>LPNX010220953.1:64517-172723 GCA_001517045.1 Pseudotsuga menziesii | reverse complement strand
CTCCTTTATGGAAAACCAAACCATGATAGAATAAAACATGCCATTATATCTCTTTCTAAATTAGGCCATAAGAAAAACAAATTACTATTACAAATGAATATTATTGCAATCCGTGGAATATGAAGATATATCCTAGATTTCAGTTTTCATTATCAGTGGGAGACACGAGTAAATTTTAGATACATATCTTACAGGCATCTTAAGACATGTCAAATTCCAAATTCATCAATATAGAGCAACAATATAGTTTTTCTGGTGAAAAATACGAAACAAATACTCAATGATAATAATGTCTATCAAACTCAGGGATAAAGTCCATACTATTTAAATATCCATAGGTTATCCTTGAACACTAACATGATCTTCAGTGAAAAGAGACCAGTATCATGGTGATGGATCATCCATGAAAATATTAAGTATGGGAACACACCAAGAAAGCACAAGAGAAAACTGTGACATTAGAAAAAGCACCATAGGCAACAAAGAGAGGAAAGCATGATCAAACAAAGTCCATGACAGAAACCAAGCACAACAAGAATTAAAGTGCAGGCATGACAAGAGATAATCATGGTAGTTTAGGAGCAGAAGTTAAAGCTCATGAAGAGAAAAGCAAAGTGAGGATGATAGAATTAGTACAAGACTAATAGAATATGTGCATGAGAAGCATAGCAAGTGTGCATGTCTGTCAGCACACTAAAGGAAGATCAAAGATCACATGAGGGAAGATGAATCATTAGGGGCAAATCTGAATCACTATGTGAAACTGAAGAGACAAAAATACATGATGAATCAATGTGTAGGGAACTAAAGAGTTTGAGGGCGTTGGATAATCAACCATTGTAGGGAATAAATAGCATGGAAACCACTAGCATTAGATTAGCCAATGATTTAAAAGTTGTTAGTACTAGCAAGTTGACTTTAGAGGTGACTAGAGCATTCAAATTTCAAGCACATACTATATTCTGTACATGTATTATATTATGATTAATAAAAACTAGACCTATTCCCTTATGACTGCATTCTAGTTTGTATTGATTTAAAAGGGATTTGTGCATTGAGTCGGCTTAGCGTACTTCTGTTCTAAGCCATAAATTCCAGCATCTTGTGCATAAGCTATGTTTGCGAGAAAGTTGGCTAATTGGACAAATTACACCCTTGATTGTGGCACCTGGATGTTTCATTATAGATAGAAGTGTTAATTCATTTATGACAATTGGATAAACTAATAGAATCATACAAAACTAAATATCAATTTGTCACACTTCCATATTTTACCCATATCTCAATTTGGCAACAACCTGACTAGCTTCGACTTAAGCATATAAGGTACTAGAAGTGGTAATGTTAAAAAAAAACTACTTAAAACATGTGCATCTAACACAATCTCTTGTTCCATAAAATAGATTGCATCTTAATCCATGTCATACAATGTATTTTGACAATTGAAACCATTGTGAATGAGAATGAAAAAACTTAAAAAGTATGTATTGTACACAAAGTCACCAGGTTTGGTGAATTTCAAGGTTCAAGTTTGAAATTCGCCAAACTTTAAGCAATTACAAATAAACTTGTTGAAGTTAACTGGAATTTTAAGTAAACTTCAATATGAACTCGAATTTGAATAAATTCAATTTATTAAATCCTAAGTTTGATCTGACTTGCTGCATTCCATTCTTCCTTGAGCCATCTAGCATTACATTCTCTAAGCCCTCACCTCTTAAAGACCCATTCATTCCTATAATCATTCCATTATTCATCACACAAAAGAAACACTCCCATCCATTCCTCACACAAAGTTAGACCCAAAGATATATCACACTGCATTCCCTCTCTTCACATACCCAATGTCAAGCCTATAGGCCCATAGGGTTTGAAAACACTTGCTACAAGTATGAACTTTGAAGGGTTTTAAAATGGCCTCTAGTAGCTACAAGTCACAAGGTTAAATACTTCAACACGATGAGCTTAGGGCTATGAGCTACAACCTTAGTCTGAGATCAATGACTAGACCACAAATAATGGTTTTAATTTTAATTTTTTATTAGGGTTTTGCTCAGAGACCAAACCACAGTTTTAGTGCTACTCATAACTAGTATCATTTTGTAATAACAACAATCTACAAGGTACATGTTACAATAGTGGCCAAAGCAGAGTGAAATTCTATAGGCCACAACCTTCAATAGTGAAGAGAGCACAGTCAGCCTTTTGTTACATTTTAATTTTTGTATTGAATTTGTAAACATGTAATTGTAAAATTTCTATAAATTTTAGTGTAGTGACACACATTATATTGTTACACTATTGTCTCAAAGTACTAGTCTTAGGCATTTTCAATTGTCATTGTTTAATTCTAAAATTTCATTATTGCAAACAAAAATAATTAAAAATGCAAAAGATTAATCAAATTTTTCCTTAAAAATTAAATGCTAAGGCATAAAAATATGTCACGAATTGATGGCTGCAAAGACCTTATAAATTTTAGAGTGTAGCAAACTGAACGACAAAGTCATGATAGAGAAGATCCTCACCCCACCCTTAAGAATACGGAAAAATATAGATAATAACAAAAAAATAGTACTTTTAAAGGAATGAAACATAATTAGTCAAAAATATATGATATAGTACAAACAATTATACACAATTTGAAATTCAAATAGATGAAACCAAACATCCATGCATCGCCATCTGACATAAATATATGCTATATTACAAATAATTAGACAATTTGAAATTCAAATAGGTGAACCCAAACATCCATGCATAATCATCTGACATGATATAAACTTTATATAGGACAGAAATTTGAATTGTCTTAGAAAGATTAATAAGCAATGTACATACACACTTTTCAAACATTTTTTAATCAATTTGTCCCCACCATTCACCCCCTTGTAGGGAATGATTTGGAACCCCCAGTAGTAGTTGAGAGGCATGCTTTGGAATCTCCAAAAGTGATTGAGAGGCATGCCAACATTCCCCTTTGATAAAAAAATTGGAGATCATCGGCAGTCAAATCAGAAAGATGCCAAAAATTATGGGTTGAACTTGACTTAAAATGATGGAAATCACTGGAAATATGTAGGTTTGAGGAACAAGAGGCAACTTGATGTTGTGAAAATTTTGATAAGGATCAACTGAGATTACTATATTGAAATCTACATCAATCAATACATTTGAAGCTACCTGCAATTTAGAGTGCATAATGCTATAAATGTGGGACTGTATAGTTAGTAGTAGCACTTCTCAAGTATATGGATGCCATCTTTTGTGATCCAGGGACAAATATCATGATGTTAGTGGAAAAACCGACATATCATCATGATGTTAGTAAATGTATGGAATAGAATGCATGTATGGTTATCTAGATCATTAAATCTTTGAGTAAAATGTTATGCCAACAAACTAAGAAAGGTGAAATGATTGAAAGCACTTTTATAATGAAAATCATACATATTAAAAATAGAAAAATTGTAGACATTGAACTTGCTCAAGGAGACTGAGAAACAATTTCAATTATAATGTTTGTATTGGGAAATGGAGTCCTTGATCGATAAAGGACCTCTCAGCTACTTTCCAATTATACTTTTAATGTGACACTCATTTTACATGCAAAGAGATAAATTATAAATGGAGATAATTTAGATGCAAAGAGATATACAACATATGATGGGTCCATATCAATGAACCAATAAAATATTAAGATGTTTTGAAAGTGCTCATTGGCATAAGGCATATCTAAGCTAACCACAAATGCTATAAATTTAAAACAAAAACCTCGTAAAACCCTCTAGAACAAACTCTAATCAAGATTCAATTTATACAACATAGATAGAAAATGAGAGCTGAAAACTTTCTCATATATGTTTGATAGTCCCCAATGGGATTAAGAAACAATACACAAAGACAAAGAGGTGAGTGCTTTTGAGACAGTACCATCATACCATGTAGTTTCTGTTCTTTTCCAGAAAGTTCATGTATGAAAATTAAGAAAGACCATTCCACCTCTCTAGTTCCTTCCATATTATTATCCACCTCAAATAAAATAGCAAGCTTATCTTGTATATTAGATGTCAAAAATCATTACTCGTAAATGAAAAAAAACTTTCTAACAAATGCATAAATTGAGGTTGATATTACTAGAAAATATCTCTACAATGCATGTTAAAATTTGAAATGCACCTCAATAAAAACTGTGAAAGCTTTGATCGGTAAACATAAAAGGAACCAGAACAACTTATAAAATTTAAAGTGTAAAAAGTTAAAACCAACAAGTAGTTAAGAAATCAGGACAAGCTTTGTTGAATGCACAATGATTTAATGCAAGTATTTTCCTCGATGCCTACTTTCTATGTGAAGAATAGCTCTGAAGCTGTTGAAGCCAAAGTTGAATGCATAAGACTGAACAATTTATTTATTTTCTTTAAGAATTTCTAAACAACAAGAAGCTATAGATTAAAAGATAAGACTACCTTTAAAGAGTATTAAACTAGCCTCCGTAATCTACTCCAACTCTGTTGTATTTGGGGTGCCTTTGTATTGTTCAATAATGTGACAAAGCTGTAAACATAATTTGGTGATGCTATCTAGAATTATTGATACAGATCCAATATCCAAAAAAGATTCAGAAATCAACGCCGATAAATATCTGCAGGATGACAGGGAAACAACTGCATCAGAATTCATACCTAACCTATCCTTCTAACACTGAATACAAATGAAAAATAGGCTACGTAAATTCTCAATAGAGAAGAAAATAGGGCATAAGATACAAACTATATGGTATCCATGGAAAATGTGAAATGAAACATCCAAGATAAGAAAGAGAAAGGATAAAACCATACTAACAACAACAAAAGATGAATGAAGTAGAATAGGTAAAACTAATTTATAGTATATGAGGAAATTATAGTTTGTGACCCTTGTAGCCCATAGAGATGAACCACAAGATTGGAATGCCTCCAACATCCCTCATCCAACCCCGAGGTGTAATATCCCATTTCACAACCCATGTCCTACACATAATCTAACTCTTCCGAGCTCTTAACTCTGAAAAATTATATGAATAATCCAAATAGACTATTATATTTTACATAATAAAAAGAACATAAACTAGATTAATTTCTCACAGCCATACTAACATACAATTCATAAGACTTATATTCTGATGGCTACCTTCCCAAGAGAAGAAAATTAATGAAATCCAATCACAAATTCTTCAACATGAAATACTTTACCCATCTAAAATTCTTGCTTCAGATCTGTCACAAATGACATGTAACAAAGCATATGAACAACACAGCATGTTGTCTCTATAGGCCCTATCCAAAAGGCTTCACTAAGAGAGATCCAACAAGTAACAGCATGTCACACATTAACTAAACATTACAGCATGAACTCAAGAACATAAACATAAATGAAATGCAATTACAAAAATAAACATGTAATAGTTTACAAATGATCTGCAACAGAGCAATCTAGCTACAAACATCCATAGAAAAATTGCAGATGGTGTATTCCCTATATCCCCAGTTCAAAGGGTGGCCTGAATAAAAGAGACATGAAATAATAAAAAATGTGTGAGCTACAATAGCTACATCAATGAATATTATTCTTGTATTTGAAGAGGTGGGTATTGGAATTTCCCTGAGATTTCAATTGAAATGGATATTTGGAAAACCATTTTATTTTACACCAAATGGGGGGTTTTGGAGCTAGGTTTATATTTCAAATCTATCGACCATTCTAAATACATTGAGTATGTGACAAGTTTTGGAAAGAGGAAGAGAAATCTAATGGTTGACCCAGGTCACAAATCAAATTTATTTAGACTAGTTGCAAAATTACTAACTGAAATCGACATCAAGAATGTTGTTGTGGAGTGTTTGGAGATTGAGTTTGGAGATATGGTATTTATACAATTGTTGTATTATGTTAATGTGTCATTTCAATGCAATTGGTGTCATCTATATGGTCACATAGAATCATACTATTCAAGAAATTTATTTGTCAAATTTGGAAGAAGAAAGAAGAGACAGATTATGTTAAAAAGACTTCCATAAATTCATAGAATACCGAGAACATGAAAAACCCTAAATTTGGTTTAACTGAGGGTCAGCGTAATCAATTTGATGGAGTTGTTAAAAAATGAGTAACTGTTGGTAATCGAGGAGAAGGGGGAAAGGATAAGAAACCTAAGGGGACTGGGGTCAAGGGTGACAGTCTACAAACTCTAGGAAGGAACAATAAACAAGTTCAAAACTCTAAAAGCACACAAGTCCTAGACAAGCTAGATAAGATGTTGGTATCCTCTACACAAAAAATGCCTTCCTTAGCTGTGTCGATCCTAGTAAATTAACTACTATTTGTGAATCTGATATTTTAGTAGTCAAAACCAATGTGAAGGAATATGTGTCCCACCCTTCCTAAGGGAGATGAGGCTTCTAGGGTGTTACATAAAGGAAAGAATGGATAAGGTTGCAGAGGTAAATATTAGCTAAGCAAGTAGGTGAAAGAAAGGGGGAAGCGAGGTAATTTGTCCCAATTCATGTTATGATTCCTATATGGGATCTAATTCCATTCGGAAGGAATCACACTCTTAGATAAAGTAGGGGAAATTGCTAGAGCTCGGGGTAAAGGTTGATATCACCTTAGACCTAAAAAGACAAATTCTATAGGTATTGGGTCTTGTTCAAGGGGATTGGGGATGGATCGACACACAAGGATACTAGTCCTATATCAGTAGGGAAAAAGTATTTTTTGAAACATTCCCAAGGGAGGGATACCATTGAGATAGAACAAGGTAAACCAAGGACAAGTACATGGGTTCTTAGAGTTAAAAAACACCATATATATGGTATTAAATGATAATTCTCTCTTGGAATGCTAGGGGACTGGAAAGCCAGAGCCAGAGACTAGCTCTATCCAGGATGGTAGAGGTTGATACGCCAATTATCTTGTACAGGACACTATGGGGCACGGGAATGTTTTCATCAATAGTCTTATGAATTGTATGAAGGGATGGGAGTTTTTCACAATTGATTCTATGAGACTTACTGGGTGATTAATCATGGGTCGATAGTTGTGACATCCCCAAAATACCTTGTTGTGGAATTAGATAAAATAAAATAAAATAAACATTTTTATTTAAAGCTTTAAGCCTTCCAAGTAATGTTCTTGCAAAATACGTTTAGTAACCTTTTCACCAATAAACATTTATACTGCATCCATACTACATCATCATGTAAAAAAGAGCATGCACAACCTAAAAATATACAAAAGATGAGACAACCATATACGTGGTTCACCTCCTTCACAAGGTTACATCCACCAAGCTTTTGTTAGTCGTTTTATTAATTCTTCCATAAAGGGGATACAATGATGCGGCTTATTCATTACAATTCGTTTCCGTCTCTAAACAAAGTGAGTGCAGTGGAAATTGCATTTCCTAATAGGAATTAGTTACGAAACGTTACCCAGTCCTTAAGACAGAGAAGGAAGCTCGCGGCCCAGCTCTGCACAACTAGTTAGCATACAAACGATAACAGTTCTATGTTATCCAAGGATGAGCTCATGGACAACACCCTGATTTAGTATTTTTCATAAAAGATAACATCTTCAAAAATCCATCCTTCAACAATAAATTAATATCGACATATAGAGACACCCAGTCTGCAACCAATTACTATGAGTTCAAGCATGAACTCAACTACACCCAAAACAAAGGCATTATTCATAACCCGAATCATA
This sequence comes from Pseudotsuga menziesii, assembly GCA_001517045.1. NCBI lineage: Eukaryota > Viridiplantae > Streptophyta > Pinopsida > Pinales > Pinaceae > Pseudotsuga > Pseudotsuga menziesii. The sequence goes on along the minus strand of LPNX010220953.1, from coordinate 164,977 downwards.
AATGAGGAAAGGTTAGCTATTATACAGAAAGCATTTTCCTAATCAATTTCCTTTATGAAATCATGGCATAACAAGACAAGGATTTTATAAGAATAATATTCAACATTCCAGATTGATATCTTTCTAAATTCATGGCACACAAACATAGATTTTATAAGGAACAAAACTCTAGATCGAGATTTTTCTTGAAATCATGGCTCAAATAGGGAATTTTTTAAGGAAAGGAATTCAAGCTCGAGATTGATATCCAGTAAACTATGGGCATAAATAGAAACAGAATTTTCCAGGCACAAATTCAAATTGTCTCTTCTCCACGAGATCATGGGCATGTATACAAACTGAATTCAAGCAAAACCATTAACACAAGCTATTATTGATAGACAGATCTGAAATCATGGCACACACAGAGGTTTTTAATAAGATAAATCTTTGAACACACAAAAATAACCAGATCTACATTTGATCTGAAATAGTAGAATAATAGATAGAGACTTAATATAACACAGTAATCCAACTATCACCAGATCGATATTATGCAATTACAAGAATGATTTAACAAGCAACGTTTTGGCAACTATCATGCAATTTCCCGATCGGTATAATAACAACGTTTTTATCAAAGCTTCAAGCAATAATCAAATCAAAACAACATCATTTTTAATAAGCACAAAAATACCCACTCGATTTCTCATGAAATCATGTCCTCAATGAAAATCCAGTTTTTAATAAGATCAATCTTTGAACACGCAAATAAACCCAGATCGATATCATGCAAATACCAGAACGATTTAACAAACAACGTTTTGGCAACTATCATGCAATTTACAGATCAGTATAATAACAATGTTTTTTATCAAATCTTCAGGCAATCACCAAATCAAAATAACGACATTTTTAATAAGCACCAAATACCCGCTTGATTTCTCATGAAGTCGTGGCATCAATGAAAACCCAGTTTTTAATAAGATCAGTCTTTGAACAAACAAATAAACTGAGGTCGATATCATGCAAATACTAAAACGATTTAACAAACAGCGTTTTGGCAACTATCATGCAATTTCCAGATCGGTATAATAACAACTTTTTTATCAAATCTTTAGGCAATCACCAAATAAAAATATCAGCATTTTTAATAAGCACCAAATACCCACTTGATTTCTCATGAAATCATGGCCTCAATGAAAACCCAGTTTTTAATAAGATCAATCTTTGAACACACAAATAAACCCATATCGATATCATGCAAATACCACAACGATTTAACAAAAAAACATTTTGGCAACTATCATGCCATTTCCAGATCAGTATAATAACAATGTTTTTATCAAAGCTTCAGGCAATCACTAAATCAAAATAAAATGTTTCAAACCATGAACCGATTCAAGCTATAATGCATTCACCACGTTGTGAAAATAATTAGCGTTTTTAAACAATGAACCAATCCAAAATATAACGCATTCATCAGATGGATGAGAATCATGGGCATATTAACAACGTTAGACATAAACATCCAAACTATAAAGTTCTCCTCAGATGGATGAAAATCGTGGGCATCATATAAACAGTGGTTAATAAATCAATATTTAGCAATGTACAGATCCAGCATTTACTGGATCGATTTCTCTGAAATCATGAGCATAATAAAACAAATGCAGATAACAAGATCATTATTCAGATATGCGAATGATCTATAACACCCAATAAACAAAACGATGAAAACCAGATCATTATTCAGATATGGAAATGATCTATAACAGCAAATAAAAGAAAACGCTGAAATCCAAATCGTATTCAGATCTGGATTTGAATATAACAACAAAACAACCAAAATGAAAAAATATACACCGATAGATCATTGGGAGATCGTGCCCCCTTCCTGGAAATGGACTTGGGTCCTTTATCTTCAAGATTACATGAACCCTCTGTAAGACTATAAACTCTTTGAGATTATAAAAATTCGAAGGGCACCCCCTTTCCTTTGCATTTCTCTCCTTTTATAATGTGTAGGTCCCTTGTTTTCTTCTCTTCGAGTGCACGTGGGATTAACAAATTATAACCTTTATGTTTAATATATTTTTATTTTTAAAAATATCTATGCATACTTGATAAGCATTTGTCTTTATGCCAAAATCATTTCTCTTCTAAATCTAACATTTTCCAAAGCCATTTTAACTATATCAAGGCTTAAGAAAAAAGGTCTTATAAAAGTTCTACGCCGTATAAACCTTTTGTTCTTTCCTTTTACCTCAAGGGATGTGTATATATATATATATATATTATACGATTAATCTATGTTTATATGTAAGAGCCTATTTTCTCCATACTTTCGTACATCTAAATTTACCAATAATAACCCTCTTAGAATAGTGGGATTGGTATAGAATATTTTTAATAGAAGGATTAACTCGCCATACTATAACAATGCATGGCCCCCTTGTTTTCTCAAATGAGTAGAGTGTTGTTTCTTAATCGACTCAGATTTATATACAAATGAACATTGTGTTAGTAAGTAAACATGACTCTTTATTCTCTCAGCATTCACAACCACCATGATGATGCATAGTCATCATTCATCGGGTTCCCATGGCTTTACTTTTCCTGAACACCATTTCCCCCTAGTGGATCTGTTTCCCTATCGTTTGGTCGTAACAAGTTTCACCCTCTAAGTCAAATAGTCTAATTCCTAAACCAGGATGTTACACTCATAGTCTCCTTTTACTAAGCTTTGTATTTTCGGATGGGGGGGTCGTGAGGGGACATTACATTGTTCCCCCTTAGAGTTAGCATCGTCCTCTGTGTTACCTGTTTATTTATTTTTACTTTTTTCTTCAGTTCTCGTTGCTTTCTTTTATATTTCCTAATCCCTCTAATTAATGGGATCGGGTCCTCATCCTGAATTTAAAATCATACATATGCATGTATACTAGCATCGGCATTGAAACAATGTAAAACTCAAGAATCCAACACTATACAATTTGCCATGGATTCCAATATACATGTCAGTTCTATTTACCAATAATTAAACATATCACCTCATAGGTACAAGTTTACCTGTAATGCAAATACTTCTCCTCGCATTATTCTTTTCTCTGGATGTCCTCCATCCCAGCACTCCAAGCCACTCAACATAAGGATGATACCCATCCTTAGGCATATCTCCTTCTTGTGCTATTCATGGTGCTTATCGATCCAAGCTACCCAGCACAAGGATGATACCCTCGTATCTCCTTCTTGTGCTATTTAGGGCGCTTCATCAAGCTGAGGCACTTCCATTCTCGCACACCACCACAACACCTAGAGGTTATTCCTTTCAAAGAGCCCCCACTCTTGTGACAGTCCTCTTAATGTCTACGGAATGAGTCTGAACCAAAACGGCTTACATCTAGGCATCCCCAGAATGCATAATGGTCACTAGCTGGCCTAGGGAAAAATAGGTAGCTTTCATCCACTACCTCCATCACCACTTCCTCGTGGTGACAACTTTATGCGCATGAGAATCTTTCTCATATCTTGTTTAACTCATTATAGTCCTACAGCTTTAGCACTCTTCATGGCCACAGTTTTCCATGCGTGCAATCATTCCATAGGTGGTCAATTTATCATATTAAAGAACATCAAACTTTTTATCATAAGTCATTTCTTACTTCATTTCTCATTCATCAGATAAGAGCCTTAATACTAGCGTACTCCTTTTACCACTAAGGCATTTATTGATTTTAAGCACAATGTATTTTATTACTCTCCTCGGCTGCACTGTAGCCCAAGTTTGTAAGTAAATCCAATTTCATGACTTTAAAGATTTGTTGTCATACCTTGTGAGTACGTATGAAAGATCAATAGTCTCTATGTGCATAGCCTGATTCCTAGGCTTTACTTGCACTCGAGTTATTACAATAGTTGAAAAATTGCATCTAACCTAAATCTCTTCACCACAACCTTTCCTTTGGGTTCTACACTCACTTAGCATTCATTTAGTAGCTAATGAAATATAATTAAAACTCCTTATAAGCAATACACATTCTACTTTATAATAGTTCACAAGATAGCATCTTTAGAAACCAATTAGTATACACTTATATCATCATTCACCATTATTTCAAGAGCTATTATTTTATGACAAGATGATAGCCATTCCCTAATAGCACATAATTCTAGCTCAGGATTATGTCCATTTAGGACTCAAGTCATATGCTATTGAGGTGCACACATGTAGGAGGAGCATCAAGGGTCTAGTCCAGCCAATTCCTCTTATTTTCCTCATGGAACCACCTTTGAGAACCGATAATTTGTTCGACCTATCGAGTACACCCAATCATCACAATTGTCTTTAGTGAACAACAATTTATTAATAAATTGTTAGTGTTTATCCATTTTAACACTCCTAGCATCCATTCGACATAATGTACATTTTTTCATTAAGATGTGGTGCAGAAGACAAGTTAAGCTAATACCAAACAACATCTTTGAAGAATTTCAGCAAACAATAGTTTTAACAAACAAGCATTAAAGAATTCCCTTAACATGCAACTGGTGGAGATTTAATCTGAATCCCTTTGCATGTAGGAGAATTAATGTTAATGCACCACCTGAAATCAATACAATTCTACAATTCTAAGAATCTGAAGTGAGTTTTCTTTGTACTACTGTCACACATTTTTACTTTACAATTTTACTCTTTGCTAGGCCTCAGTTAGTGTTGTTTAAGAATAATGCCCATAATGAGCATAAAGGATTTAGAATCCCAAAACGTATTACAAGACCTACTATAAGGTGTTCACTGTGGCATCCTAAAGTGATGTAAGATAGTGTGTACCTATGCATCATTGCAGTTTCCATCTCATATTTGCTATGTACAAACACTCAATCAGGTTTGTACATATCTAATTATAAGCTATTCTTGTCAAACATTATATCAATTAAATAGAATTCAGAAGTTTTTCTTTGGAAACCTCCATCTTCAGGCCATTGGTGGTCCCAATTAGGAGACAACTCTTGTTCTCTTTTTTGGAGAACAACATATGATCTCACAAACGCTAAAAATGTACTGCTTCTAGATCCCTGTAATTGTACATCACTTGTATAGCTTAATAATTTCATGCAACCTTCAACATTTTTCCAAACAATTTTGCTTATTCTTGTTGAAATAAGAAAATCATCTGCTTCTTAGTAGACATCAATATTATAAATCCTAAATAATTTGAACTACCGACAAAAAGATGAAGCAGCCTTGAAAATTTTAACAACATTACAACATGTGTCGCAACAAACTTGACATTTAAGAGAAAAAGGATTTGACCTCAGATTTCCTATTCAAGGCTATCCAAAAATCCTAACAAGAAACTCTATTCCTTGAATAAACAGAATTTATCTAAGCAAACCTTCTTGAGTTAATAAGGATCTAGTTTCTGTAGCCTATATACAATCATTACACATTATACATATTATGAAGAAACTTTGTCAGGTGGTGTGAAAATATAAACATTGGTTGATGAATGCTATCGAGTTCCCCCGATTTCCAACACAATATAGTATATATTAATATTCATCAGTTCATCTCAAATATTCATGCAAAGTTGTACTTACAAGTGCAATTTACCATTAGGTACTTCCTTTGAGGCTGAAAGAGCAGTTAATCTTTGCAAATAAAATGGATATGAAATTTACCTCTTGGTAACATCAACTTCTAATTTCCAAGTGTCGGGAGTGATTAGAACTTAGGATAGTTCTTTTCTGAGGCCTAGTAAAATCTCAATCTGTGAGAGAGAAATAATTTTTTTTTTAAACTAATCAAAGCATATACATTTTATTCTTATAATGTTTTGTTATGTATTGCTACCACATTCTTAGTATGATTAACTAAGTACCAAGTTGGAATTGCTTCAATTTTACCGCTATTATGTGTGTATGGTACCTTATGGAATTTAATGAGTTGGTGAAGGTAATTCTATATATTGGTGGAACTAGCTGAATTTCCAAAGAAGAAAAATTGAATTTTAAAGTATGCATCTTGTGCAATGCAGTGATATGCATGTATCTGGAATAAAATTTATGTAATGCACATAGAATTGTGACTCTAATTCATCTTGGCCCATGTTCTAACCCTAAGAAAAAAGTTAAAGTGTGCATATGACCATATACTACCTGATTCCGTGAAGCAAAGTTGTCCATAAGTAGGCACTGTAAATTGTTTTTTTTTCTTTTGAGCCTACAAATCTTGGGGCCTAAAAATTTATCTCCATGCATTTTGACACCCATGCTCTTGCCATAGCTTGGGATTTTTGGCCATAGATTCTTAGGCAGTACTCAATGCAATGTCCACATTACTGATTTTAAGAAAAGGTATGGGAAAGCAAAGGCATGCATGTCGTGAGAATCTGTTCAAGAAGAATATATTACCAATGTACAACTCCAAAATCTATAGACCAACAAAATGAAAATTAAAACATCAACCAATTTACTTCTATAAAATAGTAATACTAGAAGATTCTGCCGCATAATGACTATCCTTTACATTTTATACTATAGACAGAACATTCATCATGCAAAGAAGCTTAGACAAGTGATTATCACGGAACTTATCTGGTTTCAATTCGACAATTTCCTTCGATAAGGCATGAACATCTGTGTCGCAATTGCTTCCCAATGTAGCTCGACTTCCTGCAAAATTATCATGTTAGCCCATTCTTAAGGGTGCAGTGTTGTAGTTGTCTTTGATACCATATGTGACATCCCCAAAATACCTTGTTGCGGAATTAGATAAAATAAACAAAATCATTTTAATTTAAAGCTTTAAAGCTTCCAAGTAATGTGCTTTCAAAATACGTTTAGTAACCTTTTCATCAATAAACATTTATACTGCATCCATACTACATCATCATGTAAAAAAGAGCATTCACAACCTAAAAATATACAAAAGACGAGACAACCATATACGTGGTTCACCTCCTTCATGAGGTTACATCCACCAAGCTTTTTTTAGTTGTTTTATTAATTCTTCCATAAAGGGGATACAATGATGTGGCTTATCCGCTATAATTCGTTTCAGTATCAAAACAAAGTGAGTGCAGTGGAAATTACATTTCCCAACAAGAATTAGTTACGAAACGTCACCCAGTCCTTAAGATAGAGAAGGAAGCTCGCTGTTCGGCTATGCACAACCAGTTAGCATAAAAACGATAACAGTTCTATGTTATCCAAGGATGAGCTCACGGTCAACACCTTGAGTTAGTATTTGGAATAAAAGACAACTTAAGCTCTTATAACATCTTCAAAAATCCTTCCTTCAACAATACATTAATACTGACATATAAAGACACCCAGTCTGCAACCAATTACTCTGAGTTCAAGCATGAACTCAACTAGACCCAAAACAGAAGCGTTATTCATAACCTAGATCAGAAGTGAGGAAAGTTTAGAAAGCATTTTCCTGATCGATTTCCTTTCTGAAATCATTGCATAACAAGACAAGGATTTTATAAGAACAATACTCAACATTCCATATCGATACCTTTTTGAATTCGTGGCACACAAACAAAGATTTTATAAGGAACAAAACTCTAGATCGATATCTTTCCTGAAATCATGGCTCAAACAGGGATTTTTTTAAGGAAAGGAATTCATACTCCAGATCAATATCTCGTAAACTATGGGCATGAATATAAACGGACTTTGCGAGGAAAAAATTCAAACTCTCTTATCCACGAGATCGTGGGCATGTATACAAACTTAATTCAAACAAAAACATAAACGCAAGCTATCATTGATAGCCAGATCTGAAACCATGGCACAGACAGAGGTTTTTAATAAGATAAATCTTTGAACACACAAAAAATACCCAGATCGACTTTCGATTTGAAATCATAGAATAATAGATAGAGACTTAATACAACACAGTATTCCAACGATCACCAGATTGATATTATGCAATTACCAGAACAATTTAACAAACAGTTTTTTGGCAACTATCATGCAATTTCCCGATCGGTATAATAACAACATTTTTATCAAAGCTTTAGGCAATCACCAAATCAAAATAACAACATTTTTAATAAGCACAAAAATACCGGCTCGATTTATCATGAAATCGTAGCCTCAATGAAAACCCAGTTTTTAATAAGATCAATCTTTGAACACACAAATAAACCCAGATCGATATCATGCAAATACCAGAATGATTTAACAAACAACATTTTGGCAACTATCATGCAATTTCTAGATCGGTATAATAACAACGTTTTTATCAAAGCTTCAAGCAATCACCAAATCAAAATAACAATGTTTTTAATAAGCACCAAATACTCGCTCGATTTCTCATGAAATCGTGGCCTCAATGAAAACCCAGTTTTTAATAAGATCAATCTTTGAACACACAAATAAACCCAGATCGATATCATGCAAATAAAAGAACGATTTAACAAATAGCATTTTGGAAACTATCATGCAATTTCCAGATCGGTATAATAATAGAATTTTTATCAAAGCTTCAGACAATCACCAAATCAAAATAATAGCGTTTTTAATAAGCACCAAATACACGCTCCATTTCTCATGAAATCATGGCCTCAATTAAAAGCCAGTTTTTAATAAGATCATTCTTTGAACACACAAATAAACCCATATCGATATCATGCAAATACCAGAACGATTTAACAAAATAGCGTTTTGGAAACTATCATGCAATTTCTAGATCAGTATAATAACAACATTTTTATAAAAGCTTCAGGAAATCACTAAATCAAAATAACAGCATTTCAGACCATGAACTGATCCAAGCTATAATGCATTCACCGTATTGTGAAAATAAGCAACATTTTTAAACAATGAACTGATCCAAAATATAATGCATTCATCAGATGGATGAGAATCGTGGGCATACTAACAGCGTTAGACATGAACATCCAAACTATAAACCATTCCTCGGATGGATGAAAATCATGGGCATGATATAAATAGTGGTTAATAAATCAATATTCAACAATTAACAGATCCAGCATTCACCGAATCGATTTCTATGAAATTGTGAGCATAATAAAACAAATGCGGATAACCAGATCATTATTCAGATATGCGAATGATCTACAACACCCAATAAACAAAACGATGAAAAATAGATCATTATTCAGATATGGAAATGATCTATAACAGCAAATAAAAAAAACGCTGAAATCCCAATCGTATTTAGATCTGGATTTGAATATAACAACAAAACAACGAAAATGCAAAAATATACACTGATAGATCGCTGGGAGATCGCGCCCCCTTCCTGGAAATGGACTTGGGTCCTTTATCTTCAGGATTACATAAACCCTCTGTAAGACTATAAACTCTCTGAGATTATAAAACTTTGAATGGCGCCCCCTTTCCTTTGCATTTCTCTCCTTTTATTATGTGTAGGTCCCTCGTTTTCTTCTCTCCGAGTGCATGTGGGATTAACAAATTATAACCTTTATGTTCAATATATTTTTATTTTTAAAAATATCTATGCATACTTGATAAACATTTGTCTTTATGCCAAAATCATTTCTCTTCTAAATCTAACATTTTCCAAAGCCATTTTAACGATATCAAGGCTTAAGAAAAAAGGTCTTATAAAATTTCTACGCCATATAAACCTTTTGTTCTTTCCTTTTAATCTATGTTTGTATGTAAGAGCCTATTTCCTCCATAATTTTGTACATATAAATTTACTAATAATAACTCTCTTAGAATAGTGGGATTGGTATAGAATATTCTTAATAGAAGGATTAACTCGCCATACTATAACAATGCATGGCCCCCTTGTTTTCTCAAGTGAGTAGAGCATTGTTTCTTAATAAACTCAGATTTATATACAAACGAACATTGTGTTAGTAAGTAAACATCACTTTTTATTCTCTCAGCATTCACAACTACCATGATGATGCATAGTAATCATTCATCGGGTTCCCATGCCTTTACTTTTCTTGACACCCTTTCCCCCTAGTGGATCTATTTCCCTATCGTTTGATCGTAACAAGTTTCACCCTCTAAGTCAAACAGTCAAATTCCTAACCGAGGATGTTAGACTCATAGTCGCCTTTTACTAAGATTTGTATTTTCGGATGGGGGGGTCATGAGGGGACATTACAGTAGTCAAGTCTTCTATTGACAAATTCATTTGTTTTTCTTTCAAGTCTATGCATAAAATTATGGAGTAAAAGTTTGGGTATGTCCATTACCATGATGAATATGTCTGACCCTTACAATGAGAAGAAAATTTTATGGGACAAATCTTTTTCTTTGCAGGAAATAAAGCATGGAAGGCTAACTTTAAGAGGGAATATACACTTCACTATTAGTAGAAGCAGGATCTAAGGAGAGTCAACAATAGTTGATAAGTTGGAAGATTATTTTGAACATTAGATGGAAGCTACAATACATTTTGATATCAATCCCACCACCATCAAAACTATTTGGAGAGACAACAATGATGGGAGAGATTCTATATCCAAAGGTTTAGACCGATTCTTGGAATCTGATGATCTTCTATAGCAGGTAGATGGATGTCAGACTTGGGTTGAGGCAGGAAGTCTTTCTGATCATAACCCTATTTGATTTAGCACATACAAGACAAACCTGTAGTCCATTTGAGTTTAACTTGGCATGGTTAGATGAAGAGGCATTCCAACTTTTTGGTCAAGAGGAACTGGAAAAAAATTGACATCAATTCTGGTTGTATTCATGCTCATTATCAATTTGCAGAATCCCTAAAGATAGTGAAAAGCAAAACAATTGATTTCACTGGAGAGACATAGAAATAGAACAGGTCTCTGAAGAACAATGAGGCTGAACTGAACACTATATTTTGGGACAATGTTCAAGGTGTTTGCTCTGCAAAGGTATTGTTGAAGATCAAAGATTTGGAATCAATGAAAAATAAAATTTGGGTTTAATGAAAATCATATTGGATAATGAAGAACCCAACAATGTCGTTTGAGCTGGAAGAGGAGAACTCTAAATATTTCCATCAGTTTTCTAATTTCAGGAAAAATGTTAAAACCATCAAGGATATGAAAAATGAGAATGAGGAGTCTAGTGAGAAGCTTCAATGTTCTCACAGCTTTGCGCATTAGACACTTTGAAGAAACCTATGAGGAAACTGAGGGAGAAAATGTTGCTGAAATTGTAAAAGTGGCCACATTTTTCCCACAAATGGAAACATAATAAGATAACCAGAATATGATCAAGGAAGTATCCAAGGATAATCCTCGAAGTGCTAGAAATAAGTCCTAAGAGGATTGTCTCCAAGGTAATTTCTCCTAAAACATTCTAATTTATTAAGGGGAGATAAATACATGAGAAGCTATTGGAACTACACAAAAGGAATAGCACTCTATGAAGGCTAAAAAAATGTCTGCAATGGTTGTCAAATTATATCTATCAAAATATTTTGACAGATGTTGAATCTATCTAAGACTAGTCTTGATTCACATTGGATTGAATGTGGTGATGATTAACTGGACAATGAGCTGTGTGACATCTGTCTCATTTTAAATTATTATTAACGGTGCTGAATCCACTTTATTCAATCCCTCATGAGGTCTAAGAGAAGGGTACCATTTATCCCTGTATTTATCTCTTTTGGTAGCAGAGGGTTTTAGTAGGTCTATAATAGCTGTTAGAAATTATAGAATCATACAACGCGTTCATGTTGGAGGTAATGAGCCACTTAAACATCTACTATTTGTTGACAATGTCATTTTGTTTTCCAATTGTGCTGAGTTGGAAGACAGAAAGTGCCAAGAAATCATTAAGATTTATTGCAAATATATAGTAATGGATTTGAATGTTCTAATATCTATTGTTAGTTTTAATGGTATTAATGAAGAAATAGAGCAACACTTGAAAGCTATGTTTCCTTTTGATTATTTGGAGATGGAGGAGGGGATGAAATATCTAAGTTTTATATTAAAACCAAACAGGTATGGAAAATGAAAATGGGAATGGATTCTTGGGAATATTGAAAGCAGGATAAATTTTTGGTGCAACAAGTGACTCTCTGGAGTGGGAATACTTGTACTTGAGAAATGTGTCCTAAAGTCTATACTTGTATACTGGAATTCTATGGCACAGATACTCAAGGGAGTGTTGGAGAGGATTCAAAAGTGTTGGACTGTTGGTTTGACTTTATGTGGATAGGAATAAATGATAGAATGGGTCTTTCTCTAGCAAAATGGAAATTAGCTAAGCCTAAAGCGGAAGGGAGTGGGGATTAAAAATATACACTCTTTTGGTTAGGATTTAACAACCTAAATACTTGGGAGCCTGATCACCAAGGATATCATTTGGAAAAAAATTATTATTCATATTACATCGCTCTAGAATCATTATTAAATTAGATTAGAAGTCCACGTAAGAGCATCACAGAGGTATCCAAGTAGAGGAAAGAACTCATGCCGTTGTTCCTAATCATTAAACGATTTTTCGGCTTGAAAGTGGATCATGTCTCCAAAATTGAACTTTGAGCCAATGCGATTATGGGATGCAATAATATTATTTTTCTTCCCCCTAAACTTATTCAGAGACTACAAACTATAGGATACTTAACGCTAGACCAAATTGCTTACTAGATAAATAGAGATATCTAGAAACAAGGATGGGAGGGTTCTTTGATTTTTGGTCTGGAAGGTGAACATGCTGACACTTGGGATATTTTTCTTGCAGAATTAAAGAGAGGACACATTCATATTAAGGTCGTACCAGATGAAGTGGTATGCATAAATAATAAAACAGTACTCTTGTATTCTGTACACAGACCAACTTCTGTACAATTCGATGATGGAGATGAAAAGCATAGGAGGTGGTGTAGTGGTGGCACAATATCCAGAATGTGAAGGTACCAATGAAGACTCAATTATTATTCTGTCTTCCATTGATGAATAGGGTCACCACCAGGGATATGCTTCAGAAAAGGAATAAACATCTGCATACTTTGTAGGAAGGATGAGGAACATGTTTCTCACTTATTTACTCAGTGCATAAACTGTCAACAACTCAGAAGAGATCTATGTAAATGGATTGGTATCAATTTCATTTGGAAAAGTAATACTATTGAATCTTGTTTGAGACAATGGTTTTAAAGGTGAGAAATGAAGGATTTTAGCTTCATACCCCTACTAACCCTTTGGGGTATTTGACTAGAAAGAAATGCCTTATTATTTCAAGTTTATTCACAGAGATGTGCTATCTTTAAACTCTACAGGATACATACCAAAGTGAGGACTCCAAGGCAAGATGGAAATCTGTTGATTGATAAGACCCTCCTGTGCAGATTTTCTCAAGGCACCTTCTAATATCATGAGAAAAGTGACATAGGGAATGTACTCTATTTGTTGGATGACCATTTTATCAATCTCAAACTTCAAATCCAATCTGGGTGACAACACAAACAATATAGATGAATTAATGGGACTCAATCATTATAAATTGGCATTGGCTAAAAATATTTAGCAAGTTAATATATTTGGGGATTCTTTTCTCGTAATCAAGTGGAATAATAATGAAAAAAGTATTCATGATATTGCAGTTCATGGAATAGCTGGTCAGTTGAAGGGGATTTCACAAACTTCCACAAGGCACAAAAATTACATTTGCACATGTGTATAGGGAATTGAACTCACTGGTGGATTCACTCTCAAAAGAAGGCTTACATATGGCTGCATGGGTTATGATACAGGTGGAATTGGTGGTTGGGGAACTTCTTGAGATAAGAGGAATAATTTGAATATATCTACATATTACCTTTTTGCATTTATGTACTACAAATACACTGCTAATTTTTGCGGTAGAATATGGGACTGTCATGTTTATTTGAATATAGAAGAAGATTGTAATATTTGTTTTTCATATAAAAACTGAAATTCAGTAATGAAGAATAGGTGAAACAATTAGGGATGATTAGTTATCCGATGATAATAAATACATTTTCTTGATTGGTTTGAGCTTGGAGACTTGTTATCACAAGTACGACACGAATATAGCATGTGTTGATAGCACATTAAGCATGCGCATTTCATTCTGACTGGAATTTAAAACATGCATTTTTTTCTTTGAAATGAAAAAGGTCCCTTCCCTTCTGCATGCAAAATTTGCAAAGTGAATCTCTTTTAGTATTCAACTGCAGTTGAAATAGTGTATGAATAGTTGATTTGTCCTACTTTGTTGAGTTGATCTAGCATACTAGTCTTTGAAAGGTTGAATGAGTTATTTTCCTGGATTGCACTAGGTACTACCTTTTCCAAGGCAAGCACAATGTAACTAATAAGGTAGGTCAACCAGTACCTTGGTTTTAACTTTCAATAACCTTAGACTATACATTTTGATTTATTGATATAAAAGAAAAATTATTCCTTCTTGAATGGGCCTTGGTTCAACACTTTTAATTGAACCCAGAGATACAAGAATATAGTAAACCTTTCATCTCATTAAGAAATTTAAACAAATTTCTAGAGATTTTTAAAATTTAGAGATCCAATAGTCAAAGACCATACAAGGTAAATGTAAATTAGTAGTGATAAACACTTACTTAGAGTTATCTTTTCCAAATATTCTCAAAATATAAAAAATTTCAAGCATTGATTCTCAAGGCTAGAATAGCATTAACAACCCCTACCTACTAAATGAATCAGGGGAATTAAAAAAAAAAAAACTTAAAAGTAAGGTTTTATCCAAGATGCAGACGTTTTCCTACAAGAGAACACTGAAGTAATTATTCAGATTTATAGATGCACATATATAAAATCTTAATGGACTAGACATGAAACACTTAGATCGTTTCTGATTTCAATGACGGAATTGTAAAATGATAGAAATCCAAAGTCACAGGGGACATGAAAATTTTAAAAGTGAGGGGCAACCTAACAACCATGTTATCAATAGAGGATTTACCCAACTATGGCGTGAATCATGACAAAGATAACCACACTATAGGTTATGTCTACTATGGCAAGTGAACCAATCCACATTACCTTAACAGAGATAAAGCACAAAGAATCCCTAGCTGATATCTTTGTATATTCAACTTCACTACAAACGAGCCCAAATTTTGTTTAAAAGGTCAATTGTTGATAAATAGGAAGTTGTTTACACAATATTGACAACAATAAAATTGGACCCAAAGTCATTATAGTTCATGAAACCAAAAATTTCTTTACATGTTGTTATAAAGATGTTTCTCCTTCATCATGTACATTTCAACATATCTATATAGTCATGATGAGAGTGGAGGAGGTACAACAGTGATGAGTCATGACATTGCTGTGGTGCAGTGTGATGAGAAGGTTCTGCAACAACCTTCCAATATGTATGGTGCACACTCAACATAGAAGTGAGGGTGCAATATTGATTAGATAATGGTGGAGAAATTATTGTATTTATAGGGAACATGCATGCCCAACTTCAGTCTTTTACATTTTAGGTTGTTGTCTAGAATTAGTAGATTAGGTTCAGTTTAGATTTAGAAGTTGCTTTTCTGTTTTGAGTATTATTTTCCAGTTTTAGGAAAAGTTATTTAATTAAGTGTATTTCTAGTTTTATAAGGGAGATTTGATCCCAAAGACATAAGGTAGACACTTTGAATGGTTTGACCTTCTCCAGTTAAGGTGCAGATTCTAAGGAACCGAATGCATGCACGCTGAGATCTCCATTCTAAGCACCTACGGTTGAGATCTTGTGCATTATAGATATAAACCCTGTCCTACTTCTTTATATAAGTAGATAGAATCTGTCATAGGACATACAAAACAAGAGTTTGTAGTGATTGCTACTGTATAGTTTTATTTACAGTCAATAAAGAAAAACAAATGGTTTGAGTGTAGTAGATTATTATTTTACTCACTATTAAAGTTTTCAGTTACCTATCTGTTTGTAGATCTGGGCCTTTGGCATAGCCAGAGTGGTTTTGAGATATCTTTAAGTTTATAGCCATCTAAAGTTTTAGTTTACACTTCTGCTTACCATGAATTGAAAGTTTGAACAAACATATGGATAGTAAATGTTTTCCTTCCCTTCCAATTGACAAAACCTTTATACTTTTTAAACGAATTTGAGGATTCACAAGGGAGTAATCTACAATACCTTGTAGGTTGTACCACTTTCCAAATGTTGGGTAATCTAATAAGTAGTGAAACAAGTAGTGTGCTTTACAAATAAGATATCATTGTATAAAAAAGATTCATTCAACAAGGAAAGAAAATCATAAACATATTCAGTTCAAAGATAAACGCTATCAATTTCTCAGTAACATAAACCAGTTATTGATTGCCTATCATGTCAAGCATTTTTTCCAAACACAATGAGGTATTCCAATATGAGGTAAGTTAACAATTTACTATAAAACATCAATAAAAGATTGTATCGAAACCCAAAACATTCATCTAAACTTAATATCTCATTAGGTGTGATCTTGGAGAAAATTAGAGTTAAAAGTTAGCCTCCCTGGCCAAGAAGTCTTGGCGGATGTTTCTCAGAGCTTCCTGTGATAGTAGTTGGTTGCATAGCTTGCTTTGGGCTCTATCATGTAATCCCCTTTTTATTTGGTTAATTTGATGCCACATGTTCCCCATTCCAGTAATTGATTTGGTTCATGGTTGGGATTTTGTTCTTTTTAAAATTCCTATCAAGGTTATGAGTTGTCAATCTTGTTTTTTATTATTTTGTACTTAGGATTTCAAACGACATGGTTAGAATATTTTGTTTCTGTTAATAATCTAAATTAGCCTTTAGTGTCTTTAAGAGAATAGTTTGGATTAGGTTTCTTTGTTTAATGAAAATTTATTTAATATTGAACTGGTGAAGTTCAGTGCTCCAACATAACTCAATGCTTATTAGACACCCACATTCACATTGATATTAGAGAGGTCCACACTAGACTCTAAAGATTTTTCAATCACCAAATTTTATTCATTTACGATTTTGTTCATAACAGTCCAATCAAGCCAGTGACCCATGTCACTCTCCAAATTACCCTCCCGAAAAGGATGCACCAAAGTCACTCAAAGGAGGGGCATGAATAGTATAAGCTCATTGGTTCACTTTTGTATGTTCCGAAGGCTCGCTAGTATTTTCATAAATACAGAGGTATGGACATTGACTTACAAAAGTTCAATTCTGCACATCTTTCCAACAACTGTAACTCCTAGAGCTCTACACACCCGAGCAAACTATAAAAATATGCAAAAATAAATAAAACCACTCTTAACATGTTCTAAGAATATCACATTCACATGAATTATTATACAATTATGAGTTAGCAGTGATTGCACATGTATGAATCCACACAAGCCACTAAAAGCAGTTTTCAAGTTAGCATCCCTGAAGATGGGTGGAGTGTCCATTCGAAAACATCGGGTATTCTAATTTCTACATGGTGCAATCCAGAAACAGATATCATAATTTGAATGAAAGTATTCAGGGAAATGTTACAAATGATCCAAATACTAACCCTCTGAAACATATAGTTGAATGACTTATATAAATTTCCCTTACTTTCTTAATAAACTAGACCTTCAACGATAACATTGTAAATCATCATACCTATCCACCAATCCTAGTGAACATAAGCACTTGATTAAAATTGAATTTAACCATTATGCAAGAAACCATTGATAAAACTTTATTTGCAAGCAGAAAATGATTACAAAACATTTTATTATTGTATGAGAATATAAAGAACCCACCTACGACATATTGTGAGGTTCCATTCCTTCTCGAGCATCTTTGACCTCTAATTTGAGAGGTGGGAGTTGGGGATGAGCCCTTGGGAAGCTTACAACAATAGGTCCCTGCATTTTTGTCCGATCGTTGTTATTGTCCATACTCGTGCCCTGTTGTTGTTGTTCCTCTGCCATTTTTCCTCTTCACGTGAAAGACAATACTAAATTTCTTAGCCTTTGCAGCTTGTGGAAGGAAAATGAACTTGATGCCAAGATGCCCTTACAGTTTCATTCTTGTGCCCTATTTTGTTGTTCATCTACCATTTTTCCTCTTTAGGTGAAGGACAATACCAAATTTCTTAGCCTTTGCAGCCTATGGAAGGAAAATGAACTTGATGCCAAGGTGGCCTTACAGTTTCATTATATCATTCATGCGTAAGATGTTATACTTAATTTTGATTGAAAATTATTTATTAAAAAAATAGGGTTGGAAGACACATCCTTGGTGGGTAAGGAAAAAAAGTGTAATTAATATCGGTTCGAATAAGAGATATCAACTCCCCAAGGTCACCCCATGCTTATTTATATTTATTTTGATTGAAGATTATTTATTAAAAAAATAGGGTTGGAAGACATATCCTTGGTGGTTTAGGACAAAAAGTGTAATTTATATCGGTTCGAATAAGAGATATCAACTCCCCAAGGTCACCCCATGCTTATTTGACGCCACTTTTTAAGGTGAGGAGGGTCATACTTTCATTTTTTTTTATGTGGTGGTGGTGGTGGTGGGCATGGTTTCCAATGATTTGATTCTCCCCTCCCATTTTCCTAGAGGATTTTATTGTAGGATCCAATCTTGGTTTTCTCCAAGTCGGATACTAACCTAGAGTACCCATTAGTCTCCAATAATCTAAATTTTACCATCAGGAAGAACAATCGAAAGAGAAGGAGGAAAGTCCACTCGGATCATCCAATGTGGGTAAATGAGTCGACAACAATCAAGGAAATTGTTAATGAGATTTTGGATTCATAGGATGCACTATTAGACGTTTTTCAGACCTTTTAGAGTAGATTCGGCCATAAAGGTTGCTACCTAATGATGATATTGTCCTTAAATGTTAGAGGGGTGGGGGGGTACCCTGAAGATTGTTGCCCTTAAGAGATTATTACATCTGGTTTGTCTGGATGTCCTATTATTTTAGGAAATGATGGTCTTTGGTTTGAAAGAAAGGGAGTTTCTTTAGATTATTCTCCCCACATGGGATTGTTGTTTGGTTGATGCTACATTCCTTTTAGGAGTCCTTCTTTTTGCTTGGAACCTTGCTCGTATTAGACTTATTCCATTTCGTATTTGTGGGGGTATCTTATTGAAATTTTTTTGTATAGTTTTGGATATATTCCTACACATTATTAACTATTGTTGGATTTATGTTAATCAATTGGACTTCTGGGAGGCTATTGAAAGGTGTGGTCTAGTGCTTGGTTGTTTTTCCCTTGAAATTCTAGCGGGGTACCTCAAATTTACCACCACTACTTAAGGAATTATGGGGCTCCAAATCTAGGACTAAACATATGGCCCCTTGGTTTCAACAATACATTAAAAATAACAAATTTGTGGATATTGAACTGAGCCCCTTGGTTCCTACCTAACATAACAGGCGGGTGGAAAATGTTGTTGTGGCCAAAAGACTTGACTGATTTTTATTGTAAGGATTAGTTCATGGAAAATATCATATACTTCAAACATACCCATGGGTCACCGGGTGATCATTTGTTTTCAAGGTTTAAAAAGAAGAAGGATGACGATCGAAAGGATTACTTGGATACATTCCTACAAAATGTAGTTGTGAATTTCATTCTCGCTAGCAGGGATACTTTAAAGGAACTCATCCTGGTGAAGTTATGTCGACTGGTGTAGCTAGACGTTCGATGGTTGCAAATCATGAAAAAAGTTATATTGAAGTTAGAAAATCACTTCAGACATATGGGACTTGCAGGGACTCTTACATTGTTGAAGGATCAACAACTAGATATGATGCTTCTAGCTAGGTATCAATATGGTACTCGTTCTATTACCTAATTCGTAATTGACGTAGGAACCTAATTTTCCTTTGGCATGTGCTTAACATGGTTTGATTCAATGTTGCAACAGGGATATAGATGGTCAAGAGAAAATTCATGCAATTGCTTTGTTGGATCTCTGAAGATCAAGGTGCATAGCACCAATATTACTAATAGAAGCTGGAAAATTTAAAATATTTATACTTCATTGTCAAATTTTCAATTTTCTAGGACACAATTAAAAATGACTAACTCATATTCTTCTAGCTAGTCATTTTTTATGCCGTGACTAAATTAGTCATTTTTAACTCTGTCACTTATTATCTAGTCATATTTGTTAACTGGTGACTAAATTAGTCATTAATTTTAGTTATTTATAGTTGGGTCAATCAAAATTGCTCATATTTAGTAGTAAATCACTTGAAAAACCTATGGTGACTAGAATTTTTAGTCACCTAGAAGCTAATTCCTCATTTTGTACTAGTGAAATTTGGTATGCATATGAATGAAGAAAGAAACAGTATGACCAAGGAAGGAAAATCCAAAACCAGTCGACCAACACCAACACTTTGTCGAGAACAATGTTGTTGGCATGTGAATCCCTACTTGAATGCAATGTTGTCCAAGAAAGTCCGCATGACATATGGTATTTAGATTCAGGATGTAGTAATCATATGATTGGTAATTCAAGATTGTTTTCCAGTCTTGACAAATCAATTCAAAATGATGTCATGCTTTGAAATAATTTCCAAGTCACTGATTTGGGAAAAGGTTATGTTGGTATTCTAACCAAAAAGGGGACGCAAAAGAGCATGCCTGATGTTTATCATGTCAAAGGAATGAAAATAAATTTGTTGAGCATTGGGCAACTGATGTAAAAAGGTTACAAAGTCTACATAGAAGATAATGACTATTTGACTAAAGACAAGCGTCTAAGAAACCAAAATATAGAAAAAGAACCAATGACAAGCAATTTCTTATTTCCTTTGAGGATAATTCTAGACATAAAAGGAAAGACAAATACCAGAGCTTCATTCAAAGAAGAAAGCAAATAAGTAGACAAGCACTCCGAAAAGAAAGAAAATGACACCACTTGATCTTGTGCACTCTGATATTTGTGGTCCAATGCAAACATCATCCATGGGTGGTTGTTGGGACAGGAAAAGTGCACAAGGAAGAATATAACACACAAACAAAGAAGGAAAAGTGCATGCACGGAAAGGGAAAAGAAAGTTAAGAAGGAAGCAAATGGACCGACGTAGAAAGATAAGACATGCGCAGGATGGAGGAAGGAAGTGTAGAGTAGAGGAAGCTACGACAAGATAGCAGTGATGAGGAAGGGAGATCCAAGTCGGAGGAAGAGGCAGGTAGAAGAGTTAATGTTGGATAGGCAAAAGTTAACAAAGACTGCTGAAGGATGAACCAAAAATATGGAAGGACATTTTTGTGGCAAGTTATGGCTAGTACAAAAGACTGAAGGACGTTTATGTGGCTAGTTAAGGTTGTGGTTAATGCATTACAGGAATTTTGTGGCTAGGTGTGGGATGACATTTAATATAACCTTCTATGTATAATGGTTCTTGGCTAGTTCAATCAGTTGGATCTTGTTAGATAAGATTAAGATTCAGTTAGATTTAGTAGCTGACTCATAGAAGAGTCTAGTAGAAGGATAGGTTGTTGAGTTGCAGATCTTGTAGTTGTGTGAGCATACTGCTAGTAAAGTAGAAGAGTCGATCTAGGTTGTGTGTGAATCAGTAGGAGTAGATAGAAGAAATAAACCAAAGAGCATGAGAGCAAGAAGATTGAGTAAAAAATACATATCTTAAGAAGATTCTGAAAGTTGCACACTGCAAGGTGCTACCTATAATTCTCATGCCACATGAAGAGCATCTTGTTGGTTTTTCCTCGATGGGTTTCCATGTTATTTCCTATGTTATATGGACGAATTTTGTTGAATGGTGAATGTTTATGTGAATGTTGAATATTTCCTTACTGTATATTGATACAAGTTACTATTGAATGTATGTCGCAATATCTTTAATGAATGGATGAGTTTTAAGGAAGTATTGACATGTTATGTATGGATTCATGGCTAAGTTTCTAAGTTAAAATATAAGTTGCACACTATCTGTTAAGTATAAGGAATCAGATGCGTCACATAGTTGCACCAGTTGTTAAAGTTTAAGGATAAGGTTGTGTTGCGCAGGTGGCTTGTGGCACTTGGTTGTGCCACTGTCGCAGAGTGAAGAGTTATAGCCCATCGTATTTTTGATTTCCTTGGCCATGATCCAAGGGACTATTTCCCTTGCCAACTGCAAAAACATGGTTCTTGAAGTTACACATTAAGATATCTTGGGTGAGACTAGGCCTTCCTCACGGGCGTTGCCGACTGATCTCACTCTGTCGGGCCAATGTCTTTTGGTGTCTTGTTGGTATTGTGTTATTGTTGAACCATGGGTTGAGACAAGAAGGTATATTAGGCCAAAAAATGGTTCCTTTGCAAGGACTATTAATCATTTGAGTGGAGGGAAATGTTGTCGCATCAGATGACGAACAAGATAGAGGAATGGCTGGATTCTATGATGCTAGCATTCACGCAAGAAGAGAGCACAGAATCTCAATTGAGTGCATAAAACTAGGTAGATGAGCCCATATATTATGATATTCATGAGATATTCTTTGTATATTTTCCCATTTTGTTGCATGAGTGGTTTTCAAGATTGGAAAGAAGGCAGACAAATTTCAAGAGAAGAGAAGCAGTCGAGTGGAGCAATCAATTAGTGCGTGAAGTAACTAGTGTAAGTAACACCATCTCTAGAGATGTTGATTTTTGGGTCAACAGTATTTTGCAAGGATATATTACTTTGTTTGCAATAGAGGCTATAACCTCATATAGTGAGGCTAAAAGCATTTTTTTCCAAGGACCCCAAAGAAGACATTTGCTATCTCTCAGTACGTGGATCAAAATGATCGTTTATGATAAAGGTATCTTGCAGTTGAGTAGTTGAGTTACATACCGAGGAGGAAGGCTATGTCCCAAATGCCCTGTTAAGAAAATGGGAAATGGTGATTTTAGATGTTCCCCGAAATTACAAAACCTAAACTAGAAGATGGATTCCTAAGGAGTGGAAGGAGATTCAGATTATGGAAGAGAAGAAAGAAAGAGGTAGGTTGACGAGCTCCTAGTCTCTTTAAGGAAAATGAGCACAAAATTCACTTGCAGGTAGATGAAGGGTCTTGCAATGAAGAGAATGAATATAGCTCGATTTCAGAAGGAAACAAAGAGAATGAATATAGCTTGATTTCAAAAGGAGCGAAAGACTCTAAAGCATCTGTCGAGACACCAAGGTCAGGATGCAACTACATCACACCAGGAGTATGGACAGAGGTAAGATCTAGAGCCTTATCTCCTGAAAGAATTGTTAATACTAATAGTGCTAGTACTCCGAATAGCACGCGACACAATACAACCCCCTTAAATTAATCACCAGATAAACTCGACGTAAACTCAATGGCTGGGGCATATATTTGGTTACCTACATTAAATGGTAATGGATCAAAATATCCAAAGCAACATTAGTTCTATGTGAATATGTTTGGATGGTTTGCTTAGTTTAGAATGTTGACTTAAAGAAAGAACAGATGATCATGACTCTAAGGGGTCGTGCACTGGACTGGTTTATGAAATTATGCATAGCACCGCCAGGGGTACTGTAGAATACCCTTGAATAAATACAAGCCTAAATGATCTCTGAGTTTAGGAAACCTGAATATGAGTTGAAGTGTATAACCGAGATTAAGGAAATCAAACAAGCACTGGCAGAGTCAGTATGGGACTTTGACCAATTATTTAAGACTTTGATGGCCAAAGTAAGCTTCCAAATGTTGGATGTTCAACATAAAGCGCGGTTTATTGTTGCGCTACTACCACACATTCGAGGCCCATTAATGCAAAAAAATATCGAGTCATAGACATAAGCGCTAGACTTGGAAATGAAACTAGAAGCTTCACCAAATCATGATGGTGCCGCAAGGATGGTGCAGATTTAGTCGCAGTTAGATAATCTGACAATACGGCTACAAGACATCAAGAAGGGTAAGGAATCCCATGAAGACTTATGGTGCATGGAATGCAGAATAGACTCACACACCAAGGATAATTTTTTGACCTTTATGAACTATATCTTATCGGGTGCGCAAAACCCTTTGAGTGCCCATGGACTACCCTCATGTCACATATGCCAGTCTAGGGAACATCGCGAAGAGGAATGTCTATACTTGAAAAAAGTTGTAAGTACCCCAACAAACATGTTCTGTAAGTTTTGTAAGTCAATCAAGCATGAAGAGAAATATTGCAGGGAATACCATCTCCTGAAGGAAAAGGTGGTCAACACTTACTTAATGAAGAATGGGAGGCAGAATCAGGGTGAAATGGCACAAGAATCATATTAGCCTATGGATTTCCTGCCTAATCAGTATCAAGATGAGTATCATCCTTATCATGCACCACAACAACCATATGCATAGTAGAATCACTATCAGCCACAATATCAACAGAATCAGTACCTTTCATAGGAACCAAACCCTCAAGGAAGGGATGGCAGAAACTTCAGAGGAAGAGGAGGAGGAGGATTTGGTAGAGGAAGAGGTTAGGTTACCTCCTATAACTATGGAAAACTAGGTCACTATGTGAGAGATTTCCTTGAACTTGCAAAAACATGTTCATATTGTAAGGGACAAGACCATAATGTTGAGCAATGCACATAGTTGATTGCAAAGTGGCAGGCTAGAACCATCACAGGTCCTAACCCTATGGAGAATCCAAAACTAAACCTAAATTTGAACTTGAACATTCAGATGATTTTTGTTGAGCCAAGATATCCAAACGTTGTTGTCGTAACATGAGGAGGTGTTGCGACCGAAGTTGATCAAGAAACCCTGCAAGAACAACTATAGCCATAGGTACGACCCACGACATAGAATAAGGTGCCATTCGATGTCCAAAAACATGATCAAGTATTCATGGATGTGCAACATAAGTTTGTGGATCCAGAAGAACCGTTGATATCAGAAGAAGTCAAGGATATTCCTGAACGATTTCAGCAGATATTTCAGAAGAGGACCCCACAAAAGGTAAGTAAACTCAACTCATTTTTGTCAATTTTCTTAGCACTAATTCAAGACAAAGATGTTATCACAGAACTACAAGCACTGATAGAAGAAACACCAGTAGAGTCGCATCCTGAAAATAAGGTTAACCAGGTCAGTAAGAAGTTCAAAAATGGGTGCGAGTTAAGAATGACTCCGTAGATAGGTGAGTATGACATGGATTACATCATCTTAAATCTAGGCTCAGATGTCAATATTTTG
Organism: Pseudotsuga menziesii; assembly: GCA_001517045.1. Classification (NCBI taxonomy): domain Eukaryota; kingdom Viridiplantae; phylum Streptophyta; class Pinopsida; order Pinales; family Pinaceae; genus Pseudotsuga; species Pseudotsuga menziesii. The sequence continues at coordinate 139,877 of LPNX010220953.1, read as the reverse complement.
ACACAAGAAACTTGGTAAAGTATGGGAAAGCCGTGCCTAGACTGGTCTCCTATCCAATCACGAATTTCAAATCAAGCGAAGGTCCTCCAAATTGGTATATTGATTCAGGTTCCTGTCAACATTGAGGGGTTGCACACATTTGCAGACTTTGAAGTCATTAACATTGTTGATGAAATGAACCCATATCCTATGCCGATGGGGATAGATTGGGCCATATACAATCAAACCATTATCAATTTCAGGAAAAGGATCCTCTCATTCAAGGATAATGAGATGAGAGTAGTGTCGCTTATTGATCCATTGGAAAGACATAGATATGTAGAGCCTGTATACAATGAGGGCCAGGGTGACTATAGCTATCTCGACTAGATCTACAATGTCACTGCAATGTAACAAGACTATATTAATCTGACAGTGGATGGAAACCTAAGTTGGAAGAGTGCTAGTTCCTGCACATCAAAATCAAGGGAGGCGTTGGAGAATTGGCAAAATAGGCTACATGAGGTCTCTATGAGAAGGTGCGCTGGATTTACAAGATTTGTGCAATGGGTGGAGAACAAGATAGGAGAGCTTTCCACATATGAGGGCTTTCTTAGCCTTGTGACCTTCTTAAGTGAGTTCGAAGGACTTGTAATAGAGTCCCAGTGCTTGTCTGCGTTAGACCATGTACTAAAGGCTACACCCGCTAGATGGTGGGGTGCACAGAAGCAGTTCATAATAAAATGGCCACAATGCAGAATCTTGATGGAAGTAATATTCGGTGAAGAAGTCACCACCATGAGCCACAAACATATAGGATTTTAGAGCCTTGTACAACACATAAATTAGTTTAGCACTGTATTTGCAGAATACCCGCGATGGGAATGGGTCCATCATTTCATTCATACATTAGAAATGACACCTAGAAAGTGGTATGCATACATGGAGTTGCGACAAGGAACCCAATATTCGGAAGGAATCACTAAGAAGCTTAGGAAAACATTTGAATTTTCTAATGAGAAACCTACAATTGATGCTTCCCTTCAAACGACAAAGGAGAATATATTTTCCAAAATTCATGTCGAAGAGTCCAATGCTCACCAGTGCAGTGAGACCATTCAAAAATGGATGGCCTACTACAATCTAGCTGGAGACACAGATGATGATCCAACTAACATAAACATACCAAAATCAGAGGGCATGCACACAGTAGAAGGAAGTGGCATTTCAAGTCACCAGTTCCTTAGGCCATTGAAAAGCAAGAAAGTAGACATTGGGTCGCTAGAGAACCCAAAGTTCACCAATATAGGAGATTATTGGGATGAAGAGATAGTTGTGAATATCACACACTTGATGCATGAGTATTAGGATCTATTCCCTACCAATTTATCAGAGATGAAGGAGATAGTAGGAGATCTAAGGGAGATGAAAATACCCCTGTGACCAGATACTAAACCCAGTAAGAAGTGACCCTATAGGTTAAATCCAAGATATCAAGAGAAGGTAAAATCAGAATTGGATCACATGCCTGATGCAAGAATCATTGAACCTATTGAGGAATCAGAGTGGATCAGCCCTATACTGATCCAGGATAATGAAACAACAGGAGAAGTGAGGATCTGTTTTGACGTGAGAAAGCTGAATGATGCATGCTTGCACAATCCATTCCCAATATCGTTTACAGATGAAGTACTTGAAAGCATTAGAGGGAAAGAGATGTATTCATTCACCGATAGCTTCTCTAGCTATCATCAAGTCAGAATCACAAAGGAGGATAGCCACAAAATGGCATTCGCCACAGAATGGGAATGCTATCATTATATGGTAATGCCCTTTGGACTCAAGAATGCACTTGCTATTTTTATAGAATAGTAGTCTCTGCTTTTAAATATTTTATTCATAAATTTCTTGAGGTCTACTTTGATGATTGGACTATGTTTTGTCTAGTAAGAGACTGTATTTAGAGTATGTGCATGATGATGGCCCGTTGTCTCTAGTATCATATCGTGCTTAATTCCAAAAAAAAAAAAAAATCTACACCATTTGGTGTGCTGTTGGGTCACATTGTATGTCGTGGTGGTATTTTGGTCGACCCATCAAAATTTTCAATTATACTTGACTTAGCACCACCTACATTAGTCACGCAACTCAAATCAGTGCTAGGACACACAGGCTACTATAGGAATTTCTTCAAAGGATATGCAGAGATCACTACACCTATGGAGAAACTATTGAAGAAAGATGCAAAGTTTCAGTAGAAACAAGCTTTCTAGGAGAGCTTGGAAAAATTAAAGAACAAGATGGACACTGCACCAATACTTATATTCCCCAACTGGAAGAAGGATTTCTATGTTCATGTTGATGCGTTATCTTTCATGCTTGGCATAGTATTGATGAAAATAGGATAGGGTGTACTTGACCACCCTATTCCTTTTGCTAGAAGAAAATTTTCAACAATAGAGAAAAATTACACTACAATAGAAAGAGAAGGCCTCGCTATGGTCTATGTGCTTCAAAATTTCCAACACTACTTGTTGGGTGGACATTTCCATATGTACATTGATCATTCAGCGCTGAAATACCTAGTTAAAAAGAAAGTGTTTGGGGCGGTGATATATAGATGTCTTCTCCTATTTCAAGAGTTTTACTTTGAGGTCATAGTTAAACCTGGTCGACTCAATGTAGGGCCAGACAACCTGTCATGGATAGAAAGTGATGAACATCCAACCCACCTAGAATATAATTTTCCATGACGTGCAACTATTTGTGGTCACTATGATGGAATATCAGAACAAAGAATCTAACGCAATCATCCACTTTTTGAGTACAGGCTATGCACCCCCAAGATTCTTTGTTATTCGAAAACAACACTTGGTCATCAAAGCTATTATTTTATATTGATTTTTGGACACTTCTATAAGTTGGGAGTAGATGAAATACTGTGCTGCTATGTTTTCTATTATGAGCGTCATTGGGTTATGAGCAAAGCACATGCTGGTGTCATAGGAGGACACTACACAGGAAAGGAAACTGTACATAAGATATTGCAGACAAGACTATGGTGACCAACCATACACATGGATACCAAGAGCTTCTGCAGGCACTACGATATCTTCCAGAGGATAGGTACGCATTTTTTTAACAAAATGATTGTTGAGCTTACTGTAGATTTTCAGATTGAGCATAAGAAGACAATGCCCTATCATCCTCAGGAAAATTGAATGGTTGAACCTCTTAATAAGATTCTGGAGAATGCATTGACCAAGGTATGCAACATGTGCCTCGATGACTGGGATAAAAAATTATCAGTTGTGCTATGGGCATATCGCACAACTCACAAGCGACCAACAGGGTGCACCCCATTCAGGATGGTATATGGCTAGGAAGATGTAGTGCCAATGGAGTATATTGTGCCAATCCTGCATAATGTTGTGCTGAAGGAGACGACCGACGAAGATGTTGTCGAACAGAGGCTTTCACAGCTCGTCCAAATGGAAGAGGAACGCTTCATCACAGGATTTCATCAGATTATCAAGAAGAAAAAATAGAAAGCATGGCATGATCACCATATCCGGGTTAAAACATTCAAATTTAGAGGACTTATGTTATAGTATGAAAAAAAAGTTATCAAACACCTACGAAAGCTAAAGACACATTGGCTAGGGCATATGTGACCGCGCACATCACTGATGCGGGCGCAGTAAAATTGCAGAGACTAGATGGAACTTATGTCATAGGTGTGGTGAATGGAAGTTTCATGAAACCATACTATGATGGTCATAACATATCTAGCTAAAATTGTGTTGTGCGTGAAGAAAAAAGAGCAAAAAGGAGGAAACTGTTATGTCGCACGTCTATGACGGAACCAACTAATAGCATAGCAAAAGGCAGAAATGACAGGTTAGCTGACATTAAAGTGAAAATATTTAGCATACATTGAGGATGTTATGATAGCTAAGAAATATTAATTTGACGATATATGAGGAGAGTGACGACGCGCTTTTTTATCCTATTAGTCATCCTCGACATAACTGCACAACTATTCTGATAGGTACAGCGCGGTACTCAAGTTACCGATTTAATGAAGAAACAAGTCAGCCAAGAATCCCATGTGATCGATTAAACCTTGACCTCCCGTCATATGACAAATGCAGGATGCATAGGTGAGTATAAATACAAGGCTTCACCATTAAACAATATTTTACGCACACACACAGAGTATGAGAGAACCAAAGCTGAGAGTTCACAAAGCCGAATTTTGCAATAGAGTGAGAGCCGACACCCATAGTAATAGAGATTTCCAGTGCAAGTGAGATAGCTGAAGTGTTGATGTATTTGTAACTTCAGAATGTATTCATCTATGTATCTTATCTATTGTAACCCGATTTTTATTCTGGGATGTATCTATAATGTAATTGAGTCATGTTGTCATGCCCCGATGTTCTGATCGGGAGTATCAATAATGTTAACAAGTCATTTCAAGTCATTGTTGCTAACCCTTCGATTGTCTAAGGGTTAAAGTCCACGCAGTTCTGGGGCACTAGGGTTATTAGAATCTCCTAGTATATTTCAGCCCTAGTAGGGTTTTATTCATGTCAGGATTAGTATAAATAGAGAGCTGGACTCTCTATTTAACACACAACTCATACACACTCAAGTGTAGTGCATAGTTGAGGAAGGAGAAGACACTAGAGCTAGATAAGAAGAAGGTTCCTGTTGTCGGGAGATAACTTACTGTTTTGGGCTTTTTAATATTTTGGTGCTGATTCTATATCTGAGGAAGTTGCGGGGTTTTCTCCATTTATGGTTTCCCCAAGGAAAAAAACTGTTTTCATTATCTCTTGTGTTTGATTATTGTACTTGTTATTCTCTCAGTTAAAGATCCTAAATAATGCTAGCTTAATGTTGAAAAAGTAACATGGTATCAAAGCTAACCTAAGAAGAAGACACTGTGCAGCTACAAGAACTAGGGATTCCTAGTTTGTGGAACTTCCTCCACATATTTTTAGCAAAAGTGGTGGAATAACTCTCCTCCTTAGGGTGCATCTTTTTGTCGAAGCATAATCCAATTCTGAGGTTTTTCAATTTTGGACACGACGTTGCTGCTGAAAATTGGGGCTTTTCACATAAGAGGAATTTTTCAGTGAGCCCAGGCCTAGATTGATCTCCTCCCCAAAACCGAAGTTAGGGAAAAATTTCAAGGCATTTGGGTTGACAGATCTCCAGAAAAGAAAAACCCTAATTTGCTCCTGAACGAGTACTGCAGGATTTCAGCTCAAATCCAAATGTGACATCTTGACCTAGTAAGATCTAAATCCCTTGTATTTCCATTTGAGGTTCTCAGTTTAAGATGTCTCATCATACCAATCTTGATGAAAATCTTGAGGGAGATGATAACTTCTGAGCCTACAAGTATAGGATCTCCTTGGTCCTGGAAGAAAATGAGTTGGACTCCTACATCCATGAGGAGGTTCCAGTTCCAGAGGAAGATGAGGCAAAGGCCTTACACAAAAAGAAGATGGTTATGGAAAAGAGGATCATTGCCGATTCTATTAAGGATCACCTTATCCCATAGGTGTCCTCTCTCAAGACACCCAAAGCTATGTTTGATTCCCTAACGAAATTGTTTGAAGGGAAGAACATAAACCAGAAGATGACTCTAAGGAATCAATTGAGGAATGTGAAGATTTAGAATGAAGAGACCATCCAGTCTTACTTCACAATGTTTTCTCAGATCAAGGAACAATTAGAAGCTATAGATGAAGAAGTGGAGAATGCAGAGATTGTGATGACAACTCTGAATTGCCTTCCTAGGTCATGGTATTCATTCATCGAAGAAATCTGTGCTAGAAATAAGTTAGTCAAATTAAGCAGACTATGGGAAGAATGTTTTCAAGAAGAAGCACAGATAGCAGCTCGAGAAGGAAAGATGGGAAGTGAAGATCAAGCTCTCACAGTTCATTCTAAGAAAGGCAGAAGAAGTGCTCATCACCCCAAAGGTAAGAATCCTCATCATAGAGATAACAATAGAAATAACCTATCTAGATTAAGATGTTATACATGTGATGAAATAGGGCACTTTGCAAAAGACTATCCTAAGAACAAGGTCAACTCTCATAAGAAGGGGAACAAAAGAAGACATCATGCTCATGATGTAGAGGATGATGAACCATCCAAGAAAAGAACCAGATATGAAAGTGAAGATTCTTCAAGCGAGGATGAATATGTTTTGATCTCTTCTCTCACAGGTAACATTACTCATGGAAGCGATGATTGGATTATAGACAGTGGGGCTTCCAAACATATGACTGGATTCAAGGAATCCTTTGTGAGACTATCAGAACATGAATCACCTCACAAGGTGAATCTAGGATATGACTACCAATATCCAATAAAAGGTAGTGGGGAATATTCCTATAAAATAGACTCTAGAAGTATTGTTTGTGCCAGGACTCAAGAAGAACCTCCTCTCCATATCTGTACTAGATGCAAAAGGAATGAGGGTTGCATTCATAGATGGTCAAGTCATCATGTGGCCAAGAGGAAAGACTATCAATGATGTGGTGGTGATTGGAGAACAAGAAGGAGGATTACACAAATTAAAGGGACATCCAGAACAAGCATTGGTCCATGACACAGTAGAGCCAAGTGAAATTTGGCATAGAAGGATTGCACATGTGCATTACAGAGCACTGCCAATTGCAAGCAAAGCCGTTGAAGATCTTCTAGAATTCGAAGCAAAACATGATGGGGTCTGCAAAGGATGTGCGAAAGGAAAGAATACAAAGAACACATTTCCTAGCAGTGAAAGAAAAGCCAAAGGAATCCTAGAAATCATCCACTCCGATGTATGCGGTCCTATGTCATCAAACTCACTAAGCAGGTATGCATATTATGTTTATTTTATTGATCTTTTTTATAGGAACACATGGGTTTACTTCATGAAGAACAAAGACGAAGTATCCAACAAATTCAAAGAATTCAAAGCCTTGATCAAGAACCACACTAAAAAGAAGATCAAGACTTTTCGATCAGACAATGGTGGAGAATTCACTTTGAATGAATTCAAAGAGCTATGCAAAGAATCAGGGATTAAGAGGGAGTTGTCCACTCCTTATAATCCACAACATAACAGGATTGCAGAATAGAAGAACAGAACTATCATGGAAACTGCAAGAGCTATGCTTCATGATCAAGATCTTCCTATGCATCTTTGGGCTGAAGCTTCCAGAACGGCGGTGTATGTAGAGAACCATACTCCACATAGAGTACTCGAAAAAAAGAATCCTGAAGAAGTATTCTCTGGCAAGAAACCAAAAGTCATCCATCTCAGAATATTTAGCTATCTTATGTACATAGACATTCCAAAAGAGAAGAGAACAAAATTAGATCCTTAAGGAAAGAAGGGTATATTTGTGGGATACTCTGAAAGCTCGAAGGCTTACATAATATATTTTCCAGGATACAAGAAGATTGACATCAGCAGAGATGTGACATTTGATGAAGACACAACTTACAACAAATAAAGAAAGAGACATGCTAAAGAACCTAAAGAAGCATAAGCACCCAAAATTCATGATACAACCATGAATGAAGAAACTCAAGAAGAAGATCGAGATTTCAAAGAACCACAAAGACTTGTAGATCCACCTCTGGAGAAGAATCCTCATAAGAGGAAACCTGCTTGGGTACAAGAGCTTATCCAAGGTGCAGAGAGATATGGGGCTCCAGAAGAGAATCACAGAGAAAGAAAGAGGACTAGATTTTGCTCCAGGTATGTAGATTTACTATGTGATTTCATTGATAAAGAACCTTCTAGTTATGAAGAAGCAGTAGAACGGAAATAATGGAAGGATGCTATGATCGAAGAATATCAATCGATCATGAAGAATGATGTTTGGGATGTTGTTGCAAGACCAGAAGGAAAGTCAGTTTTAACTTCCAAATGGATCTACAAGATTAAACATGTTGTAGACGGTAGCATCAAAAAATATAAGTCAAGATTTGTGGCTCAGGGTTTCTATTAGAAAGAAGGAATAGATTATGAAGAAAGATTTGCTCCTATATCCGGATACACTTCCATCAGATCAATACTTTCTCTGGCTGTAGTGATGAAATGGAAGATACACCAGATAGATGTCAAGACTACCTTCTTGAATGGTGTAGTGGAATAGGAAGAGTATGTAGAGTAGCCACTCGGTTTTGAGACTCATGACAGGGAGTCTCATGTATGCAGATTGAAGAAATCCTTGTATGGTTTGAAACAAGCATCTAGGACCTAGTACAACAGAATTGACAGCTTTCTATCCAGTTTTAGATTTACCAAGAGTAAAGCATATTCCAACCTTTACTACAAGGTTGAATATGGCAACCCAGTGATGCTTCTACTATATGTATATGATCTATTTGTGACAGGTACAGATGGGTTAATTGCTGATACAAAGAGAAATCTGTCTGTTGAGTTCGAAATGAAGGACTTAGGGATGATGCATTACTTTCTAGGTATGGAGGTGTGGTAGAGTACAGATGGAATCTTCCTTGGACAAGGGAAGTATGCAGTAGAGATCCTGAAGAGGATTGGAATGATGGACTGCAAGGCTATAGCCACACCTATGGCATTGAGCCTGAAGCTCTTGAATGATGATTCATCAAAGTTTGTTGATGCTACGATGTATCGTCAGATGATTGGGTCATTGATGTACCGGACAAACACGAGACCAGACATTTGCTTTGCTACGAACACATTGAGCTAGTTCTTGACAGATTCAAGACATGTTCACTTAATCGCTGCAAAGCATATTCTGAGGTACCTAAAGGGTGCAGTTGATTATGGGCTCAAGTACGATGCGAATCAGAGGATTAACCAAGAAGGTTATGTTGATTCATATTGCGCAGGCAGTGCCATCGATAGGAAGAGCACTTCAAGGTGTTGCTTCAGTATGGGATCTAGTGTGATCTCTTGGTTTAGCAGGAAGCAATCCTGTGTGGCATTAAGTACAGCTGAAGCAGAGTATGTTGCATCTTGTTCAGCTAGTTGTGAGGTAGTATGGCTAAGGAAGGTACTGTCTAATTTATTTGATCTCCATTTGGATGCTACTTGTATACATTGTGACAACCAGAGTTGTGTGAAGTTGTCAGAGAATCTAGTGTTCCATGACAAGTCGAAGTATATCGAGATCAAGTACCACTATATCAGGGATATGGTGCAGAGGGGAGCAGTGAAGCTCCAGTATGTTGCGATGGAGGAATAGATAGCTGATGTATTGATGAAGCCATTGGCTAGGCTGAAGTTCAAGAAATCCAGGGAGAAGCTTGTTTTTCTCTAGATCGAGGTTTCCTCCAAGGGAAAGTGATGAGAACCATATCCATTATCACATGGTGAGAGGATTGGTTCCTTCCATGATCATATATAAGGCCTAAGCCATTCTTTATTGGTGAGAGGATTGGTTCCTTCCATGTCAGATATGAGTGTTAGCCATTTTGTTGAGCAGGACAGATGTAAGGGAAACTCCCATTCTGGGAATGGAGGTACCTGGTCAGTCACCAGGAAAACTCTGTCTAGGACTGAGAAGCCATTCTTATGTGATAGAGGAATGTGTTCCCACATGATCAGATGTAAGGGCTGAACCATTCTTTCATGGATAAAGTATTAGGTTCCTTCCATGTCAGATGTAAGTGTTGGCCATTCCGATGAATAGGTTGGATGTAAGGGAAACTGCCATTCTCTAGGAGAATGGAGGCACCTGGTCAGTTACCAGGTAGCTCAGTTAAGGATTGGGGGCCATTCTGATGTGACTGTAGGATTGGTTCCTACAAGATCATATATGAGTGCAATCCCTTCCATCATTGTGAGCAGGATGTGTTCCATCCTGGATGGATGTAAGTGCAAAGCCCTTTCATCATTGTGAGCAGGATGTGTTCCAGCCCAGATGAATGTAAGTGCAGAGCCCTTTCATCATTGTGAGCATGATGTGTTCCAACCTAGATGAATGTAAGTGCAAAGCCCTTCCATCATTGTGAGCAGGATGTCTTCCATCCTAGATGGATGTAATTGCATAGCCCTTTCATCATTGTGAGCAGGATGTGTTCCAGCCTGGATGAATCTAAGTGTAGAGCCCTTCCATCATTGTGAGCAAGATGTGTTCCAGCCTAAATGGATGTAAGTGCAGATCCCTTTCATCATTATGAGTAGGATATGTTCCATTTTGGATGAATGTAAGTGTAGATCCCTTTCATCATTGTGAGCAGGATGTGTTCCAGCCTAGATGGAAGTCTAGAAATCTTCCATCATTGTGAGCAGGATGTGTTCCATCCTAGATGGAAGTACGGAAATCTGCCATCATTGTGAGAAGGATGTGCTCCAGCCTCGATGGATGCAAGTACTATGCCTTTCCGATGAGTAGGTCAGATATAAGTGCTGAGAAAGACCTACATGGAGGCTAGGCCTACAACTAGCATGAAAAAGGGTTGAATCTATATAACTTCCTGTGAAGAGAATAATCATGAGATAGCGACAGTGATGATCTAGATTTAGTGATGATCAAGATCTAGTGATGATGTCTAGTGATGATCCATATCGAGTGATGATCTAGATCCAGTGATGATGATCCAGCAGTGATGATCCAGATCGAGCAATGATCCAGATCTAGTGACGATGTCCTATGATGATCTAGATCGAGTGATGATCCAGATCTAAAGATGAATATGGCTTGAAGACTAAGAAGACTTGAAGATGTAGATGACGAGATGATCCAGTTGATACAGAGAAGAAGACCAGTGTTGAAAATTGTGTCGAAAGAATACCTTCCTCATTAAGAGGGATTGTTGATGTATTTGTAAATTTGGAATGTATTCATCTATGTATCTTATGTATTGTAACCCGATTTTTATTCCAGGATGTATCTATAATGTAATTCATTCATGTTGTCATGCCTTGATGTTCTGATTGGGAGGATCAATAATGTAAAAAATTCATGTCAAGTCATTGTGGGTAACCCTTCAATTGTCTAAGGGTTAAAGTCCCCGCAGTTCTGGGGCACTAGGGCTATTAGACTCTCCTAATAGAGATCAGCCCTGGTAGGGTTTTAGTCATGTCGGGATTAGTATAAATAGAGAGTTGGACTCTCTATTTAACACACAACTCATAACACTAAAGTGTAGCACATAGTTGAGGAAGGAGAAGACATTGGGGCTAGACAAGAAGAAGGTTACTGTTGTCGGGAGATCACCTACTATTTTTGGCTTTTTACTATTTTGGTGGTGATTCTATCTCTGAGGAAGTTGCAAGTTTTTCTCCATTTATGGTTTCCCCGAGGAAAAACATTGTGTTCATTGTCTCTTGTGTTTGATTACTATACTTGTTATTATCTCAGTTAAAGATCCTAAATAATGTTATATTAATGTTGAAAAACTAACATGAAGTGAATGCCCCTCGGGATGTCCAATTGAAGAAAATATTGAATCACCTAAAGTGTAGCAACCAAAGAAAGAATCAGAACTCGACTCGATGTCCCAAGCAAGAAAGAAGATTGTTCCTGCGGCTGCTCTTGCCCCTGTTCCAACCCTTGGTTTGCGCACTATGATGAACCCTATTCAAAACCCACCCACTGCACCTGCATGACCTATCATGGAGCAAAGATAGGTTGGGGAAAGAGTGATACAAGAGCCATCTAAGAGACCACTGTCAATGAAATGCAAGGCTAAGGCCGTTGTGGATAACCCATGGAAAGAGCCGATGGAGGAGGATTCACTGGAGGAAGAGTTCATGGAGGAGGACTCACTGGAGGAAGAGTTCATGGAGGAGGAATCCCCACCCCATAGAGACCTGGATGCTGAGGAAAGTGAAGAAAACTTGTCACATTATGTCCAGCCAAGGAGAGCTGAGACAGAGCCAGTGACGCTTCCTACAAAAGTGTGCACATTGTTAGTAGCACCCCAGATCCCTGAGTCTGTACCCCTGCTAATGGACATAAATCCAAATCTCACCAAGTTTGGATTGAAGGATTATCACACTCACTTGCATCTGGGCAAGGGATTATCACACTCACCATTCAAGCTAGACCAAGAGATATCAAGGTCCTAAATCCGATGAAGTGGGTTACTATTGTCGATTAAGCAATATTGATGAACTTGTTGTTCATGCCCCATTTTGGCCATAGCCTGCAGGCCAATACATATGTGAAATATCTTCTAGTCTATTTCCATAGAGGGTTCTTGTGGCTTGATCGACCATACCCATTCGATGTCGAGCTGATTTCGTCAATCACAGGACTCCTAACGAAATTACATGACCCTGCGCTGTATTTGCACCAGGGAAGGTATACTACAAAAATGAAGCAGAAGTATAATATGCAATGCATAGGTAGGGGATTCTCGATTCCCACTATCGAATAAGACATCATGTAGTTCACCGCAAGGATCCTATCATGCAATATGTTGCACAAGATGAGGCTGAATGAATGCACCACTGGAGAGGTAGTGCTTGTTGAGAAATACGCACAAGGCATGACTTTCAACTGGTCACAGTTCTTGCTAAATGAACTGATCGACGACGCAACACAAGCCCAAGACAATCCTAAATACAAATTTCACTACTCCTAGATGCTCATCCTGATCTCCTTGACTGTGTGGGACAACCCACAAGATTACTAACCAATGGATGTCCCACTACATTTCCTAGACGCAAAGTATCAGAACCTATTGGAAGATAAGAAAAATAATATCCGCTAGACAGATAATAACATCAAGTTTTTTCTGCATCCCAAGGTGCTTCATGATGTTATCTGGCAGTCTCACAGAGTTCGAGCTAGGATGGTACAAAGGTACACGACCTTCACAAATTTCCATGCGGGTGCACATAACATGATTTTGGAGCCAAAGAAGGATATGGCCAAGCAAGCAGACTAGTCAGGGTTCATGATCATTGATGATGATTTGGATGCCATTTTCATAGAGTGGCCTAAATAATGTCATGACCCACTGGCAAATCCACTTCCTAAAGGAGAAAACCAAGAAGACCCACCAGCTAACCATGGTGGAAACGGTGGCGCAGGTGGCGATGTTGGAAATGTCCAAGATAATGACCTAGGAAATGATGGAGCCGACTATCAAGACAATTAGTTGCAAGAATAAAAAGTTTATAACAGCGATGATGGTGGATCCCATCGAAATGATGAGGAACCGACACCTATTAATGAGGAGATCCACAATCGCTGGAAAGAACAACAACAACAGCGCATGCCACTACACAAGAAGAGAATAGCTAACATAATGGATAACACAAAGACATTGACTGAGGATGATGTTAAAGATATAGCAAATGCTATGGCCGAGGTCTCCAAGAAAATCCTTGAGGTTCTAAATCCGCAGTAGGAAAATGCCATGGGTCAAGTAGCAAATCACCTCAATCAGCTCATTGATGCCATTAACGACGTCAAAACCATTGTTAAGGATGAAACATATGGCATGGATCCCAACGTCCCATTAGTTACACCAGAACTAGTGCCATCAATCAAAGTACAAATCCATGGGCGCACAATGGAAATAGGAACGACGACAGGTGTGTTTGATGATGTTGTCAAAGAGTCTGACATGTTGCAAATAGACTTCTCCAAGCTCTCACTGGGAGAAGTCTATGAGATACAGTAGGCAGATGTGACAGAAATACGACTATGGGAGAATGTTGTTGCATATCATGTGGCAAAACAACAAAGGTAGGCGAAGCAGCACAAGGCCCTCCTTAAGGAGAAAGAGTAAGAAATTGTAGCATGTGGGCAAAGACATGTCACACTAGCTGAAGTATTTAAAGGAACGATTGCATAATTCCCACCTAAAGAGGGCCAGGAAAATGGGGATTCAGTAGGTAAGGTTTCCTGGCTATCATAGATTGCACTGGAGTTGAACAAGTAGGTTGAGGAGCTTCAGGTTTGGTAGGTATCGAGCACACCTCTCGAGGTGCTTGAAGAGTGAAGCAGAGTGGCAGGCTGACGAGAAAATCAGAGCAGCGAATGAAGTTATTGGAAAGATAAGTAAAGACGAAAAACTCTGCGCTAAGTCAATTCAAGTTGTTTCCATGATATGGGAAGCGCTTCTAGAAGATGTGATTGTAGAAAATATCAAGGAAAGCATGCGGTAGGAAAATGGGAAAATCAGCACAGCAATAGTAGATATGAAAAAACTTCCATTTCAAGATAAGGTCACGAAGATGGCCGAATCAAGCAGTTGCAGCAGGAAGTCCAAGCTCTCTGTCAACAAGGGCAAACTAGGGAAGCGGAAGTGGAAGCATACTAGTAAAAATTTGTGTGGCTCATAGGCCTTATTCAGACTATGCAGTAGAAACTTCAGCACATGACGCAATCACTAGAGGTAGGAACATCATAACGTTTAAGTTCTGATTGAGTGGAACAGATGGCTGCATAGGTAGAGGAATTCACAATGGAAGGTTCTAGAGTGCAACAGATGTTGAAGGAATTCCAAGACAAGGTTGGTCCATCCACCCAGCCTAGGCCGAAACCTGGGCTGGAGGTGTGAGTGCAAGCATTCACATTTTTGCATAAAATATCATTTTTTTCTTAGTGGCTCGAGATGAGCCACATGTAAGAGTTAGGGTCCTGTTGGGAAAGGAAAAGTGCAAAAGGAAGAAGCTGATGCACAAACAAAGAATGAAAAGTGCACGTGTGACAAGGAAAATGTAGGTTAAGAAGGAAGCAAATGGACCGGTGCATATAGATAAGACATGCGCATGATGGAGGAAGGAAGCGTAGAGAAGAGGAAGCTACGACATCATAGCTGTGAGGAGGAAGGTAGATCCGAGTCAGTGAAAGAGGTAGGTAGAAGAGTCAATGTTGGATAGGAGAAATTCAAGGAATATTACTGAAGGATGAACTAGTAGAAGATGGAAGGACAGTTTTGTTGCTATACTAGTACAGAAGACTGAAGGACATTTTTGTGGCTAGTTAAGGCTGTGGTTAATGCATTGCATGATTTTTGTGACTATGTATGGGATGAAATTTAATATAACAGAGATATTTTTTAGCTACTTGAGTTTGTAATAACTCAGTAGTACTCAGTCGACCCTAGGTGGTCCTATAGATGATATAAATAAGAGGAACCCACTCTGTATAATGGTTCCTATCTAGTGCAGTCAGTTGGATCTTGTTAGATAATGTTAAGTTTCAGTTAGATTCAGTAGTCGACTCTGAGAGGAGTCTATTAGAAGGAGAGGCTACTGAGCTACATATCTTGTAGCTATGTGTGCATACCACTAGTAAAGTAGAAGAGTTGGTCCAAGATGTGTGCGGATCAGTAGGAGTAAATAGAAGTAATAAACCAGAGAGCATGAGAGCAAGAAGTTTGACTCAGAAAGACATATCTGAAGAGCAGTTTGCAAGTTGTAGGATGCAAGGTGCTACCTATATTTCTCATGCCAGATGAAGAGCACCTTGGTGGTTTTTCCCATATGGGTTTCCACATTATTTATTGTATTATATGGATTAATGTTGTTGAATGGTGAATTTTTATGTGAATGTTAAATATTTGCTTGTTGCTTATTGATACAAGTTATTGTTGAATGTATGTCACAATATCTTTAATGAATGGATGAGTGTTAAGGCATTATTGACATGTTATGTATGGATTCATGGTTAAGCTGCTAAGTTAAAATCTAAGTCGCTCACTGTCTGCTAAGTATAAGGAATCGGTTGTGTCTCATAGTTGCACCAGTTGTTAAAGTTTAAGGACAAGGTCATGTTGCACGGGTTGATTGTGGCACTTGGTTGTGCCACTCTCACAGAGTGTATAACTCCATCCCATCATATTTCTTGAGTGCCTTGGCCATGCACCAAGGGACTATATTCCCTTGCCAACTGCGGAAACATGGTTCTTGCAGTTACACATTAATATATCTCGGGTGAGACCGTGCCTTCCTCACGGGCATTGCCGACTGAGCTTTCTTTATTGGGATGATGTCTTTTGGTGTCTTGTTGGTATTGTTTTGTTTTTGAACCGCGAGTCGAGACAAGAAGGTATATTAGGCCAACAGTGGTTGCAATTATTTTCTTACTTTTATTGATGACTTCATAAGAAAAACATGTGTATATTTTCTGAAACATAAGTATGATGCATTTAGTTTTTTTTAGCAATTCAAGGCACTTGTGGAGAACTAGAGTGGAATTGCATCAAAATATTAAGGACAGATAGAGGTGGTGAATATTTATCGAATGAATTCCTAAAATTTTTCATGACCTATGTCGTACACAAGCAATTTACTACATGGTATACACTTCAGCAGAACAGTGTCACCAAAAGAAAGAATAGAACCATTATGGATATGGCATGCAACATGATGACATCCAAGCATTTTCCAAATGAATATTGGGTTGAAGATGTTGCAACTTCTCTATATATTATGAACTTGTGTCCGACAAAGACTACGAAGAACAAAGTTCCTCAAGAAGCATGGATAGGTATGAATCATAGTTTTTCTCATTTAATAGTTTTTGGCTATGTCGCATATGCTCATGTTCTAGATTAGCTGAGAAGAAACTAGACAACAAGGGACAAAATATATTTTGTTGGCTACTCCCAAGACACAAAAGCATACAAGTTGTATGATCATGTCGCATGGAAACTAATCATCAGTTAAGATGTTCTATTTTTCAAGAATGAATCATCGGATGGAACCATCGAGAAGAATGTCAAGATTGTGTTGATTGTCGACCATGATGACATGGTGGAGAAAGTGGTTCAAACACCACATGTAAGTCAAAATGTCGCACCTTCGTCAACTCCTGTGACACCATGACGTGGTTCAGCACAAGGAATGACGACATAAGTCACAACTCAAGCTATGAAGACAAGCACAATAAGAGGACAACAGACTCGATCAATCATTTCATCGAGGTCAACATCGATAGATCTAGTGAAGACAAGAATCCAGCATGCAATATGTGAAATTGTTACACCAAATTCATTCTCTTTGTTTGCATTATTTTCTCAAATAGATGATCCACTGAAATTTGAGGAAACAGTTGAAGAAGAATTATGGGTGCATGCCATAGATGAAAAAATAGAGTGTATTGCGAAGACTCAAACATGGGACCTGGTAGATGTACCAAGAGATAAAGATGTAATCAACATCAAATTCATTTGCAAGACCAAGCAATATGCTGATGGGAATGTGAAAAAGAAAAATAAAAAATGGTCACAAGGGGGTTCACACAGCATCTCATCATAGACTTCAATGAAAAATTCTCACCTATCACATGGATAGACATAGTCAAAAAAATTCTAGCCATTATTGCACAAAACAAATAGCATATTTATCGAATGGATGTAAAATCAACATTTCTGAATGGCTATCTAGAGGAGGAAGTGTATGTGGAATAGCCACAAGGATATGGAGTTCAATTCAGGAGAACAACGTGTACATGATGAAAAAGGTAGTCTATGGTTTGAAGGAAGCTCCTAGAGCTCGATACAGTCGCATTGATTCCTATCTCACCCAAAAAGGATTTCACATAAGTGAAAGTGAATCGACTATATACACCAAAGTTAATGAGAAAGGTAACCTGTTAATTGTTTTACTATATGTAGATGATTTAATATTTACTTGTGATTTTGGCATAAAGAATTTTAAAGCAATCATGGAAAGCGAATTTGAAATGACTTATTTGGGACTTATGAAGTCTTTTCTCAGAATTAAAGTCTAGTAGCCTGGAAGTGGTATTTTTATATCACAATCAAAGCATGCAAGAGCAGTTTTGAAAATATTTAAAATTTCTAATTGTAATGTAGCCCCAAAGCCAGCAATAACATGTTTAAAATTTACCAAGAATCATGTTTGTTAAGATATTTAGACACTTAGGAGTTAGTTAAGATCAACTTGTGAAATATATCTGTTAGGTAAAGTGTGTTTATTTAGTATGCATTTGTAAGTATTCTAATCCAACGGTTACGATATGCTCTAGACATAAAGTGATCTGACGGTTCAACTTCTCTTAGATCATATCTACCATTGTTCCATGGCCTAACACCTGATTGGTTCATGATCTCTATTTAAAGAGCATGGAGGGTCCTTGTCTAGTTGATCGATTATGAGAATCCCATATGTAACTTTCTTTCTTTTGCATAATAAATTGCTCCAAGAAGCTATTTGGCTGGGGCCATGGACTGTTTCCCTCTCAAGGGTTTCAACCACATGAAAAACATCGGTGTGTTCATCTATGATCTATTTGTGTGAAGCAGTTGATCAAGATGTTCAGTATTTTTTGATCATTACCTTGTGTACCCGAACATGGTATCAGAGTAATTATGAAGAGCTGCTTTCGATTTTGATCAAGATCTAGAACCGGTGTTGCTAAAACTTCTAAAGGGTTTCTGGTTCTAGATTTTATTTGCATTTGTGGCCTATGGGAGCTATTCCATTTCATCTAAAGCATCGTTTCCATTGGGAAATAGTTTTTGTTTCATCGAAAATGGTTTATGTTTGTTCCAGAAACACACATTTCGGCAAATCTGAAGGTATAATGTTACGGTGGCGATTTTTTTTTTATTTTTTTTAAAACTCTCTCATATTTTATCAGTTTTTATTATTAGATATTTACTGTTTTACTCTCAGACTATTTCCTTCCTTGGTTATGTATGCTCTTTTTTCATGCACCTTGCATGATCGCGGTGAATCAGAAACAATAATGGAAAGTTTTTTTTTCTTTTCTTCTCGGCTACGTATGCTCTTTTCCGTGCACCTTGTGTGATTATGGCAAATCAGAAATAGTGAGAAAACTTGAAAACGTAGACTTTATAGGTAATCTAACCAAGATCTAACCCCAGTGTGTGGGAAAAGTTTTTTTTGTTTTTGTTTTTCATTTTTTTTTGTGATTTGCAGAAAAAAAGGAAAGCACAGAGAACGAGAGAGAAGAGTAAAAAATATCCCCCTTCCTCTTTCCATTCTTTTACATACCTTTTAAACTTAGCTCACTTGGTCCAAAGTTTCTTTATTCCTTAATAGGTCTTGAATTCAAGTCTTATTAAGCTACTTTTTAGTGCATGCAATTTCTATTTTCAAGTTACTTTATTGTAAAAGTGCATTTCACTTAAATAAAATAAAATAAAAAGTGAGTCACTTAATTCTTTTAATTTATTCCTGCACTATTTAAAGTAACATTATTGTAAAAGCGAACATCACTTATTCTACAAAAGTGATTCATTTAAAAACAAATTTATTATAAAGTGTTTGTCGAAGGTTGATCTTGGGAAGAAGGGGGTTCTTTTCTTTAGTTGGTCAAGTTAATATCTACCATGTCACTATTGGGGACATCTTCAACATTTTCTTTGATCAAGCATACCTTCACAATCCAGAATCAGTTTTCAGTGTCATTTTTTTTAAACCACATATTGTTTCGAGCTCTTTGCATCGAGAAAGTTAGTTTCTGTTATTTCAGCCATTAATTTACAATATGGCCACCCATTGTGATATTATACTTACAAGTTCTAACTATTTCTCATGGAAATATTGTATGGAATATGTTCTCTAAAGTAGGGGACTTTTCAGGATAACCTCAAGGAAAGAAACAGAACCCACTGATGATGATAAGAAAAATAAATGGGAAAACAGATGTGATGAAGCTCGTGGATTGATTGGGATGTCAATCTCTACTGATTTGCGTTTCCACATATATAGAATTGATGAACTTGATAAACCTTGGGAAATGTTAGAATCTGTGTTTGGTAAACACAATGAAATCCGGGGTCATCAACTTGAGAATGCGTTGATTTCTTTGAATCCAAATGATTTTTCATGCATTCAAGACTATTTATCTAAGTATAAAACTCCTAGACTTTTATGTGAAGAATGCAAGATTAAGAAACAAGACAAACAATGTATTTATCATATTATTTCCAAACTTAGACTTGCATATTTTGTTTTTGTATCTACATTCTACTCCATGAAAGAATCCTTGACTACAGGTAACTATCAAGAGCCTAGTCTTGAATCCTTTTATGATTCCTTAATTAGAGAGAACAATAAGCTCATTCATTTTGGAATAATTAACTATGCAGATACATCTCGGAAAGCATTATTGTCCCAATAGAAAAAAATGTCCAAGCCTCCCAAGAACCAGAATTTTTGCAATAATAAGCCAAACAACAAGGGTCCCAAACCCTCTCAGTCAACTCCTTTAAAAAATTACAAAGAATCCAAGCCAAAAGGAAAGAAGACTGAGCATCACTGCAATTTTTGTGGGAAAGATAATCATGATGAATTTAAGTGTTTCAAGAATATGGTAGCCTTGGAAGCAACAATGAAGAAGCACCAAATCATCCTAGATTCGTCTTCAGAATCTACCTCTCATGGACATGCACTTTGTGCTTCTAGTTACTCTTATACTGCATCCTCTTCTTCTACTTCAAATGAATGGCTCATCTAGAGCATGTTATCATATGGCTAAGGATCAAGCCATCTTTTCTACTATGCATGAATGTAACACCAAGTAAATATTTGTTGGTGATGATAGATCTCTAAGTGTTGTAGGATCTAGAACAGTTCCAGTAGAAAATGGTCATTTTAGTGATGTACTATGTGTTCCAAAAATTTCCTACAATTTTTTATCAGTCTATCAAATTACTCATTCGGGTGAAGGTAAAACTATGACGTTTACACCTCACCAAATTGTAATCAAGGATTTTAAAAATCCTCAAAATGTCCTTGCTACTGGAACTGTTGATGATATTACCAAGTTGTACAAATTTAAAAACTTTGGTTCATCACCTTTTCCTTCAGTTTTTGTTTCTCATAGTGATAACTTGAGCAAACTTTGGCATGAGCGATTTGGTCACTTAAACTATCACTCATTGTGACAACTATGTAAAGACAATATGATGACTGGTGTTCTGATGGTATCTTGCAAGGATGGTGTTTGTTTTGGTTGTGTACTCAGAAAACATCATTGAGATAGTTTTGACAAACATGCCTCTTAGCATGCCTTGGTTCTGGTTTCAAATATTTCTTAACTTTCATTGATGACTACTCTAGATGCACTTGGGTTTACTTCCTAAAACTTAAGAGCGAAGTATTTAACATGTTCTTGCCCTACAAGGCCCTTGTTGAAAAACAATCTGGTGATCAAATTATTAAGTTAATATCTGACAATGGAGGAGAATATGTTAACAACAAGTTCACTACTTTATGCACTGAACAAGGAATCCAACAACAACACACTGTTCCATATACACCACAACAAAATGGTGTAGATGAACGGAAGAACCACACTTTAAAAGAAATGGCTAATTGTATGATCCAATCTAAGGGACTAAGTCTTCAATATTGGGCCGAGGCCATAAATTGTGCAAATTACATAGTTAATCGCACACCCACTAAATTTTTACAAGGTATAACACTGAAAGAAGCATGGATTAAAATTAAAAGAGATGTAAATCACTTTCGTGCATTTGGTTGTGAAGCATGGGCTCACATTCCGGATAAAAAACGGAAAGCATTGCAACCTAAAAGTGAAAATTACATATTTGTTGGATATTCTGAAGATGTAAAAGGTTATATACTTCTTCATCCCCATTCACATGATATAATCATTAGAAGAGATGTTAAATTTGATGAAAATATCTTGGCCTGCAAGCCTAACTTGGCAGGTGTGCCATCTTTGGCATGTGAGCCTGATTCATTGATAGAGCCTTCTTCTTCTTCTTCTTCTAACTTCCTTGATAGGTTTCCAACTCCATTTTCTGATGATGACAGTGAAGATGAAAATCCACCTCCACCTTCTCATGTTCCTCCAATTGCACCAGCACCAATGCTTCCTCGATGGGTCCATTCAACACGTGAAGCAGCTGGTGATCTTGGTGATGATCTTAGAGATCAACGTCGAACATGTTCTCAGTTTTAGTAATACTCTTCTCTTTTGGCTCAAGTTTTTGAGAATCATGATCCAGAAACTTTTGCAGAAGCTTCAAGAAATATGGATTTGGATGTAGCTATGGATGAAGAATATCGTTCCTTAATGGCGAGCAATACTTGGGATCTTGTTCCTCTTCCAAAAGGAAGAAAATTTTTCAAACATAAATGGGTCTACAGAACTAAGTATGCATCAAATGGAAGTGTTGAAAGACTTAAGGAAATGTTAGTTTCTAAAGGTTTTTCCCAAGGTAAAGGGATTTACTACAATGAAACCTTTTCTCATGTTGCAAAAATGAATTCCATCCGCCTTATTATTTCCCTTACAACCTTACATAACTAGGAATTCCATCAAATGGATGTCAAGTCCTCCTTTTTACATGGTCATTTACAGGAGGAAATTTACATGGAACAACCTCTTGGATATGTTCAAGATAACTCTAGCCTTGTCTGTCTCCTTAAGAAATCGTTATATTGCCTTAAGCAAGCTCCTAGAGCTTTATATTCCAAAATAGATAGCTTTCTCCTTGACACTGGTTTTTCTAGATGCCATTCTATCCCCAATGTCTATACCAAGAAAGTAGGAAACCATCTCATCATACTTGTTATTTATGTTGATGATCTTATCCTTACAGGTAGTGACCCTAAACTTATAACCCATGTGAAATCTAGTCTTAAGAAAAATTTTCAAATGTCAGAATTAGGACATTTGCATTATTTTCTTGGTGTCCAAGAATTACAAACCAGATAAGGAATCTTTATTTCCCAGTCTAAGTATGCTTGTGACCTTCTTCGTCACTTCCATATTGGAAGATTATAAACCAACCCGTTCTCCCTTCCAGTCTAGAGTCAAAATTTATGCCACTTGTACTTCCCCTGAAGTAGATGCCACCTTTTATCATCAGCTTGTTGGTAGTATTTTATACTTGACTCATTCCCATCCTGACCTTTCCTTTGCTGTTGGTCGTGTTTCCCATTATATGTAAACTCCTCATGAAAGTCACTGGAAAGCGGAAAAAACAATACTTCAATATATTCGAGGTACAATTCAGCTTGGGATTCATTACAGTACAGGGGGGACAAGTTTCTTGGTTGGTTTCACTGATTCATATTGGGTCGGTGATTTTGATGATTGAAAGTCTACTACAGGTTATGTTTTCAGTCTGGGATCTGGACCTATAACTTGGGCTTGTAAGAAACAACAAGATCTTCCTCTTTCTTCAACAGAATCAGAATATCAAGCCGCAGTTAATTCCAGTCAGAAATCTTTATGGCTTCGATAGATCCTTTCAAAGTTTTGATTCAAGCAGCAACAAACTACTCCACTTTGGTGCGACAATCAAAGTGCCATCAAGCTTGCCAAAGATCTAGTTCTACATCAATGCAACAAACACATTGAGCTACACATGCACTTCATCAAAAATATTGTTCATGATCATGTTCTTGAAATGCTCTATTGCCCTACAGATGATCAAGTTGCAGACATCTTCACCAAGTCTGTTGATGTATATGTAACTTCAGAATGTATTCACTTGTATATTTCATGTATCGTACCCCGATGTTTATTACGGGAAGTATATTTAATGTAATTGAGTCATGTCATGCCCCGATGTTCCTATTTGGAGATTCTGTAATGTAAACAAGTAATTTCAATTCATTGTGGGTAACCCTCCTATTGATCAAGGGTTAAAGTCCCCGTAGTTCTAGGGAACTAAGTTTATTAGAATCTCCTAGAGAAGTCGGTCATAGTATGGTTTTTTCAAGTCAAGAATTAGTATAAATAGAGAGCTAGACTCTCTATTTAGAACAAACTCACTCACACTAAGTTGTAGCACAAATCTGAGGAAGAAGAAGACACTTGGGCTAGGAAGAAAGAGGTTACTGCTGTCAAAAGATCATCTTACTGTTTTGGGGTTTTACTTTTGGTGTTGATTATATCGCTGAGGAAGTTGCGGGGTTTTCTCCATTTATGGTTTTTCTGAGGAAAAACATTGTGTTCATTGTCTCTTGTGTTTGATTGTTGTACTTGTTATTCTCTCAGTTAAAGATCCTAACATAATGCTAGCTTGAATGATAAAATTCTAACATGGTATCAGAGCTAACCTGAGAAGAAGATTGTGCAGCTGCGGGAACTAGGGGTTCCTATTTTGTGTATCTCTCTCCATATATTTTCAGCAAAAGAAGGTTGGAATAACTCTCCTCCATAGGGTGCATCTTTCTGTCGAAGCAGAATCCATTTCTGAGGTTTTTCAGTTTTGGACCCGCTGCTAGAAATTAGGGATTTCCATAGAAGTGGAATTTTTCATTAAGCCCAGTACTATATTGATATCCTCCTCAAAATCGAAGTTTAGAGATCAATATCAAAGCACTTGGTTAGACAGAACTCTGGAAAATCAAAACCCTAATCTACTCCTGAACCAACACTACAAAAATTCGGCTCCAAATCCAAATCCGACATCTTGACCTGGTAAGATCTAAATATTTTGTATTTCCATTTGAGTTTCTCAGTTAAGATGTCTCATCATACCAAGCTTGATGAAAATATTGAGGGGGCTGATAACTTTCGATCCTATAAGTATAGGATATCTCTAGTCCTCAAAGAAAATGAGTTGGACTCATCTTCCAATTCCAGAGGGAGATGAGGCTAAGGCCTTACACAAGAAGAAGTTAGTTATGGAAAAGAGGATTATTGTTGACTCAATCAAGAATCACCTCATACAATATATGTCCTCCCTAAAGACACCTAAAGCTATGTTTTATGCCCTAACCAAATTGTTTGAAGGGAAGAACATAAATTGAAAGATGACTCTAAGAAACCAACTGAAGAATGTAAAGATCTAGAATGCAGAGACCATATAGTCTTACTTTACAAGAGTCTCTCAAATCAAGGAATAGATAGAAGTAGTATATGAAGAAGTGGAGAATGCAGATATTATGATGACCACCTTGAATGGTCTCCCTAGATCATTGGACTCCTTTATTCAAGGGATCTATGCCAGAAATAAGTTAGTCAAGTTAAGCAGACTATGGGAAGAATGCTCTCAAGAAGAATCTCGGATAGCAGCTCGAGAAGAAAATATGGGAAGTGAATATCAAGCCCTCATAGTTCATTCCAAGAAAAGCAAAATAAGTTCTCATCACTTCAAAGGTAAGCATTTCTATAAAACTAACTCTAGAAAAGATTTGTCTAGAAGCAGATTTTATACATGTGATGAAGTAGGAAACTTTGCAAAAGATTGTCCTAAAAGACAAAATAAGAAAAAGGGAAACACGAGAAAACATCATGGCCATGCTATAGAGGATGATGAACCATCCAAGATGAGAACCAGATATGAAAGTGAAAACTCTTCAAGTGATGAATAATATGTCTTGATTTCTGCTCTCACAGGAAACATCACACATGGAATTAATGATTGGCTTATAGATAGTGGGGCTTCCAAACATATGACAAGATTCAAAGAGTCCTTTGTAAAACTTTCAGAACATGAATCACCTCACTAGGTGAAACTTGGAGATGACTACCAGTATCCAATAAAAGGTAGTGGGGAATCCTCCTATAAGCTAGACTCTAGAAAGTCTATGTATATGAAAGATGTATTGTTTGTACCAGGACTTAAGAAGAAACATCTCTCCATATCTGCATTAGATGCAAAAGGAATGAGGGTTGCATCTATAGATGTCCAAGTTATCATGTGGCCAAAAGGAAATGCTATTAATGATGTAGTAGTGATTGGGGAACAAGAAGGAGGTTTGTACAAATTGAAGGGTCATCCAGACCAAGCTTTAATCCATGACACAGTGGAGCCAAATGAACTTTGGCATAGAAGGCTTGCACATGTGCATTATAGAGCACTACCACTTGCAAGCAAAGCTATTGAAGGTCTTCCAGAAATTCAAGCAAAACATGATGGAGTTTGCAAAGGATGTGCGAAAGGAAACAATATAAAGAAGAAATTTCTAAGTAGCAAGAGAAAGGAAAAAGGAATCTTGGAAATTATTCACTCTGATGTATGCAGTCCAATGTCATCACGTTCACTAAGAGGGTATGTATACTATGTTTCTTTTATTGATGACTTTTCCAAGAAGACATAGATTTACTTCATGAAGAACAAAGATGAAGTATTCAACAAGTTCAAGGAATTCAAATCCTTGATCGAGAACCACATTGAAAAGAATATCAAGACCTTTCGATCAGATAATGGTGGAGAATTCACATCAAATTAATTCGAAGATTTGTGCAAAGACTTAGAGATTAAGAGGGAGTTGTCTACTCCATATAATCCACAACAAAATGGGATTGCAGAAAGGAAGAATAGAACTATCATGGAGGCTGGAAGGGAAATGCTTCATGATCAAAATATTCCTATGCATCTATGGGAAGAAGCTGCCAGAACAACGGTGTATGTACATAACCGTACTCCACACAGAGTACTCGAGAACAAGACACCTAAAGAAGTCTTTTCCAGCAAGAAACCAGAAGTCAACCATCTCATAATATTTGGTTGTCCAGTGTACATACACATTCTAAAAGAGAAGAGGACAAAATTAGATCCTTCAAGAAATAAGGGTATATTTGTGGGATACTCTGAAAGCTCGAAGGCTAACAAAATATACTTCCCATGGTTGAAGAAGATTGACATCAACATGTATGTAACATTTGACGAAGACTCAACTTACAACAAATCAAGAAAGAAACTTGTTGAAGTTCCTAAAGAATCAGGATCACCCAGAATCCATGAAACAACCATGAACGAAGAAACTCAAGAAGAAGATCGAGAATTTGAAGAACCTCAGGAACCTGTAGATCCACCTCCAGAGAAGAATCCTCATAAGAGGAAACCTGCTTGGGTACAAGAAGCTATCCAAGGTGTGGAAAAATATGGGGCTTTAGAAGAGAATCACAGAGAAAGAAAGAGGACCAGATCCTACTCCGGGTATGTATCATTACTATGCAATTTCATCAATAAAGAACCTTCCAATTATGAAGAAGCGACAGAGCAAAAATAATGGAAGGATGCTATGGTCAAAGAGTATCAATCAATCATGAAGAACGATGTTTGGGATGTTGTCCCAAGACTAGAATGGAATTCTATCGTAACTTCCAAATGGATCTACAAGATCAAGCATGCTGCAGACGATAGCATAGAAAAATATAAAGCAAGATTTGTTGCTCATGGTTTCTCCCAGAAAGAAGGAATAGATTATGAAGAAAATTTTGCACTTGTAGCCATATACACTTCCATCAGATCAGTACTTGCTCTGGCTGTAGTGATAAAATGGAAGATACACCAGATGGATGTCAAGACTGCCTTCTTGAATGGTGTAGTAGAAGAAGAAGTGTATGTGGAGCAGCCACTCGGTTTTGAGACACATGATAGGGAGTCTCATGTATGTAGAATGAAGAAACCCCTATATGATTTGAAATAGGAACCCAAGACACGGTACGGTAGAATTGAGAGATTTCTATCCAGTTTGGGCTTTACTAAGAGTAAAGCAGATTCCAATGTTTACTACAAGGTTGAAGATGGCAACCCAGTGGTGCTCCTACTATATGTAGATGATCTGTTTGTAACAGGTATGGATGGGTTGATTACTGATACAAAGAGAAAGCTTGCTGTCGACTTCGAAATTAAGGACTTCGGTATCATGCATTATTTTCTAGGCATGGAGGTGTGGTATAGTGCAAATGGAATTTCCCTGGGACAAGGGAAATATACGGTAGAGATCTTGAAGAGATTCGAGATGATGGATTGCAAGGCCATGACCACACCTATGGCATCAAACCTAACGCTATTGAGTGATGCTTCATCAGAAGCAGTTGATGACATGATGTATCATTAGATGATTGGGTCATTGATGTACCTGACAAACACAGGACCATATATTTTCTTTGTTGTGAACACCTTGAGCGAGTTCTTGACAGATTCGAGACATGTTCACTTGATTACTGCAAAGCATATTCTGAGGTACTTGAGGGGTACAGTTGATCATGGGCTCAAGTATGATGTGAATCAGAAGATTAACGTGGAGGGTTATGTTGATTTAGACTGGGCAGGAAGTGCCATCGATAGGAAGAGCACTTGAGGATGTTGCTTTAGTATGGGATTACGTGTGATCTCTTGGTTTAGTAGGAAGCAATTCGGTGTGGCATTGAGTACAGCTGAAGCAGAGTATGTCGCAGCTTGTTTAGCTAGTTGTGAGGTAGTATGGCTAAGGAAGTTACTATCTGATTTATTTGATCTCTAGCAGGATGCTACTTGTATATATTGTGACAACCAAAGTTGTGTGAAGTTGTCTGAGAACCCAGTGTTCCATGATAAGTCGAAGCATATCAAGATCAAGTATCACTATATCAGGGATATGGTGCAGAGAGGAGTTGTGAAGCTCCAGTATGTTGCGAAGGAACAACAAATAGCTAATGTGTTGACGAAGCCATTAGCCAGAGTGAATTTTGAGTACTTTAGGGAGAAGCTTGGTGTTCTCTAGATCAAGATTTCCCCCAAGGGGAAGTGATGAGTCCATGAGCCATTATAATATGGTGAGAGCATTGGTTCCTTCTATGGTCAGATGTAAGGGCTGAGCCATTCTGTCATGGTGAGAGGATTGGTTCCTTCCATGTCAGATATGAGTGCTTTCCATTTTGATGTGACTGTAGGATTGGTTCCTACATGATCAGATATAAGGGCTATTGCCATTCTTTGAATGGAGGTACCTCGTCAGTTACCAAGAAAACTTAGTCTAGGAATGGGGGGCATTCTGATATGACTGTGAGATGTGTTCTCACATGATCAAATATGAGTGCATGGCCATTCTGATGTGACTAAGGGATGTGTTCCCACTTGATCAGATTTAAGGACTATTGCCATTCTGTCATGGTGAGAGGATTGTT
This sequence comes from Pseudotsuga menziesii, assembly GCA_001517045.1. Lineage (NCBI taxonomy): Eukaryota > Viridiplantae > Streptophyta > Pinopsida > Pinales > Pinaceae > Pseudotsuga > Pseudotsuga menziesii. The sequence goes on along the minus strand of LPNX010220953.1, from coordinate 111,102 downwards.
TCCTTCCATGTTAGATGTGATTTCCATCCATTCTAACTTAGGGTCAGATCTAAGGGCTACCTCCATTCTGTCATGGTGAGAGGATTGTTTCCTTCCATGTCAGATGTGAGTGGTGGCCATTTTGACTTAGGGTCAGATATAAGGGCCACTACCATTCTATCATGGTGAGGGGATTTGTTCCTTCCATGTCAGATGTGAGTGCTATCCATTCTGACTTAGGGTCAGATATAAGGGATACTTCCATTCTATGAATGGAGGCACCTGGTCAGTTACCAGGAACCCTCAGTCTAGGACTGAGTGCTGTTCTGACCAATTAAGGTTAGATGTAAGTGTTGTACCTTTCCACAGATGATAGTAGTTGTGTATTGTCATGCTAGTGGATGTGAGTGTTGTGCCTTTTTAACAAGTCAAGGTCAGATGTGAGTGCTGGCCATTCTAACTTAGGGTCAAATATAAGGGCTACCAAAGACCTACAAGGAGGTAGGCCTACAACTAGCATGAAAAGGGGCTAGCTCTATAGAACTTCCTGTGACGAGAAGAATCATGAGATAGCACATATGATGATGACCTAGTGATGATCTAGATCGAGCTATGATTTAGATCTAGTTATGATGTCTCTGAGATGATCCAGATCGAGTGATGATCCAGATCCAGCAATGATGATCTAGATCGAGTGATGATCCAGATCCAACAGTGATGATCCAGATCCAGTGATGATCCAGATCTAGTGATGATGACCTTGTGATGATCCAAATCGATTAATGATCAAGATTCAGTGATGATGATCCAGATCAAGTAATGATCGTGATCCAATATGTAGATGAATTGAATATGAAGATGACTTAAATATGCATGTGACGAGATGAACCAGAGAAGAAGACTAGTGTTGAAAAATTGTGTTGAGAGAATACCTTCCTAGTTAAGAGGGAGTGTTGATGTATATGTAACTTTGGAATGTATTCACCTGTATATTTCATGTATTGTACCCCAATGTTTATTTCGAGATGTATCTGTAATGTAATTGAGTCATTTCATGCCCCAATGTTCCTATCAAGAGATTTTATAATGTAAACAAGTCCTATCAAGTCATTGTGAGTAACCCTTCTATTGATCAAGGGTTAAAGTCCCTACAGTTCCGGGGCATTAGGGTTATTAGACTCTCCTAGAGAAGTCATCCCTAGTAGGGTTTTTTCAAGTCGGGAATTAGTATAAATAGAGAGCTAGCCTCTCTATTTAGAACACAATCACTCACACTCAGTTGTAGCGCATAGCTGAGGAAGAAGAAGACACTGGGGCTAGGAAGAAAGAGGTTACTATTGTCCAAATATCATCTTACTATTTTGGGGTTTTACTTTTGGTGTTGTTTCTATCTCTAAGGAAGTTGTGGGGTTTTCTCCATTTACGGTTTCCCTGAGGAAAAACATTGTGTTCATTATCTCTTGTGTTTGATTGTTGTACTTGTTATTCTCTTAGTTAAAGGTCCTAACATAATGCTAGCTTGAATGATAAAATTCTAACAAGGTCCTTCGCTAGTTGATCAATTATGAGAAGCTCATATGTAAATTTCTTTCTTTTGCATAATAAATTGCTCCATGTAGCTATTTGGTTGGGGCCATGGACTGTTTTCCTCTCAAGGGTTTTAACCATGTGACAAACATCAGTGTGTTGATCTATGATTTATTTGTGTGAAGTGGTTTCTCAAGGTGTTCAGTATTTTGGGAGTACCCTGTGTACGCGATCAATGTTGGATCAACTGTAGATATTACATTGTTTAAAAGACTGGTTGGAAGCCTTATGTATTTAACTACGACAAGACTATACATCATGCATGGAGTAAGTCTCATCTGAACATTCATGGAGTCACCAAAAGACTCTCATTGGAAAGCTAGAAAAAGAATTTTGAGGTATGTAGGTGGCACAAAGGATCTTGGCATACAATATCCAACCTCAGAAAGTTTTAATATCATTGGATACACTGACAATGACAATGGAGGAAACAAAGATGACAGTAAGAGCACATCTGAGTGCGCATTTCATTTTCGTACATGTGTTGTGTCATGGGATTCAAATAAACAACCCATTGTAACTTTGTCTTTAGAAGAAGTAGAGTATGTCATGGCTACAAGCACTTCATGTCAAATCATCTGGATGTAGAGAATTTTAAAAGAACGATCGAAGAACCAGTAAGAACCAACAACCATTTTATGTGACAATAGTTCAGTCATTGCATTGTCTAAGAACCATGTGTTTCATAAGATAACCAAGAACATCGACACAAGGTTTCATTTCATAAGAGAATTGGTGAACAACAAAGAAATTTGTTTAGAATTTTGCAAGTCCAAAAATCATCTTGCAGACATATTTACAAAACCATTGGAAAGGGATACAATCTAGTATCTGCAAAGTTATTTTGGAATGAAAATTTCTGCACAACAAAATTTTTCATGCACATAACAAGTTTAAAGATTTGAAACATTTTGTAATATTTTGTTTAAAGATCCCCATCTGCTCATAATTAAGGGGGAGTGTTGGAAATATTAATTAATCGCAGATCCGTATTAAATCCTAGCCAACTCTGTCATTGTCTATAGCATGTTAGTTTCTTTCAGTCTCTCTGGCAGAATGAAGAGCTCACATCTCTCATTAAAATTTTGAAGATAAACGAGTCGAATTAAAATTTTGAAGATAATTTTCTAGGTACATAGTTATTACAATCTTTAATGTTAAGTTAGTAGCTTCACAGGGAAGCAATTTTAGTCTATCTAAATATAGAAGAATAAGAAGATTGTAAACCATTTAGTGAAAAAAAAAGAATTGAATATTGGAGAAGAAGGAAAAATTGTGTGAAGAGTTTAGTCTATCTATCTATGTGTTTTTGGAAAATGATGAGAATCAAAGCTCTATAAAAGGTGAAACATCCTTGTAAATTTCCAAGTTTGTATTTATGGTTGCATGCATGTTTTATTTAGCCACACATCTTCTCCAAAATTACTTGTGTAAAATTTGTTTACATTTACAATTTTGTGAAAGATGCAAAGAATCCATAGATATTTTCTCGTGTAAAAGTTTGAGTTTTTATCCAGAGAGTTGTCAACACAAGTCTTACTTAATATTTGGTTATATCATATTGTGAGTATGTTGAATTATGTTTGTGTCAAAATTTATCTCAAGTTACCAGTAGGTGGAAAGTCTATTTCATATTATAAGTCTTTAGACTAAGAAATCTCTTTTATAAAAGTTCGACTAAGTGTGGTCGAAATCGAGTAAGTGTTTCTTGAGGTAAAAATGTGTTGGGTCGAAAGTCTGTAAAAGTGTCTCATCCAAAAGTGGTATTTTGAAGACTTGTACGTCACATTAGAAACTTGTTGAAATATTTTGGTCGAAGTTCAACTGAGTGAAGTACTTGTCGAAGTTTGACCTGTCTAAGTTTTGTTCGAAGATTTACCAGGCGAGTAAAAAAAAAAGAGGTCAAGTCTCGAAAAGAAATTTTTTATGACTAGGCGGTAACTTAAGTTAATAGTCTCAGAGTGGTCTATCTCTAGATGTGTCGGCCAAGCAGCCTTGCTATGAATATGAATATGATTGTTTGATGTCTGGTGTTAACGCTAATCGTAGGGAAGTACTAAGGCTTGCTGAGAGGGCTATCCTTATCTCAATTGCATATTCCTTCCATTCAACGTGTAAGGAGCAAAGTCAACTGTCGACTCTACTCCTTCTCTGTTGGATAAAAGGAAACAAAAATCAATATAAGCTCAAGCGGAGAGGTCGTGACGGAGTCGGAATTCACTTATTGAGAGATCAAGCTCATGCTCTTGCGCCTCCTCCTTTTCTTGGACATCATCAATTAGAGAGAAATCCTCATTTTCTCGATAATCATCGCTTATTGAGAGATCCTCCTTTTCTTGATGATCATTGCTTATTGAGAGATCATACTCATGATGCATCTGCTCCTTTTCTGGATGATTATTGCTTATGGAGATATCATGGTGATGCTCCTCCTTCAAGTGTGTTAACTATAAATGCTCCTCCTTCAGGTGTGATAGCCATAGACTTGACCCTTTAGGGGTCTTTCTAAATCCCACCAAAAATTGTAATTATTTATGTTAAACCCACCAAAAATTATAATTAGTTATGTTATAATTATGACTATTGTCAAATTAATAACCATGTATTGAGTCACAACTTTATGGTTAGAGGGTTTTTTTTCATCCAAATTGTATATATTGTCTACGTAGAACTAACATTTAACAACATGTATTTCCTACTTGTCTAAAATAGCCTCGCGTTTTAATTTTACAACTTTAGATATAGGTCAACGTACATACACGACGACGGGGATAACATAAGTATATATATACGCTTGAACACCACTCAATTATATATCTACAAAGTTAAGTCAATAATAGCTTGAAGCTTTAGCAACGTGGGATTTGTTTTTACCTATTTTTAGGATACATGCTCGATGCGAATGAAAGAGTTCACCTTCTCTAAACTTGCAATTTGCACGCTCTTTAAAGGCAATGAAAAAGAACGGAGAAAGGGATGGGAGTAGGTCATCCTTTGCACGAGATCAAGATCCAGATTGAGATGAGTATCATCGTTGATGATGATTTTGTGAGAAAAACAGATTCCGTTTAGTGGTCAGTCGATGTTATTCCAGCACCTCGTCATCATAAATTTCCGCAGTTTCTCTTGGATTTCATTTTATCAATTCCATTTCTATTTTATTTTGTAGGGTTATAGCTAGTGTTAGGGACTTTATAGGATTATCGGTTATGGTTGTAATTGCCTTCAAATTATGATTTTTACTTGTATTGAGAATGAGAGTTGAGTATTGAGTAGCATAGCTACAAGTTAAGTGGTGGTTGAATGTTCTTAGGTATAATTAATTATTTAATTTTTTTATGAATATAGATGGTTGTTAAACTAAAATTAAAATATAATTTAAATTCATTATTTATAACAATCATAATGGTTAAACTAAAACTAAAACATATAATTTTAAATTCATTATTCATAACAATCATAAAATAAATGGTTGTTAAATTAAAACTAAAATATATAATTTTAAATCCATTATTCATATCAAATTGTTAGCTTGTTGGTAGTTTAATGTACCATACTTCTTTGACAAAATATCTTTGACATACTTCTTTTTCAGAAATGGGTGCCCGCAAGAAGCTGCTACCCAATTATGATGCAATGGGAGTGCACGAGCGGAAGAAAACAAGAACGTGCACACACCCTTAGATGCGTGCACATGCTCCTGTTTTGACAGTGGTGAACCTCCACGCCGGATTGCGAGAGTGGACAGTAGGAGCATGCACGCACCCCTAATGGTGTGCATGCACGTGTATGTGGACGTACGAACGTGTTTTGTGTGTTCATATACAGGGACGTGCACGTCCTTGTGTTTAAAAAAAAAGTAGTGAACAGTTTTGTTAGTTCACAATGCACCCACGAGCATGCAAGGAGGTGAAAACAATGTCCAAAGAAACGAAAACAATGCCCACGAAGCCCAAAGGAAGTGTCCAAGTAGCCTAAGATGACACCCACGAAGTTGGAGTAAAGTAGATGGAGTAGTATTTGCATTTTTTTGTTTATTTTAATATGTTTTATTGTTTTTCAAATAAAATACAAAATAAAAAAAATTGCAAATGAATTGAAATGGAAAAAAATTGATATTGTAGATACAAATTACCTAAACATAATGACAAATGCCAATGAACCATCCCAAGGAAGGAGTGAAACAAAGCAATCACAGGACCCAAACCCCGAATTAAACAAAAAAAACCCTGAATTAAATGAAGAAAACCCCGAAGATGAATTACATGACGATTTAAACCAATTAAGAATATTGAGTGATGAACTAAAGAACACCTAGGAACCCTCTTGGGTTTCCCTCACCACATCACTCCAAAACATAATAGAGTCTATCACCAATTCCCATTGTGAGATAAACAATTTGGGCCAATATCTCGCTCGAATGAGAGGACATTATCAAATTGGTATGTCCAAAGAGGATATAAAGAACCTAAATATCACAAAATCCCAACTGTGGAGCAAATTTACAGATCCTAGAATAGGACAACCTCCAGATGTGATGAAGAGCCTAGTTTGCATGGACTCGTGTAATTAGCATCCATAAAGAGAAAATTGGAGGAAGAGATGGTTTATGGTTTTTGACAAGCCTCCATGCAACAATGTCGAGGTCTCACAGTATTTTATCAAGAAACTATGGGATGAGTTTGTGTTAGGGTTCCATGTGAAATACTTTGACATCACTGAGTTCCAGGGCGTCAGTTTTGGCTCAACCCAAGATTGACCTCACACCCATCAAAACCCACTCAGAGGACCTCTTGCACCTAGGAGAGAGCCAAAACCATTGCCTCAACCCCTTGGGTTAGGTAGCAGGATAGATGAGATCCATGAGTCCGTTAGACGTGCCACATGAAACCTTCTCAAGCATACCACATTTGTGGCTCTGTCCTTGCAGAGCAAGCTAGACCTTCCCGAGAGACACACTATTGCACGGTCTACTGGTGGTGGGCGAGGGAGAGTAGCTACAAGTGGTATCCAAGATGATCCATCCATCTCGACAGGAACAATGCCACATTTTTGTTCTCATTTTGGACATCCATGCCATGTTCCCAGATAGGAGTATGCAACAGAGAGATACCTACACTAGGTTAGTTATTGTTTTATTTAATGTTCAAGTATTGATTATACGTTATGCAATCTCATAAATTCTAATAAATTTAATTACAATCAAATGTTGACGAATTGATTTGTTTTAATGTACAACTGTTGAGTATCCAACACCTAGGTTGGAGGACATTGGTTCCTTCAACCTAGATGGAGCCATGGCAGCTGTAGAGGACATCGCGACACAATACACACAAGTATTTTTCTTTCAGTAATTAAATTTAGTGTTAGTAGTTAATCTTGTCGTTCAATGTAGTTAATATTTGGTAATTGAATCTATTTTTTTTTGCAAATGAATAGGTGTCTGTAAGAGTAATTGACTAGCCATGTCTGTCAGGGATCAACAAATCCCCTCGTGAGCGAGTATCTTGTAATAAAGTATAAATTTATTTTTAGTTTTTATGGCTTAGATTTGTATAGTTATATTTTTTATGTACTAATATACGAGTCCATGAATATGTGTGCAGGTCCAAGTACATAGGCATGTTGGTGTCACTATCTATCCATTGAATTTCTTTTTCTCACCATTTATGCTAGGTGTAACCCCTGGCATACATGTCCCTTTCCCTGCATCCCTCCCCACCCCATTCCATCCATCCCTTGCCTCCCATCCACCATGACACTTCCATCCAGCTCCACCTTCTTTGTCATAGCCTTTGCTCACTCCCCTCGCCCCACCCATCCACCCCCTCCCTTACAATTTCCCATGTTTCCACCCTCCCCTCTCTGACCATGATACACCATCCATCCACATTCACCCATCCCTCCACCCCATCCCATACCTCATCCCCCTCCCCCATATTCTCCCACCACCCTCGTTTCCTCTTGCAGGGTGGACGATTCCATGCTACATCTAGTTGGGGTTTATCACTGTACATCACCACTTCGCCCACTCCACTTCATTCCCTCTCTCATCGTGCCCACTATTTTTGTACCAAACGTTGATGTGGCTACATCATCCACTATGCCATCCACCCTAGAATCAAAGCAGGTTGTCTAGCCCTCTTCTCCACCTTCCAACACCGAGGACCAACTGACTACTCCACCTACTAGACCCCAGGACCAGCTGATTGCTCCACCTATCAGCCCCCAGGACCATCCTGTTGTGTTCACGGTGATATTGCTTAGTTTATGAAAATATTGTGCAATATTAACGAAAATTTTCATAGGCAGTAAATTGTATGAGTTATCTTATTATTTAAATGTTGTAGGGTGGAATTGCCGAGAAACTTGGATCATGGAGGAGGGTAGCCCTATCACTACTTACGGTCTTGTCTGACGTGAGATATTTAAGATTTAAAAACATAATTTTGATTTTTAAATTGTGTTTTATACTTGTATAAGTTCTTGTAGGAGTTGACATGTGATTGTTGTCGTTACAAATCCCAAGAGGAGGTGGTCGAATCAGCCAGAAGTTCTGAGCTTCCTCTAGCTCGAAGAAGAGGAAGATCGATTTTGGAGGTGCACCTAGGAGCTCTGAGGGTGGAAAGGAGGATTGAGAGATGCTCCTATGTACACTAGCCATGATGTGGCATGTTGGCATGAGTTTCCATATTTTGTATAGGGCACGATTTGCCATCTTTCGTATAGGGAGCAAGTTTCCATATTTTGTATACGGCACGAGTGGCCATTGTATAGACATTGGGAACGATGTTCTAGTTTTCACTACTACAGTATATGATTGGAAATTTGTGTATATTAAGATATCATTTCGCACTTCTTCATATTACTTTTTCTTTTTTTACAAATTTGCATACATTATGTCGAATGCAGTAGTATTTTACAGTTGATAAGCTTGCAATACTTATTGTTGATGAAGTAGTAAAGTCTGTATGTTTAGAATAAAATGCATAAAAAATTTAACACTATAGGTTAGTTAACAAAAAAATACCCAACTGCATAAACGTGTACAATAACGATGATACTATTAAATACCAAATACGTGACCTTGTAAATCATAGTGCAAATAATTTTTCAATCTAGCAATTGTTTCCACGAGATATTACTCTTGCTACCAAATAAATTTTTTGAGATCTTTTTCTAGTTTACCAAGGCTCTCTTCACCCCTCATCCCTTCCATTTTTTGTCACGGCTTTTCATACCTAGCTTCGACCTTGTTATTGCATACCTAAACCCTAAGGACCTAGACCTAACTAGACATCTAACCTAAAACCCTAGCTTTGTACCATTCCAAACCCTTCCTCCCTTCTCCATATCCTAACATACTCATTTACCTTTCCACCTCTCCTCTCCCATTTACTAACCCTAATCTTGGAATCTCATACTCCTATTATTGACCTATAAAATCAGACCTTCTTCCCCTTTCAAAACCCCTTCTCTAGCCTTAGCATCCCTCCTAGGAATCTAGAAGTCAAGCTCTCAGAAACCCTAGCTACCAACAATCCTAGATAAGAATAAATTCTAACTAAACTTGGTCGCTCATTCCAAAAAGAATCATTACAAAAAGCACACCAAGTAACATTAGGGTTTCTCAAATGCCACAATCCCTAGCATAACCTAGGATTTATAGTCAATGAGGAAACCCTAACCCAAATAGTGTTTTGGGGTTAGCATGCATAACCTAGGGCTTAGAATCAATGATGAAACCCTAAACCTAGGAGGGAAACCCTAACACCAACCCTACCTAACTATCTCTTGTGGCCTCTTATAAAGTACCATTTTGTTTGTATATGAGCATGCCTAGGATTGTAGTAATATGTCACATATTCTTTATAGACTAATCAAATGAAATACTTCAAATATTAAGAATGGATGACTTCACATAATCTAGGGTTAGAGCTTCACGAGCACTCCTTTTATAAACCATAGTGAAATAAGTAAAACATAACTCATCTTCCATAACTCATACATTAAAAAATAATGAGAGAAAGACGCTATATAACATGCTTATGCCTAGAGTTGATAAGAATGAATTAGCATAAAATAGATAAAAGAATGAAGTAAAGGATTGGAAATGAATGCATAGAGAGTATCAACCCTAAATTTAGATCATAGTTACCATGCAAGCATCATAGTGAAAAGAAGCTAAAGCTTTATTACATGTGTTTTGGACTTACCTTGTCCATATCAATATGCCTTCTACTCCATTTTCTAACCTTCACTAACCCTACAATTGTTTATAAAACTAGACTGTAATACTACCTATTAGGCAGCCATAAGACACACCTAAACCATTTTATTCTAGCCTAACCCTTTCTAAAATCCTTTCCCTATACTCCTACCTTTCCCTCGCTCTAAAGCAAGGCTTATTCCTTTAATTTCCACACTACTTAGACCTCCACAGCTCTCTTTATATCTATGACTGTAATATCCATTTTGGACAGCCCTAGAACACCACTAAGTCATCCTAAGATACCCTAACTTCTCCCTTATCCATATCCCTAACCTCCTAGCATGCTAAGACCCTAACGCAAGGCTAACTTCATCATAATTTGTCCTTTAAATTCCTTTTGGCTTGCCTAATTATTGAATGTAATATCCTATTTAGGGAATCCCTAATAGCCTTCTTACCCACCTATCCTATCCTAAGGTCACTTCCTTGCCTTACTATCTTACCCACTCACTAACGCCTCACCTCAAGTTTGTCCAAAAACCAATTTAAAGTGGCACAAAGACACCCTAAAGGGACTCTATCTAGAAAATCATTCCCATCCATACTTGAACAAATTTGACATTGGTATATAAACATCCATAACTTGGAAAAATACAAGAAAAATCCTTGAATTGCTTGCAAGTCATTGTGTCATCAAAAGACAAGTGAATATACTTTTTATCATTCTTACTTGACTAGAAATTACATCTTGGACTTTCATAAGACATTTTACTTGACTAGAAATTTGATTTTGTTTAAGAGTGCCATTGGCTTGTAAGCTTGGCACTTATAAAATTGTTTATCACTGATGTTTGCTTAAAATATTGTACCTTTGTCTTGACAAGCTAAAAAGTGAAATATAGGATTGTCATAATGGTAAATGCTTGGCTGGAAATACTTGTTTCATAATTCAAAGTGCTATTTCAACTCTTGTTTATCATTAGTACTTGCATTTGGGATTGTACACTCATTTTGGCAAGATGGAAATTAGTGTTTTGGACTGTCATAATCATTTTGACTTGGCTGGAAATCATTCTTAGTTTGAAATTCCTATCTTCATGAAAAGTGGATTGATTGGGGTCTATCTCAATGTATGTCAGTTGCAAAAGAGGTTGACTTTGGACGATATGATGATAAAATCCCATCGCACCACTAACATGCTTCAACCACATGCATAATTGAAAGGAAAATTACACCCAATGTAGTTCATGAAACCTTAGCTATGTTGTAGGGTAGGTATGTATCTTCTAGGTATATGTTTCTAATCGTTTATAGTTAAGTGAGACTAACAAATATAATGATATAAATATAATGAGTTCATAAACCCTAGTTTGTAGTTCTATGTTTAAATATGTGAACCCTAGATTTTAATTTTGTGGTTTCTAGCTGAAGAACCCCTAACTTTCTTGACATTTGTTCTTATAGATTAGGTATATTGTCTAGGTATTTGTTATCCTTATTTTTTAGGTTTGTGGTTTGTAGTTCATGAAACCCTAGTTTTTTTTCTATTTATGCATGTAGCTTAGGTAGGTGGTTCAAGTATTTCTACATAAGTGAGACTAACGAAGTGCATGATCTCTATGGATGTGAATTTATACTTTATAAAACCCTAGTTTGTAGTTATATGTGTAAACTTGGAAACCCTATTTTTTAGGTTTATGGTTTGTAATTCATGAAACCCTAGTTTTTTCGCTATTTTCTCTTGTAGATTAGGTATATGGTATAAGTGGTTCTACATAAGAGAAACTAAAATAACAGAAGATAAAAAGAACGTGTGAGGATGGTCGAAAGGGAAACTAAGAAAGAATCATTGTGGAAAGTGGTCCAAGACATAAAATTGTTCTTTCTTGAAAAATATAAAATAAAACAAGTTCATGAATTAGTGTGTCTTCTATAAAAGACACATCAAGGTAAAAGAAGAAGGATAATAAATAGGATATGAACCATTGCAATATGTACACGAGATAACTTATCATGTTTTCATTAAGGTATCGACACTATAATTGTTTTCCTCATTAGGATTTATAAACCCTAATCATCTTTCATCATAGAAGCACATGGCCTTTCAGATAAGTATAGCATGAGTCTTGAAATCAACATGTCTATCCTAGGATGATTCCTCAAACCCTAGGTCTTTGACTATTGTATCAACACAAGCACCAATACCTCCATGGAAAATCAAGTAAACTTAAAAAAATATTCTTCTAACCAAGGAATCAAAAGAAGCTAGAGACTTATCAAGTTAAGTTTTCCATGGTATTTCCCTAACCTCCATGTATCACACAAGAATAGTACTGCAATATCACCAAAGACGTTAGCTATTTTCTTTGTATCTTCTATAGGGTTGGAACCCTCATTTTACCTCCTTTTCCTTCACAACAAGAGATACAGATTATGTAAGACAACCATCAATTCCTCTAGTATTATATCTCCTTCACCAAGGCTTAATTACATATATAAAAAATAGTGTCCTCATTCATATCCAAGTTTCCTCATCTAATGCATTCCTCCTCTAGTTTTGTACCACATATTCTTGTTCCAATGCTTCTCGGCATATGTGTCATAGGTGGTTACAATGCTCCAATGCTTATCCTCAATATGTGCGCCAAGGTGGTTACTATGTTCCTTTGCTTCTCTTCAACATGTCTGTGAAGGTGGTCACTATGGTCCAATATTTTACTTATATTCATCCTAATATCACAAGGAAACCCAAAAAAATAAACCCTAGTCCAAGTGTATGTTAACACCATGAAGATACATCCCTTAGGGCACTCTTTCTAAGCATATAACAGATCCAGAATCTCTTATTAAAAAAAATTACAAAATCAATAAATATACTCTTTTATTTTCAATATATATGTTAAAAAAATTATTTTTTAGATACGTGTTAAATCACTTAACGAATTCAACCCAAAGTTTTTCCAAATTAGAATTCATAACCAATGCTAGAATATACCCGATCATGAAGATAATATAGGTGGAAATTCAATTTTGGTCAAACATTTTATGGTTAACAATTCAAGAATTAGTAAGATTAACCAAGGATTCTACACTTTAAGAAATTATGATCCTTAAAATTTTCCATGCTTAAGCTTAAACAAGCGGTTTTAGTAAAATAGTCAGATTTGATGATTGCAATGTCAAAATTGAATAACACAAGTGTGATTGGATGAAAAATCAAAGTCACCGGGGCATTCAAATGTGGTGGAGAGGTCCCATTAGAGGCAATGGCATGCCAGGAGACCAATGGAGGAAATCTCTCATGGATCCGACCTTCGGTTGTCAAGTTATGTCGAATTGAAAGTGGCATGAAAATGTCATTCATGGACACTTGGTGACTCTCGGTCCGGGAGCGAAGAAAAAATGGAGAAGCAAGATTTGCATGTCCTTGGATTTGACAAGTGTGTATGGCCAATTTAAATATGAGAACACTACCAAGACTGGCACAGTGGATTGTTTTGCAAAGTTAACCCACCAATGCGAGAGTTGAATTGAAGGAAATTGATGAAAACCCTAGTTTACAAAATTGAGGAGAAATGAAATAACTGGGCCATGAAAATGAGGTGGAGAGGTCCCAATAGAGGTAATGGAATTCCAGGAGACCAACGAAGTTGATGGATCATCGATCCGACCTCTGATTGCCGAGTTATGTTGAGTTGAAAGTCACATGAATATGTTGTTCATGGACACTTGGTGACTCTTGGTCCGTGAGATGAAAACAAAATGGAGCATAAATATTGCATGTCGTTGGCTTCGACTAGTGTGTATGTCCAATGATGATATGGGAACACTACCAAGACTGGCACAGTGGATGGTTTTGCAGAGTTGACCCACTAATGCAAGAGTTACATTGAAGGAAACTGAGCAAAACCCTAGTTTACAAAAATGATGCAGAATGAACTCACTTGATAGGTCCCACTAGAAGTAGTGGCATGCAAGGAGACAAATGGATTTGATGGCTCATCGATTCGACCTTCAGTTTCTGAGCTATGTCGAGTTGAAAGTCGCATGAAAATGAGGTCCATGCAACCCTAGAAATGGTGCACTGACCATGCAAAACCCTTTTTAGAGTGGACAGGGGTGGATTTCCCATGGTGTCCATTCCCAAACACACCTGCATCTTGCAAAAGCTGACAGAATTGAAAATCGCCACCCGATTTGGTTTTTGGACCCTCACCTTGATTTGGCCAAGCGTCCCTGAACGGCTTTTGTAGGCATACTAAAACTCGCCATAGAACATTGAATGAGGATCCAAAATCAACCATTGGTTCATTTGGGATTGTGGCATGGGATTATGGCCAGGGTCGCCTCCCACCTGAATTTGCATGGCTTCGACATTCCTTTAGGCCAAATTTTGAAAACTAGGGTTTTGCCCCAGTGGGGTCCATGCATTGAAATGGTGCACCAGCCATGAAAAAACTTGTTTTGGGAGACTGGGGGTATAATTGCCATGGTGATCATGCCCAAATACACCTACAGGTTTTGAAGGATTTTGAAATTGCTCGTTTTGGTTTTTGGACCCCGACCTTGAATTGGCCTAGGCGTCCCTAAATGGATTTTGTAGACCTACTGCAACTCACCATAGAACGTTAACTGGGGATTGAATGGATGAGCCATCGGTTTCATTGGGATCATGGCATGGGATTATGGCTAGGGTGGCATCCCCCCAACTCCACATGGCCCAGGCATGCATCCAGAATAGATTATGTAAACTAAGGTTTCACCCAAGTGGAGTGTAAGCACAATTACCCAATCTCATTCAACATAGCCATCTGGATCATCTCTATTTCCAGTTGCCTCAATCAATCTCTCATGCTTTGAATTTGGAAAGAAGTAATATACCTTGGTTGAGTTCTTGTTTAACATTGGTTGTAGATCGATGTTCATGCCAATAATTAAGTTTGTGAGGTGATAGACCATCAGAACCTAGTCTGTAATCCATGAACACATGCCCACTAATTCTTCTTGATTTCCCATCTAGTGTAATATATTCACCCTTAACCACCATCAATCCAATAGGAAATTCATTTCCTTCATCATCAATCAATGATCCGTTCACGATTTGCTTACCTCAAATGCATCGTTCCAACCAATAGTTTGTGCCCCGTTCATTGTATTTCAGGGAAAGAAATGCATATATGTGTCCTGGTTGTACACAAACTGAGATATGGTTGTAGTCTATCAAAATCACTGACTGACCCTCCTCTAAGTGGGTTGTTTCAATGACTACATGTGGGTCTACTGCAAGTGACACATGATCCCAATCATCAACCCAATCCATGCATTCATCCCGTTCACCACTGCTACAAGGGATGCAAAAGAAAGAAATTTTATGCGTCCATATTTCAAATAGGGTGTTGTTTGAGCTTCGAACTGAATGAAATCCATGTTTTCCTTGTACTGTGCCGCAACTGTAGGAACAGGATTGATCTATGTCAACCACATGCTGAACATTCCTGACTGGCCTTCCTGTGCCTGTTGATGTATGTTGCACTTTAGTTCGGTCTGACATTGCTGCAGAGAACCATTGAACTATGGATTCTGCATCTTTGATATGGGGGTTTCTGGTAAACTTCATCTCCTCACTTTGTAGTGTGGTCTTGATGCATGCACTGGCACCATCATGCTCACCTTTTTCATGCCCAGTCTCAAAGTAGTTCCATATATGCGACACACTGTAAGTCTTATGTAACATACTCATCCATTGGATGACTCGAGAATTTTTGAACTAGCTCACACAACCACTTGACCATATCCAATGCTGATCCATCTATATATCTCCCTCCTTTAGCTGATCATAGAAAAATTGAAAACAATGTTTCACATAATGCAGATCATGACATCTGTCATCACTTATGTAAAATTTTGTCTCCTTTTGTATTATCCTATTGTTAATGTTGCTCTTAGGGCAATGCCTATACATAATATGTACCATGAGGCTGGCTTGGTCGGAATGGTAGTATTGACTCTGAATTTCATTTTGTGGCTGAAGGGTGTAGTTTTCTGCAAAATCAACAATTGACAATATGGTCCCAATGGGAAAGTTGTCCCTGCATTTTCTGTACTTCTCATCCTGCCATCACTCTACATGCACATGTTGAACATACTACTCAGTTTTCTTGTAGAACTCTGCCAAAAAATCACATACTTGTACGTCTTGCCATAAAAAAAAGGGTCGTATTAGAATGTGACCTTTAAAGAATGTATATGTAGAAACTAAACATGTAAGATGAAAAACATGCAATAATCATTTGCACTTGTGACTTCACCAATGCAATCTTTATACTTTCCTTTGCACTATCTGATTGATAGGCTACGTACTTGAATCTCTGCATCTCCATGCTAATATTTCCAAAATGATGCTCATCACTTCCATGAATGCAACGATTCCAAAAAGAAAACCCACTGCACCTGGAACAATTCCCGAATAGACATGATTTTCCATAGTATTTTTTTCCTTCATGCCTTGGACACGTGATGCTAACGATAAAATCTCTCAATGCATTCGGTGGTATTATGGATTCATTGCATCCCTTCTCAAGGTTAGTATGCAAATCACAAAATATATTTTTATATGTGTCATAAAAATATTCATATTCTACATGGTATCTACAACAACATGTGTTTTGGTTAATGCATATATGAACATACCATGGTTTACATTTATCAAAGGACCTTTTGCCTAGGTTCAATTATATGTGCTCATTCATGAATCTCTTATAGAGTTCAGTCTATGTTGTGTCAAGGAAGTGTTTGATGTGGGGTTCATGTTTAGTAGAACCTTTTTCTCAGCTTTAGCGAATCTCTTTGGTTAGATGAACGTTTGGTATGATCATGCTAGAAATTTTGTATGAAGTCCTTAACAACATCAATTAGCTTCATATCTCAATGAGGCAACCTGTCGATAAAAGTCAAACAATATTTTACACCTAGAGTCTGAATATTTTCTCTTATAATAGAGTACTTCTTAACAATTTTTCTATTTAATTTAAGTATGTGAGAAGTGTGTGAAAGGAGATGATGTTACAGTGTGGAATTTATTACAACTGATTCTGATAACACACAATGAGCTGCAAAAAAATATTTAGTATGAGATGTCTTCCCAATCACATTAAATTAGATTGGATATTTCGAACAATATGATTTTTATCCTCTTAACTTATAACCATCTTTATGCCAGAATTCTCCTATCAACAAATAAATAATTTGACTCTAACAAACATAGTAACAATTGAAATTTACCTGCACCCCCTTTGGAATCAAAATATTCCTTCATTAATTTTCTACATTGCCAGTCGATAGTGTGTTTGGAAAACTTACCTTCAAGGCCTGACAGAGAAATTTCATTCACATTGATACGTCTAGGAGTCCTTTTTCTTCCACTAGAGAGACGAGGTAGGGAAGGTGTACATGAGCTATGAATCACAGGGGTTCCTTGTTGTGGTGCTTCATTCACATGTTGGTCCATATTGGGAGTGTGTTCGACATGGTTGTGGTCTTCTTGGAGATATTGCAAATTAATCATTGCTCCTAAGTCCAACACTTGATACTCAGTGTCTCTCAATATACCTATGTCTTCAAGAGCTTCAACATGGCTCATTGATGGACTGTTGGTTGGAGACTGTGTTGATGTTGGAATTTGAGTTGGGTCCATTGTACGAAATCGCTTCACCTATGGTTTTGAGGTAGAGGTTTTTATGTCATCAACTATGTTAGGATCAATCACAGTATCAGTGTAAATGTCTAGACCATGTCTCACTCTCTCCATTTCCAACCTGGAGTTTTCTCTTACCTCATTTTCCTTTTTAATAGACATATTCCTTCTAGTTTTTCTTTCTCTATTACATGAGTTTCCCATCTCCAAAAGTTTCTTTATCAAAACTATAAGGTCTACCCCTACATAAAAATCAACAATTAAGGTATTAGTTCCATTATACAAGAAACATGACGTGTTCCAACATAATTAAGTAAATTATAGATATGTTAGTATGGTAATTATTGGCGTTGATACATAAACATTGATTAAAGGTTTCTCTTTATGTTCAAACTAAATTTTCATTTCTATACTCTATTTGATTCAAGTAAAGAGAGTCAAGTTTACAGGTATTACAGCTATAGGATTATGACTTCCTTTGTGTTCAAAAAGTATTGGGAGTCACAAGAAGATGAGTGAAATATTCTTCATTTCCAACACGTTCGGATGAGATGACATTACACGTAATATGCCGCATTAGTTTTGAGGGAAGACACAAGTTTTTGTTTGGATGTCTTAGGAATAAATTGAATAAATTACATTCATTAAGTTACAAGTTAACTAAAGAGAACAAATTGAGTAATTACACAATGAGAAGGTTGCAAATCACCCGAAAAAAGGAGAAATCATTGAGGTAGAGGAATCCCTATCAAGCTCAAAGGCATGTTATGGTAAATCTAGCATGAAGAGGAGAGCATGGACTAGTTGCTAAACTATTCGATATGAACCCTCTCCCATGATTGCTTCCAAGGTTTTTATACAAATTGAAGAGTCTTAATAGAGAGCCTCATCTATGCCATCCTTGTGGGAAATCAAAATATATTCATGTGCAAATGATTATTGGTCTACATTGCATACTTCATCTTGTATAGAGAATATGGACAACTTGGTGAGCTACTCAATATGGATCCTCTCCCATGATTGCTTCAAAGGTTTTTTTTTAAATTGAAGAGTCTCAAGAGATAACTTCATCTATGCCATCATTGTGTGAAATCAAAATATATTCATGTGCAAATGTAAATTAGTTAACATTGCATACTTCATCTTGTATAGAGAATATTAGAATTGTTTAGATGTGAAGTTGGGAATTCTTCTCGTGAAATTAATTGTTGTCTATGAGAGATATATTGTTGTAGGCATATGATAAAACATAAATCAATGAAATTATCTAAAAGCTTGTGAATGAAAACAATTCTTTACAATTCACCATAACTATTCAAAACGATCTCTTCTTGCAATGAAAACTTGTAGTTTGAATGTATCCACTAACTTCGAAGACCACTTAATATGTTTTTCATATTCCAAGAATGATATTCTATCCAATAGATCAAAGAGTGTACACTTGATGATTGAGTGTGAGCCAAATTGCAAATTTCAGTAGCACAAAATGCGCGAAGAGTTGTAGAAAACCCATGAAAATTCGTAGCAACCATGAGAATCCAGATCTCTATTTTTTTAACTAGTAATAGGTGTGCACATGCATATTAATGAGTGTGCATGGGCGTATAAGAGCATGCACATGTACCAATGCGTACGTGTAAAGAGGCATGTGCACACTGCTGCCTAACATTTACAACATTTACTCACTAATATTTATCTCATTTAATGACAACAATTCTTCAACAATGTCTTGGTATTCACACATGTACGAGTATTTTTACAACATAGCCTTCACCACTACTTTCTTCTTAGGCCCATGGGTGCCATTATGAGGTCTTAGGATCATTACCTATGGTTGGTGGAGGGTAAGGGAGGCCTCCAACATGGACCATCATCACCATCATCATAGTCATCATCATCATAATCATCATCATCATAGTCATCCTCGTCATCATCATCATCGTCATCATCCTCATCATCATCGTTGTCATCATCCTCGAATCAAACTTGGAATGGTTGCTTGTTATATATAAATAACGGGATAAATAAATCTCTGTTAATAAGTCGTCAATCGTGTACTGAGAAAAATGAAGAGAGTGCTTTTGTGAGCTTGCATGTCAAAATACTAGACGTGAGTTCCATGAATAATTTAAATTGATAGCTACTATCAAAAAAGAATAAAGCATTGGGCTCTGTAGACTCTAGAAAATCATTCGTCTTTCAAATTTTATAGATGTGATGTCGAAGGGGCCACATTGTATGGAGTATCAAATGGCTTAATATAAATACTGATTACTAAATCTTGAAATTGGGTGAAATCTCATTACTAAATCTTGAAAACCATCAAAATATTTAATACACATATAAACACTCAATACACTGATGGCCACACATTTGTTTGAATATTTCTAGTACCAGATCTGTTCTATTCTATGGATCATGCATTTGCAGACATCGATGAATAGCCATCACATGAAAAGAAACTCATGAGTCATAGCCACTACAATATTGGAAATTTAATCACCTCCATTACTTTGAAAACACCCTTTCTCAGAGGGTCATATTAATTTTTATAAGGGAAAGGCTTGTTGTGTAAAAACACTACTTTCTTGGTCATATTCATTTCTTTTATGGGTAGATTATGCATTAACTAAGAAATATCAATTAAGATTAAATATTTTTTTAAAGTTATAGAAAAAGAGATTAACATATTTTTAAAACGTTAAAGAGAAAGATATAAATTTCACATTTTATGAGACTTAAGTAAAATTTAAATATTATAGATATAGATAAATAAATATTTATTTTTAAAATAAATCATATCAACAAAGCTACTATACTTTATGGATATGTTTATATAAAAATGAGATTAGTAAGAGATAGAATTTAATAACTTTGACATCATTTATATAATAAATTCACTATCTTCAAGAAAAAAAGCTCAACTAATCAACATCTTACCCCCTAGGACATCATACAATACTAAAGAGAGCACAGGATGAACCTCATCATCATCAGCGTCATCATCATTGTAATTGTCATCATCATCATCATCATCATTGTCATCATCGTCGTCATCATCATAATCATCAACATCATCATAGTGATCATCCTCATTATCATCATTGTCATCCTCCTCCTCATCATAATCATCATTGGTCATCATCATTGTCATGGTCATCATCATCATTCCATTGAAAATGATTGAAAATAAAATCAAAGCAAAGTTTCAACTAAACCTATCATCGTCGTCGTCATCATTGTTCCTCATCATCATCATCATCATCATCATCATCATCATCATTGTCATCATCATCGTCATCATCATCATCATCATCATCATCATCATATTCTTCATCATCGTAATCATCATTATTCATTGTCATCGTCATGGTCATCATCATGATGGTCATAATCATCATCATTGTCCTCATCAACATCATCATCCTTATCATCGTAATCATCATCATCATCATCATCATAATCAACGTCATTATAGTCATAGTCATCGTGATCATCATCGTCATCATCATCATCATCACCTTCATTGTTCATCATCATCGTCATCACCATCATCATCATCAGCATCATCATCATCATCATCATCATCATAGTCATCATCTGCATCATCATCATTGTCATCATCCTCCTCATCATCATCATCATTGTTCATCGTCATCATTCCATTGCAAATGCCTGAAAATAAAATCAAAGCAAGGTTTCAACTAAACCTATCATCATCATCATTGTTCCTCATCATCGTTTCCATCATCATCATTCTCATCATCATCATAATCATCATCATCATCATCATCATCATCATCATCATCATCATCATCATCATCATCATCATCACCACCACCATCATTGTTCATCATCATTTTCATCATCATCCTCATCATCATCCTCATCCTCATCATCATAGTAATCATCATCATCATCATCATCATTGTCATCATCCTTCTCATCATCATCACCATCATTGTTCATCAATATCGTCATCATCGTCGTCATCATCATAATTGTCATCCTCCTCCTCCTCCTCATCATCATTTTTTATGATCATCATCATCATTCCATTGAAAATGCTTGAAAATAAAATCAAAGAAAAGTTTCAACTAAACCTGTCATCATCATCATCATTTCTCCTCACCATCCTCATCATCATCATCATCCTCATCATCATCACCATTACCATCACCATCGTCATCGTCATCGTCATCATCCTCATCCTAATCCTCATCCTCATCCTTATCATCATAGTCATCATCCGCATCGTCATCATTCTCATCACCATCAATGTTCATCATAATCATCGTCATCATCATCATCATCATCATCCTCATCATCGTAATCATCATCAGAATCATCTTCATCATAGTCATACTATTCATGATCATGATCATCATCATCATCGTCTTCATCATCATCATCATCATCATCATCATCATCATCATCATAGTCATAATCATTGTCATCATCGTTTTTCATCATCATCATCATGATCATCATCATCATTTTCATCATCATCATCATAGTCATCATCAACATCATCATCATCATCATCATAGTCATAATCATTGTCATCATCGTTTTTCATCATCATCATCATCATTTTCATCATCATCATCATAGTCATCATCAACATCATCATCACCATCATCGTAATCATCATCATCATCATCATCCTCATCATTGTAATCATCATAATCGTCGTCGTCATCATATTCATAGTCATCGTGATCATCCTCATCATCCTAATCATCCTCATCATCATCATCATCATTGTCACCATCATTGTTCATCATCATCATCATCTCCATCATCATCCCCATCATCATCATCCCCATTGTCATCATCTGCATCATCATCATCATAGTCATCATCATTGTCATCATCCTCCTCCTCATCATCATCATTCCATTGCAAATGCTTGAAAATAAAATCAAAACAAAGTTTGAACTTAACATATGTGTGCACGGGTGTTTAATGTGGATGCACTTAGAAGCACAATCATGCTTCGACTGCGTGCGCATTACGTTTTAAACTGCACACACGCGTGATTTAAATTTAGAATTTTGGTGGGCACTTTTTTTCCAACCTACATGGTGGATGACTTGGATCCTTTCATTTTATGTTGGGGTTTCCAAACCAAGTGGTTTGGACTGTCATATGACATAAAACATGTTTTGTACCACTTCTCCTATTTCGTGCATCATTTTTCACATGCCATGCTTGTCCACTACTACTAAAAATTCACACACTTGTGTAACTCTATCTGTAGATTATGAATATGTACTTTATTTAAATCTATTATCTTTTCTATATTTTTATTTAATTTTAAATGGACTAACGTCAATATAATGCAAAAGGTATCCTATTTGCTTTGACTATTAATTTTGATTGGCTCACATATTTAGAAAATAGAAAAGAACCAGCACAACAAGACACAAAGACCTACATCCTAAACAAAATATCATTCATTGAATACGTTAAGACCAATACATCGTGGACCAACGCTCGACCTTGTCATTTTAGGGCGTCACTGACTTCCTTAATTTAAATATATATGTGTGTCTGTGTGTGTGTGGAAAAATAACGCCACACTAGGAACACTTGTTATCTACAATTGTCTATAATTTTTTTCACAAAATTCCACCATTTTCATACCAAACAAGTGGACCAACGCAAAATATTCAGTATTTTTGGGGAAAAAAATAACATACCAACCTTAGAAGAACCTCGCTTTTTGGGATTTATACTTAGCTTCCACAAATAAAGTTATATATTTTGGAAGGTAATCTGATTCTCCATGTTTCATATTCTTATGCCATATTGCAAAATGTTGTGTAGGTACCTCTAATATTGATTTTTAACATTCAGAATTCTATTTTTCTAGAAGTCCATTGCAACGAATCTATCATAAGTGACCAGCATTAGCTTGCACTAGCCCAAATATAAATTCATTTTTCAGTTTGCTCAATTTCATGGGGCAAGCCTTTCTTTGAAATTAGTGTAGGGGTGTGCCTCCAAGATATTCTCAAATATCAGATAATTTTTTATGTATTGTGTGGTCACAATGCAGTTAGGAGCAAAGGGGACTCTCCCCTCTATCCATATAATGGAGCAGCCTTAAATATTCTCAACCCTTCAATCTTCGATTCAAGATCCAATCGTTGTCATTAATTCTTGAGGGTTTTATCAGCTTGCACAAAGTTCTCCTTCTCACTAGCGGTATGTATTCTCATTCTTCTTGAAACCCGAGATCTCCCTTTTAAAGATGATGGGAAGCTCCCAAATCTACATCAAGAACACCAAACTAAATATTGGGCGTTTTAATCTTTTCAACAGAAGATTGCAGCTCCAAAAAAAGGAATGGTCTCTCCTTTGGTTCTGTCACATGTGACTTTAATAAGTAGCAATGACAACACCTCTTCTTTCAATTGGCATGTGAAATTTTGATGAGAATAGGATTTTTCTCCTCTCTTCGCAACTAAAAACTGTGATTAAAATGAAACCAATGGCTTTAGATTTCATCCACAACTTATAAAGGATGGAAATGGAGACTACCTCCAGCACATGCAACAATTAATCTATGAAACAAACCACAAAGAACAATATTGAAATGGTATTCCTTCTAACTGCTCTAAGATCCCTTACAAGGATTTTATAGCAAAGGACAAAATCAAATAGATCTAACAAACAAGAGCGCAAATTTCTTCTTCTATTTAACAATTAAAAAACAAAAGATAGAAATTAATACTAAAAACTAGCATTATTTCCTTGCAAAATATCCTACCTACGTGCATTAAAGGCATTGTCTAACATTACATCTTCCCATTTCAATAAATGGCTGCATAGAGCATGTGGCAGGAGGAGAAATTACTATTCAACAGAAACATAGTTCTAGAAAATTTATTGATGATCAATGCTTGCTTATTTTTTAAGAAAACCTTGTCCAAATGTGTATGTTGTTCAGCATGGACTATAACCTCTTTTCAACCTTGACTTTTATTGGGTCCCTTTGTGGATTCATGACACTGTTTGTTGAATCATGCTTAGATTTCATTGGTGTGTCATCTTTTGGAGCAACTTTTATTGGAACCCTTTGTGGATTCATGAAACTTTTTGTTAAATCATGCTTTTCTTTCATGGGTGTGTCATCTTTTGGAGATTGTCTACTAAACACTAAGGATTTTTCCTACCTTTCATTTTCATTTACTTTTATTTTCAATCTTAGATTAGGAATGTGTTGGTTCCTCACTTGCACATAGGTACATAACATGGACTTTTTTGTTAAGATCCATCTTAAGGATTGTTGTCCATAATGGCTTATTTTTAACTTTTTGACATGTCCTAAATGTATTGGATTTTGGACCACTCATTCACATATTTGTAGAGTCTCACTAAGTGTTGATATATACTACCATACACAACTTTGTCGTGTAATCCTTAGCGCTAGTCACTTTGAAGTGTTTCTTTCTTAGTGAATCTACATCATTGTGACCTTGAACTCAGACATCCATATGTTTACCATCATATATGATATCTATTAATATCATTTATGTCAACTTCATTCATCATTATCGGTGATGGTCGAGGTCAATATCCTATGATTTTTTTTCTTTTTCTCCACTTATGAGATTTTATTGTGTATTTGGATACCTTACTATGCCTTGCTGTCAACATTGGATCTTATGAGATTTTATTGTGTATTTAGATACCTTACTATGCCTTCTTGCCAACTTCTGATTTTATTATGTATTTGGATACATTACTATGCCTTGTTGTAAACATCATTTTTTTGTCTTCTTTTATTTATACCTTGCATTTGTCTTAAGGGGTATTAGTTTATATAGATATTTATTAAGCTTGCATAAGTTAATACTTATCTTCCATGTTAGTATTCCTTCTCTACTAGGTTGTATACCTTGTTTGATGAGTTGACATACCATTGAATTATGAGATAGGTCACTCCTAGTTTATTATACATACAAGTGATATCCTTGTATTTATATATAACAATTTATAGATTTGGTCACTAATATAATATTGCTATTTTTATTTTGTTTGTGTATGGAAGCTAAATTCATTTATCATCATGGATAAACTTAGATTTCTTTAATATCAAGTGTTAATATGATACTTCTATTTTTATTCTATTTATATATAGAGGATAAGTTCATCTATCATTCAAGAAAAATTCATAATTCCACAATATAGGTCGTTAATAAAATAATTCATTTTTTACTCTATTTATATATGGAAGCTAAGTTTATTTACTATTTAGCATAAATTTAAATTTCTATAATATTGGCATTTAACTCTTGAAATTAGTTGAAACCCAAACTAGAATCTATAATCTCTTAATGTATTTTCATGATTGCTAATCAATAGAGTTTTATTGAACTAATCCAAAATCGAATCCTAACTGATGAGTTTGAGTGCTACTTTTTTTTATCATATGAAATTCAACAACATTAAAAAACCCTATGAAATAAACAAAGAAAAATATAAAAGAAATTGAATGAAAATGAAAAAAATGAATGTGAGAAAAATAAAAGTACAAATGAGTAAAATAATAAGATAATGAGAGAGTGGGAACGAGAAAGGAGAGGATGGGGTTGTTTTCCTTCCCATTAACCAACTCTCCTATATTTCATTTGGTTTTCTCTCTCGAGGGGACTTTTGGTCCGGAAGAAAAGAAAATGCAAAGCACAAAAATGTATAGTTTCCTGTCGAGGTGAATAACTAAGTCCCATTCGATGTTTCTTTTTCCCATTTGCGTTCCAGGGTAAATAATGTGTCAAAATTATTGTTTCCTCTATATCTGTACTTGAATGGTCTCATGTCCCCTCCCATCCAACCAACCACGAGGAGAACATGAACAATGTAGTGCGGTGATATAATTTTTTCCCGAGGCTGTATTATGGAAATCATAAACAACTAAATGCATGTGAAAATGCATGATTAACATACACAACTAAATTATATACTATTAATGCACACACAACATGCAATTACCAGCATGCTAATCACATGCATAACAACAAAATAATACACAAAAATAAACTCATTTTTGGGTGTGTGCAAGAAGATGAGGGACTTTTTAGATGCAATCCTAGTTTTAGGAAACAAACTAATGATACATAAAAATACAATGCGCTCACTTTATGTAATGCTTGATTTGTTTAAGATCGAGCCTGAAATGGCATATGACACGTAGGTTAGGCTAAGCAAAATGCACATGCATTTTATAGTTACAAAACATGCACGTGCTATGGGAAAGCAAATTGTGGAAGTGGTTTGAGGAAACAAAACACATACGCATTATGGAGAACCACAAAAAATGGTTTGGGTCCATGGATAGGAAAATGAATAAAAGTAATACTTTGCATCATCAAGAACAACATCTCAAGCAACCATGCCTGACCCCCCAAGAGCATAATTTTTCTTTGTGTTGTAATATGGACACCATTAGGAGGCTTTAAGAACTAAGTATGGGTCATAGTCCCTTGACCATGCTTAGGGGAGGAAACTCAAGACTTATTCCCTAAACGTAGTTTGTAAGGCTTGAGGTCCATGAAAAAGGAATCGAACCTACACATAGGACCTGCATATGTGATATTTTGCATCCAAGAGAGAATATGCAGTGCATTAGAATTCTCTTAGCACTAGGAACATATCCGTAGACATGGTTAAGGGAGGAAACCTAGTCCTTATTCCCTAAAGGAATCCTATATACATATAGAGCCAATAACAACACCTTGAAAAAACACACATGATCTCTTAAAGGTATCCTCAATGTTTAAGTTGTGATATGGCCAAGATTAGGATTTTTGTAGCATTGGATATGGAGGATAAGTTTTTAATCATGGTTGGTATAGAAAGCTTTAATTTTAGGTTGTAAACTAGATTTTAGTGCTCAAGATCCATGAACGACACCTTGAATCGCCATAAATGATCTCTCAAGTTTATAGTTTTTATTTGAATGCGGATATGGGATCTATTAGGGGTTTCTAAGTACTATGTATGTGT
Organism: Pseudotsuga menziesii; assembly: GCA_001517045.1. NCBI lineage: Eukaryota > Viridiplantae > Streptophyta > Pinopsida > Pinales > Pinaceae > Pseudotsuga > Pseudotsuga menziesii. The sequence continues at coordinate 83,614 of LPNX010220953.1, read as the reverse complement.
CTTGGGACCTTAGACATAATAAGGGGAGGAAACCTATGACTTCGCCGCTATAAGATGCTTCTAGGCATCTAGATCCAAGAATGATGTGTTGAACAACCTCAACAAAGCCTTGCATGGTATCATTTACCTTTAAATTGGGATATTAGTGCCATTAGAACATTTTTAGCACTAAGTAGAGATATTGGGCCCCTTGACATGGGTGGGGGGGAACACTTGGTGCTTAGGCATTAAAGGAAGTTGTTAACCATTTAGGGCCAAAATTGATCTCTCCAACCACCACACATGATGTTGAAAGTGAATCCTTTGAGTCGTAATGGGGATATGCATTCCATCATAATTTGTTGAGAACTAGGTATGCATCTTAAGGCCATGGGCATGGCCTGGGGAGAAAAATATGTCCTTAGGTCCTTACTAAATATTCTAGGCATCTAGGGACAGGAAGGATGCCTTAAAAAAACACAAATGTCATCTCATAGGTATATTTGGACTATGAATATGGATGTTAGTGGAATTAGTTGGTTTTGAGTAGCAAGTATGGGACCTCTGAGACATGATTGAGGGAATATGCTCATTCCTTAGGCCATAAAGGAATATTTGAGGCACCCATGTTAATGAACAATTCCTTGAAGCACCACACATGACCTACTCAAGGCATGCTTGGTCCCTAATAAAATATGAACATGCCTTTAAGAGGTTTTGATAATTAGATATGGATATTGATGCCTCAACATGGTCAAAGGAGGAGATCCAAGACTCGATTCCTAAAGAATATTTTTGGAATCTATGGCTATGAATGTGCCTTACTCACTATTCCTATATGAATTACTCACTGGACTTCCTTTCCTTTTTATTTCCAAATCTCTCTACCGCTACATGTATGTGTGTCTTCCCCCCATCTCTCTCTATCTCTATGTGTGTGTGCATGTCCCTCCCTCACTCCCCATCTCTCAGAACCTCTATCCACCTTATTTATACCTCCATCACTATCCCTCCCTACATCACTCTATCTCTATTTCTCCCCCATTCCCCTTCTCTCATTGTTACTCACCCATCCCCCTCTCTCTCCCACACAATTTGTGTGTGTGTGTGTGTGCATGTCCCTCCTTCACTCCCTATATCTCATAACCTCTCTCCACATTCTATGTACCTCCCTCATTATCCCTCCCTTTTTCGCTCTCTCTCCATCATTCACCTCACCCCCCTCTCTCTCTATCTCTCACTCGCTCCCCCTCTCACACACAATCTCTCTCTCTCTCTATCTTTGTGTGTGTGTGTGTTACTCCCCTATCTCTATCTATATATCTGTGTGTGTGTTCCACTCCCTCACCCCCCTCTCTCATAGCCTCTCTCCACCTTCCATATACCTCCCTCCATATCACTCTCTCTATCATTCACCCATGCCCCCTCTCTCTTTATCTCTCACCCATCCCTCCCTCTCTCCCACACAATCTCTCTCTCTCTCTATGTGTGTGTGTTTGTTTGTGTCGCTCATCCCTCTCGCTCAAGCTCCCTTTTTATCTCCCTCTCTCTCCACTTTCTATTTATCTCCCTCACTATTCCTCCCTCTATCAATCTCTCCCCCTTTCTCTCTTAGTTACCATCCATCTAATCCTTTATTACTCTCCCCTGCCCTCTCGCTCTCTTAGCTTGTATCTCTCCCTCCCTATCTCTTTTCACCCTCCCTCTCCATGATTCGCTCTTGGACAACCTCCCTCTCTCTCCATCGCTCAAACCTCCACCCTCTATCTTTAACACCATCTCTCTCTATGTGTGTGTGTGTGTCACAACCTCCCTCTCTCTCCTTGTGTCTACCCCCCCACCCCCTCTCTCATACATCTCATACACACACACCTTGTATCCCTCCCTCACTATCTCTTTCCTTCACTATATCTCCATCCCTCCATCACTCCCCCTCCGCCCTCTCTATCTTACTCTCTCTCTCTCTCTACTCCTCAACCCCCTACCTTATTATGACTCCTTATTCTCTGTTTTATCTCATCACATTACCCTCTCTTCAATTTCCCCCTCCTTCCTCCTCTTTCCTCTAGCACACCCTATTACTCCTCTAATACTCCATATCCACCTTTTCATTCATGAATCCTCTCTCTCATCAAACCATCACCCACTTTATCCCCTCCACCTTATCCCCCTTCATCACTCAAGTCTTGTGTACTACTTCTAACCCTATACATCTTCAACACATATTCTTCTCCTAATAGTAATCTCAATCCCCACTCCCTTTCACCTTTGTAACCCATCATGTTCCCATTACATTTTTCATTTTCCACTTGACACTTACAACATCCTCCTAGGACCTTGAACCTTCCCCACCCCCTCTCAACTATTAACCATACTCACTTAAACTTACAACATCTTCCTAGGCCCATGACCCTTCTCCACCCCCTATTAACTATTAACTATCCCCACTTGAACTTCCAACATCCTCCTAGGCCCTTGACCCTTCCCGACCCCCTCTAAACTATTAACCATCCCCACCTAAACTTCCAACATCATCCTTGACCCTTCCACACCCGCTCTCAACTATTAACCATACAATCGATGTCTTGCATATAGTGCTATATTTGTTTCTCTACATAACTTGCATGCATTATAGAACTACATAATGCAGGTGTGTTTTTTAGTTTGATAATACACATGTTTTGTAGTTATATAACGTGTGTGCATTTTTTAGTTCTATAACAAGCACACATTTTCCAATTCGATAACGACGAGAAATGTAATTTGAATTTAAACATGAAGTGCTCTCATTTTGTAGCACCTAAACCATGCCAATTCAGTTGCTTGTGTGTCACCAATAGTCCTATGTGTATGGTTTGGAGTTTTCTTTGGTAATACCAAACATGTGCTATGGTATATAATAATGCATAGCTAATTGGGCATTTCTTCCAGTTTCTGAAGAAGTCATTGTTTACGCACTCATTATAGTATGCCACACACAATCATTTTTTACGAAAACTTAAACATAAATAACATATTTTCTGTATATTCTAAATATGTAATTTTTATTTAAAAATATTATATTTTCTTCTTTTTTCAATTTCTATTGTGTCGTTACTCAACTCAAAAAACATGTTGTGTTTTTTACATAACTTTTTCAATTCTTAATCGTTTAAAAACAAATTCTATGGTACACTAGAATACTTTGACCTCTACATGTTAAATTTCCATATGCTTAGCTAAGACATTAGTATTTCATTTCATTTTCATAACAAAAGCATATAGACAGGATCACTGAAAGATAGACAAGCACAACCATACAAAAGGAACACAAAAATTTATCTTGGGAAAACCCTAAATGGAAAAACCCAGCAAAAGCTTCCTCAATATCGATGCCCCAAAAAGATAAAAGATAAAACCAGCAAGGAGATCAAAGCCCGATCCTCCTCCTTCTCCAGCTACTTCTCTTCTCCACTAATGCGCTACACAAGTGAGAGTATGTGTGTCCCAAATGAGGAGCACTACACCTCTATTTATATTCATCTGTTTACTTAAGTTAACTCATTTGACATGTAGGCTCGAGTTAAATCATGTAGGCTCGAGTTACACATCTAGGTTCAAGTAACCACACTAGGGTACTGATGACCCACCTTTACAATTAGAGGGGACTACCTCATGACTCTTATTATTTCTTCTGATTAGGATCATCGGGGTACAATGTAATACAAGTGGTTCTCCTGGTAGGACCATCATGGGTCACAAAAAGATACATATAGAATATTCTTCGAAGTTAGAATATTTCAACACTCCCCCTTAACGAGAAGGGTATTCTACAACAACATCAACAACAACAAGAGTAGAGATAGGGGACATCATCAACATTAATAGGGTAACACATCTATAAATCATTGGAAGCTTTTCAACATCATGTAGTATTCATCTTCAATCTTCAGTCTTCATCATCAGCAACATCTTCAGTCTTTGATCCGCAACATCTTTAGCATTTTGATATTACAATTAGGAACGGCATCTTCAGCACTTGGACCTTTCGATCAGCAACAACATCTTCAGCATTTTGACCTTTCGATCAGCAACATCTTCAGCACTTTGACTTTTTGATCAGCAACAACATCTTCAGCATTTTGACCTTTCGATCAGCAACATCTTCAGCACTTTGACTTTTTGATCAGCAACAACATCTTCAGCACCTTGACCTTTTGATTAGTAGCAACATCTTCAGTACTTTGACCTCTTTATCAGCAATATCATCATCAACACTTTGCGCTTTCGATCAGCAGCAACATCATCATCATCATATTCTGATCTATCAATCATAATCATCATCACATTCTGATCTTTCAATCAAAAACATCATCATCATACTCTGATCTTTCGATCAGAAACATCATCAACATAGAAACATCATCATCATACTCTGATCTTTCAATCAAAAACATCATCAACGTACTCTGTTCTTTCGATCAAAAACATCATCATCATACTCTGATCTTTCGATCAGTATGGCATCATCATCATACTCTGATCTTTCGATCAGTACGGCATCATCATCATACTCTGATCATTCGATCAGTACGGCATCATCATCATTAGCAACAACCTGCAATCCACAACTCAAAGACAAAAAGTCTTTGGATCACTTTTGGACTTAAAGTCCAGGGATGATACAATCCCACCACATTCGTGACAACTGAAGTTACCAGATTGATTACGGGAGAATCAATCCCTATCACTTTAGGAATAAATCCAAGGACAATGCAATCCTACCACATTCTCGAGGACCGAAGCCACCGGATTGATTACGGGAGAATCAGTCCCTATCACTTTAGGACTATGTCCAAGGATGATGCAATCCTACCACATTCTCGAGGACCGAAGCCACCAGATTGATTACAGGAGAATCGGTCCCTATCACTTTAGGACTATGTGCAAGGATGATGCAATCCTACCACATTCTTGAGGACCGAAGCTACCAGATTGATTACGGGAGAATCATTCCCTATCACTTTAGGACTATGTCCAAGGATGATGCAATCCTACCACATTCTCGAGGACCGAAGCCACCGGATTGATTATGAGAGAATCACTCCCTATCACTTTAGGGCGATGTACAAGGATGATGCAATCCTACCACATTCTCAAGGACCGAGGTCACCGGATCTATTATGGAAAGATGTCTTGGGATGATACAATCCCTCTTCATTCTCGAATACCGAGGTCTCACGATCACTTTAGGGAAAGTGCCCAGGGATGATACAATCCCACCACATTCTCGAGGACCAAGATCACTGGATCTATTATGGACAGATGTCATGGTATGATACAATCCCTCTTCATTCTCGAAGATTGAGGTCTCTGGATCACTTTAGGGCAAGTGCCCAGGGATTATACAATCCCATTGCAACATCACTACTCCCCCTTTCGGGGAAGATCTTTTCAAACGACACCAAGCTTGTCTCGAAAGTGTTCGAACTCTACTCAAGGAAGAGGCTTCGTCAATACATCATCATCCAAACTATCATCATCTACATCTTCAGTATGTGAATACTGAACTATCACCATCTATATCTTTAGTATGTGAATACTAAAAGCATCATCATCTATATCTTCAGTATAGAAATACTGAATCACCATCATCTGTATCTACAGTATGTAAATACTGAAATACCATCTATATCTTCAATATAGGAATACTGAAATCATCATCATCTATATCTTCATTATGGGAATACTGAAACATCATCATCTCTATATTCAGTATAGAAATACTGAATCACCATCATCTGCATCTACAGTATCATCATCTGCATCTTATTGTATGTAGAAATACCAGATTTCTACATGTTACGTTGGAACACGGTGTTCTTTTTCATCACAACTATGTTTATCACATAGAATCATTGTAGTGTCCATATTCAGGTCAAAGAGATCTGATATCAACTTCTGAAGCCATATGGATTCACAACTTAGTAGAGCAATCCGTTATGTATTCTGCTTCAACCGTGCTAAGAGAAACACTGGACTGTTTCCTACTAAACCATGACCTCATAGCAGACCTCAAACAAAAGCATCTACGTGATGTGCTTTTCCTATCTGAGATACTTCCAACCCAATCTACATCTGTGTAGCCATACAATCTATACTCATGGCTACCATCATAGTATAGACCAAAGTCTATAGTCCCTTTTAGATATCTCATCACATGTTTTGCAGCTACTAGGTGAACCCGTCTTGGTTGAACAAGATATTGACTTAAGGTATTCACAGCAAAACAAATGTCTAGTCTTGTATTTGTTAAGTACATCAATGACTCAATGATCTGTCTGTAGTGAGTCACATCCACTAACTCTAATGAGTCATTAGCTAACAGCTTCAGGTTGGAGACCATGGGTGTGGCCATGAATTTGCATTCCAACATATTGAATCTCTTCAACATCTCTACCACATACTTTCCCTAGTTGAGAAAGATTGCTTCTGAACTTTGCCATACTTCTAGACCTAGGAAATAATGCATTAACCCAAGGTCTTTCATCTCAAATTCTTCTGCTAGTTTCTTCTTACTTTCCATGATCTGTTTCTCATTCCCTGTCAAGAATAAGTCATCCACATATAGTAATAGAATGACAGGTACATCTTCTACAACCTTGTAGGAAAGGTTAGGATTGACTTTACTCTTGGCAAATCCCGTGCTCATCAGGAAACTATCTATTCTTCCATACCAAGCTCTAGGAGCTTGCTTCAGGCCATAGAGGGCGTTCTTCAACTTGCATACTTGATTCAATCTGTCTTCAACTTCAAATCCTCGTGACTATTCGATGAAAAACTCTTCCTCAATCATACCATTAAGGAGGGATTTTCTTTACTTCATCATGGAAGAAACTACCATGATAGTTTTGAAGGAAGTGTACCTTGCTTCCTGGAGTAAGTGTCTCTTCAGAATTAATTCCCTCTTTCTGATAGAAACCTCTAGCCAAAACTCTTACCTTACTTCTATCAGCAACATATCTTATCTTGCAAATCCATTTAGAAGATACCACATTCTTGCTTTCTAGTTTGAGTACTATATCCCAAACATCATTCGAGTATCATAATATCTTCTATGAGTTTGTCTTCTCAGGTCATCAACATATCCTAGTCTTCTGCATTCAACCTTGAAGGTTGGAACCCACTTTACTCTTGGTAAAGTCTTGATCCATCAGAAATCTATCCATCATGTCGTACCATGTCGAACTTAGATATAATTTTCTGTAGTCACTCCCCCTGAAGTGGAGTATCATCTTCCCTCTTCATTCTGTACAGGTGGTTCTATGCTTGATATATACTGGTCAATAGATTATGTCATGTCATAGTCTATTCTTTCTGGGGAGAATCATGAACCTTTCTTTGTACACTTGTTCCATCATATCGTATACATCATTCCCCATGATCAACTGTTATTCTTTGATCATAGCTTCTTTCATAGCATTCTTTTCTTCATCTTGAGTTATCTCTTATACCTATGGTGGTCTTCATCCTTCAAGGTGGACCTACCACTCTCTGAAGCTATTTCTTCCATCATGGTGTCTCTGACCCTGGGAGCTTTAGATTCATGTTTATTGGAGTGAATCTTGAATTGTGATCACTTGTTCTTCGGAACAAGTCTCATCCTTGTTTTCTTGTAGGAGGTTATACATGACCTTTCCTACAATTCAAATGCACTGGTTGCATGGTTAGAACTATTTCATAAAACATATGCATAACGACAAATTCTTATGCATCATGCAACTGTTTAGTCAATACAACATTCATCCATATCTCACATAAACTTTCTAGATCCCTTCCATCTCCACCGTGACATTATTGAGATGGTGCACTAATCCAATATGTCAGCAAAGAGGTTTGATAAGTAGCAATGGAGATTTGTATAGCACCATGAGCTACTTACCCATCACATGCATATTAGTAGTATACAGTCATTAATGCAAACAATCTATCATGCATAACACATCAACTGAATATAATCAAATGCATAACAAAACAATATCATTAAATAACAATTGAAACTTATCTTTTGTTTGTTTCGTGGGTAGACTCCTTCTTGATCATTCTGCTTTCATTCATGAAATCATCATTTCTTATCCAGATGATAAGATGGATAAGAAGTTCTTTAAGAATTGAGTTCTTCATATTCCTCATCGCTTAAGGGATCTTCTTTGAATGGTGAGAGCTTGATCTTCAATTGCTTCCATCTTTCTTCTTCTCTTCTTATGAGATGAGTTTCTTCTTCTTCCCAAAGTCTGTTGAAAGTAATTACTTCCTTATGGCACACATTATTTGCATGAATGAATCCCATGATCCTGGGAGGCCATTCAAGGTGGCTATCACCACTTTTGCATTCTCCACTTCTTCTTCTACCGCTTCAAGTTGTTCTGCATTCTGGATCTTCACATTCTTCAACTGTTTTCTCAAAGCCATCTTCTGATTTAAGTTCTTATCTTGAAATAGCTTGGTTAAGGAATCAAACATCTTCGGTTTCTTTGGGGAGACACTTGTGGCACAAGTTGATTCATGACTGAATCAGCAATGATCTTCTTGGCCTTGACCAAGTTCTTCTTGTGTAAGGCTTCTAGCCTCATCTCCCTCTGGAACTGGAACCTCTATACTCATGTAGGTGTCAAACCATTTTCTTCAGAGAGATTGCATACTTCTAGGCTTGGAATTTGTCAACTTCACCAAGCTTATCATCAAGCTGATGTGATAGGTCACTTTGAAATGAGAACCTAAAATGAAAATAGCAAAGGATTAGATCTTACCGATTTGAGGTGTCCGTGTTGGTTCCGAAGCTCGCTGATCTAGGGTTTGTCACAGAAACCCTAATTTTCAAAAATTGGAATCTTTCAGATATGATTGTATAGAAAGATAGATATCTTCAAATGGAGCTTTCCAATGTACTCCTTTTCTGAAAACAGTGGAGGGAAGCTCCCAGAACAAGAAGCCCTAGATTTCCAATTTCTTCTGCAGAAATGCCTGTTATTGTTTCTGTGATATCTCCGAATTTACTGACATTCTATGTCTGAAATTTCGTACGGAGGTAACCTCGTATTTCCCAGATCCAACACCATAGTTTTAATCATAATTGGTTTTACCCTTTGTGACTTATGATCCTTTTCCCAAGGTGAACTTTTACAGGACTGTTTAGAACATCGACGTTTTATGGCATGCCACGTGTCACTGGTTCATCTTCTGAGTCAGATATTTGGACCACTAAAATTAAATTCCATGCCCTTTCCAGGAAATCTTTAGGAATTCCATTTGGACCTCTGTAGCCCAAGATATTGTAGTTCTCCCCAGGTGTCCTGTTTAGGGATGAATTCTCAAAGAGGCTAGAACCCTAACCTGGAGGAATAATATGTCCCAGAATATAGTGAATATGAGGCTGAAATTTGGACACAGTGTACATTAGGATTTGATATTCGGCCCCTGCAATTTTCATCCCCTGAGCCTTCGTCAATCTCAGGATATAGCGAATGTACCAAAACTTAGTCGTTTTAGTACTTAGGGTTTTTTTAGCTAGGGGTCAAACTAGCGTTTGACTTTCCCAGAGTTTCACCCAACCAAATTTATTGATTCAGGTCTCTAAACTTCGGTTTTGATGAGTATAAAAATCCTATGCTGGTCTCACTCAAAAATTCTTCTTCTGTAGAAAGCCCTAATTTCCGCATCGAAAACTGAAAATGCTTAGAATCGAATTCTGCTTCGACAAAAAAATGCACCCTTCAATGGAGAGTCAGCCTAGCATACTTTTGCTGATGGATTGTGGAGAGAGACCTAAAAAGTAATAAGCCCTAGCTTCTATATCTGCACAATGTCTTCTTCTCAGGTTAGCCCTGATACCATGTTAAATTTCCATATGCTTAGCTAAGACATTAGTATTTCATTTCATTTTCATAACAAAAGCATATAAATAGGATCACTGAAAATAGACAAGAACAACCATACAAAAGGAACACAAAGATTTATCCTAGGAAAACCCTAAAGAGAAAAACCCAGCAAAATCTTCCTCAATATAGATGCCCCAAAAAGATAAAAGATAAAACCAGCAAGGAGATCAAAGCCTGATCCTCCTCCTTCTCTAGCTACTTGTCTTCTCCACTAATGCGCTACACAAGTGAGAGTATGTGTGTCCCAAATGAGGAGCACTACACCTCTATTTATATTCATTCGTTTACTTAAGTTAACTAATTTGACATGTAGGTTTGAGTTAAATCATGTAGGCTCGAGTTACACTAGGGTGTTGATGACCCACCTTTACAATTAGAGGGGACTACCTCATGACTCTTATTAGTTCTTCCGATTAGGAGCATCGGGGTACAATGTAATACAATTGCTTCTCCTGGTAGGACCATCGGGGGCCACAAAAGGATACATATAGAATATTCTTCAAAGTTACAATATTTCAACACTACATTCTATAAAACAATTCATGATTATTTCATTAAGACCTTCAAAACTGGCACCCACAAAAGACGTACCATTTTCGAGGAATTATCACTTAGATAATTATAAAAAAATAAAAATTACAATTTTTTTTTTCTTCGAAAAATAGTGTTGCACTAGTGGTATATGTTTCTACATGCTTGCAAATTTTTGTATCCCAAAGCCATCATTTAGGCCCTCAAAGACTGAACCCACAAAAACATATACCTTATCATTTGCCTAAAAAATAAAAAAGTGACTGTTAGAAAAAATGAAACTTGACAATGTTATAAAAAATTTCTCAATACATAAACTTATATATTCAGAAACGCGATTCAATTTCCTACATTTCATATGAGGGATGCCTGATTTTTAAGTTTTCTATTGCATCTAATATGCCAAAAGTGACCCTCATTAACTTGTACTCACCCTTTCATGCTATACACAAGCATATAATTGAACAATTCATGTTGGGTCTATTCATTCAATTTGACACAATTAACAGTCATTCATAACACATAAATTTAAGCATAATCCAAGAAAGTAGAAACACTTATCTTTTAATTAAAATTGATTGAGCAACTCGCTATGGAAGAGAAATGTTCCACCGAATCGTAGGTCTCTATCTAACCTATATTCATTTAGTTGAGAGACCACCACTTAGTTGGGTTGTGTATCTACTAAAGAGGAACTACTCAGGATCACTGACAACGATAGGTGCAAATACTCAAGCTACACACATCCCAATTGAACTTCAAACAAACTTGGCACCCACATTACATATACACCAAGATTGACCTATACACCAACTTGATATTTAACTAAATGATGATTCAAGATTGAGTGTTAAAATATCATGATTATTATGATTTTTTAAAACTGATTATTATCTATTATGTTATGATATATAGTTGGTTGAGTAGGATATATTCCTACAAATATCATAATTAGTTGTTGGAGTAGGGTATCTTTATGCAAATACCATAATTTCAAATCTAGTACGTGTAAATCCTTTGCATGTGTAAGTAATGCATTTGAATTTCTAAGTGATCCCTTCTCTCTTAGTACACCAATGTGTTATTTAGCTAAATATTGATCTTAAAATTTTAATTACATAGGTAAGTGTTTATATTTCAGTTGGTGTATGGATTGATTTTATGATAGTAGTTCCAAATTTGAATATATATATATATATATATATATATATATATATATGTTCTATGTTTTGGAGTTTAGTGGGTTTTGTTTGAAATTGAGTAAAAATCATTTAAAACTAGTTTAGAAGTGTTTAAATTGTATTTTTGAATGTATAAATAGATTTATTACAATGTAACATACCCCCGGTACCTCATTGCCATTATATGTGAAAAGGGGTAAAAAAAATTTGTTTCGTTGTTACCATAACATGAGTCAATCCAGTTAGTGGTAGATTCTAATAGAATTTTAATGAAAGCTTTACTTGTAACATAATACACCTTCATTGTTCAGTATGTATCATGCTTATTTCAGTATAGCAAAATAAAAGAAAACTCCTTTTTGAAAGACTATTTAATCCTTAGAAATGTGTCAATGGCGATATACCGATTCAAAGATAAAGTAAATCAATCCCGAAACATCATGAATCAATTTTAGATAAACATTTCTTCTTCAATAATTATTACTTTTGCTTCCCATAATTAACTATCTAACATATTATAATCATCAAAATAAACAGACTTCTTTTGTATTTAAGGACACTCATACGACACCATTCCACTGTTTACATCATCATTATCATAATCATGAAGCATATAAGAAAAACATAGGGAACCAAAAATAACAAACACATCAAGCACATAAGAGCAGGACCAATGTACATGGTTCACTCCAATCTAGGGGTTACGTCCACCAAAAGTGTCACATACCTGCGACATTCATTTCATTAAAAAGGGGTACAATATGCAACATCAATGTTGCCATACTTTCTTCTAGTATTCTCATAGCTATCTCACCGAGAGCATCTCTAAACCATTTACTAATGCAACTAGAAATTCTTGGCTAAGATATTTCCTTGAACCTAGGTGGGTCATTCACCAAGTGTTTATGAACACTCACAAATAAAATACTGTTTGTACCCCCTTTTAGGCATAAATAATAATATTAATAGATTATGAATATTACCAATAATTATCAATTCACAATATTGATACATGCATGATAATCTCCCATTTCACAATATTAATACATGCATGATTAATTACCAATTCGCAATATTAAGACTTGCATAATAATTACCAATTCACCCTGCACTTGAAATAATATGCAGAACGAGACATAACTAAGGTGGAAGAGACCCTCCAAGACACCAAGTCAGTGTCATTCCTCTCCCCCCCTCGTGAGTAGTGTCTGAACTCACCATGCATGCAACTGCTCACTATGGAGCAAAACCAAAACCCAAATGTTTGACTTCATGCATAAAGAGGATATATGTCGTATTGACATCCTACAATGAAATCGCTTCCCGTACTTTAGATTTGATCCCTGCCACTGTGTGTTTCACACATTTTCCCCTGATCTATTTTCTCAAAGGTAAAAATTGATAGGAACGAAGACGAAGGAAATTCAAAAGGCAACCGGGATGATAGTAATTTCCTGAATATTGCCAAGCCAATGCAATATAAGGAAGCTTAGTACTATTAAACCAAGTCATGGCGAAGGTCTGGTCTTTTGGCCAAAAATGGCATGCATGATTTAAATACATTGCTTAGTTTCAGTTCCAAAGGAAAGATTTCTGAATTTGCATTGTCAAGTGGATTGTGTGGTCAAGTGACATATCTATTTTTAGATTGAAAAATGCTAGAAAAGAGCTTTCCTTCTAAAAAAAGTGTACATATATAACTATATAATAAATTCCTAGACAGCTCAGAAACAATGAAAGGGACGATAAGTCCTCTCTCTATCCGCGTCAAGTTTGAATCCGTTCATCTTGAACCACCAAGCACAAAGCCAACTAGCTCCCGACCCTTTTAGGCTCACTTACTAACCGCTATACTAAATAGCGCTAGACTATAATACATCATGATAATATATCAAGAAAAACCATTCACCAAATTTTATTTTAAACAAAAACCCTATTCCTTAAGGATTATCCATCCATAATGGACATCGATGTATATAATTACAAGGATAAAATAGCGTCGAACAACGTCAACCACTGAGAGGCGAGAAAGGGCAGTTGATTCATTGTGGGTAAGATGCAAACTCAAAAGGGTATGAGTTGGCTTAAATATTTTTGAAAGTTTGTGTCTGTTGAGAGAAAAATGGTAGTAAAACAAATATATACATGCTACAGGTAGTGTCAAGTTTACACCAAAACGAAGAGAAGAGGATTTATCATCTCTCGGTTTGAAGATCTATCTACTTACAGTATTAGATAGAAGAGATCAGGATCCTCATCAATGTCATTGTCTACATCCATTGACGGATTTTATTATGCTGTTTCAAATAGAAAAGGTAGTTTTGCACTAAAAAAAAAAGGAGGATACACACAAGACCATGATACCGACTGTCAATATTCTTGATCAAGATTCTAAGCAGGTCGAGCACATCTCATTTTTGTTGTATTAGATGGTCATGGTAGTTGCAAAGTTGTAGAATTCACTGCTGAACATATTGGTCCCAAATATAGTGGATGCAAATGAAAAATCAAGTAAAATCTGCGTCCCAATGCGAGAGCACTCACAAGAATATCCCACGGGACCAAGCAGATTCTGCTACATCCTTTCTTTGTAATCTCCTGAAGACCTCCAAGATTATGGAAAACGTAGAGAGAAAATCTCTCCTGGAGATAGAGAACTCTTTTTCAGCTACCAGGTGGATCTTTGCTTGGAAAATTAAGGCCGCAACCTCACTCAAAGGGTTTCCTGTCCGACTCCAAACTCTCCCTCCTTTTCTTTCTCTTTTTTTTTCCCCCTATTCCCATGAATATGTAACCTAATAAAAATGAGAGGAGTAAAGGTATTTTCCTAGGGTGCACCCAAGATTCCCATAAATCAAGGCAGTAAATCTGCCTTTAGTTTTGCTGAGACAGGCCTCTCTCAATTACACTGTCAAGAATTCAGTTGGAGGCATGCGTTCAGCCTCCACAAATATTTTTGTCCTTACAAACAATCATTTAACTTCCTCAAATCAAGGCAGAACTCCTGCCACTAAATTTGCCGAGGAGAATTTCCCTAATATCAGGCCCAAGATCAGCCTCCTTCACGCGGAGGAGATTCCTTTCAATGTTGAATGCATGTTATGCCTCTCATTTATACATATAGATGTATATATATGCCTTGTTAAAACTATATGAATATATGTCTATTCATATATATATCTAAGTACATATTTCTTTATGATATATGTGTTTTTTTACTTGTGTTAATATCGCTCTTACTTAAATTGGCGACTATGAAAACCCACCAATAAACATCGCAGTGAGCTTCCTCATGCCACAACATTTAGGTCATGAAGAACTAGGTCCCCTAGGTGTTTTCAACCACTAGTCTCTCCTCCAAGTGGACTCGGTTGTCCGCATGAAGCTGCACTCATGTCTTAAGCCTCCCAAGTCCATGACTTAGGAAATCACATATAAGGTTCTGCTGGTGGGGGCTTGGCCTTGAGCTCCTCACAAGAGAATCAATACATTTAGAAATTACAAAATATTCAGAGGCATTTAAAGAGCGATATTACATACAATACTTTGATAATATTCAAATTATGCAATTTTCATAGCTATTATATAGGGGTTATTTGTTACAAGGAAAATGAATTAATGGATATCACTACATTGAAAATACTTCTAATAATTCTTAATTCATGATTTTTATTGTCAATAATGGTGGAGATCGCTTCCTAGAATAGGATGTCAAAAATGCTTAGCCAGGTATGCTAATGCTTAGTATGATTTCACCTTCTAATTTTGGTTTGGTTTACAATTGTTGCATACCTATAATCCATGATTTAGTTTCATTGTTTGTAGGCTTAGGTAGTGTGGGTACTCTATGTTTACAGGGAAGATCTTAGGGTTGATTGCACAACCATCTTGGTTAATCCCCATGTATAGAAAAGGGCATGTACTCAATGTTGAACTTTCTATGCTATTACATGGTTTCGATTCTAGGCTTGGGGAATGTTGGTTGCAATGTTTAATCTATTTTGTTGTTTGGTTTAGGCTTTGGGGTTCCTTTAATTCGTTTGGGAATTGTTTAAATGAGACTGTGCAAATGCCTTTTGTATGGCTTTGTAATCTAAATGTGTTGTTTAAAATTTTAATAGAGACTCGGATCTGTATTTGGTGTATAATTATCTCTATAATGGATTGTTTTGGTTTCCAATAAATATTACGGGCTTCCCATATTTTATTTTGGCTCTGTAAAATGAATGCGTTTATAATGTTGATAGTATCATTTCTCTGCAATGCAACTTACGATGCTATTGTTTTCAATAATCAATATGAATTGTGGAATTTTGGTTTTTAGTTGATTTTTTGATTGATAAGGATGTAGCTCTGTCGATTTAAATGATTTTTTTTAATGGAAGAGCCTAGCTTGGACTATAAGATAGATGTAGAAAATTGATAAATTTATGGGAAACTGTAATGGTTAAACCCTGCATGAATAACACAACCTGTGTAATGTGTTGAATAATTTAGCTATCACTTGTAGGATTCGATACTGGGTTTGGTTTATTTTAAATGCTCTCAGTTGATCTCTTACAATTCGAAACTAGGACGAATGCTTGGATGGGTTTAATGATTTAATGTTTTGTAGTTTAATTGTTTTTAAAACATCGTGATTATATAAGTTAGGGTTTAAAGTATTAGACCTTCGGTTGCATGGATACTTTGACTATGATAATAGTTTTTTTAAACTTTTGTTTCGTTAATATAATTTGTGTGGTGATTTATCTTTGTTATCCTATTTAACTCCATCAACACGAAGTGTATGCGAATGTAACTCTGTTTGTTTTTGTATTTGATTCGTTTAGTGTAATTTATTTAGACATGTTTGTATTGATAGATTTGGTTTGGAAAAGAAAACGATCGACAACCAATCCTTAACATGATTCGATTGTTGGGCGGTGATAAATAATGTTTATAAGTGTTGGAATTTAATAGTATAACTTTGAAATCGTGGATAGGCTCTCAGCCTTCACGCATTGAGGTTATGGTAATTTGATATCTTTGATAATTTTTTTATAGATTTGTTTGTAGTGTATTTATAATGTTCTGTTTGTTTAATTTTAATAGTTTATGGTTTTTACATAGATAGGATAATTTGAAAACAAAGTCTATGTTTCGCTAGCAAATGAAATGTGCCACCACTTCGTTTACTTTATATTTTTTATCTTGTATTAGAAAGCCTTTGATTCTTGGTCGGAATGTTTGTAAACATGATTGTAATTTGCTTATTTCAAATATTTAGTTTAATGTTTTGTGTAGAGATTAAATAATGATTATCTTAAGAACACAATGAGTTTTGTTTATTCTTAGGTTTAATTAATTGGTTTTGTTAATATCTCGTTTATTTTAAAATGTGACCTAGGATGCAACTTGGTTTGTATTTTTAACTAGCATCTAGGGTTTAAATCTAGATTACAAAATCCAACATAAATTTCTGAACTAATTACATGTAAGTCTATTAACTATTTAACTCTATATTTCTATCTAAGAATTTAAAAAGCTGAGTTTCACTTTAAACAATGAAATAACTTGAAGCATATAAAAAACTAGAAAATAAAGATTAAAGATATTTAATCCAAAGCAAAAATATTATAAGTATAACTTGTAAACATAATTAACATACTGGGAGAAGTAGAAACCTCATACCTGCAACTTTTTAGCTTATTTTAATGGCTATGAACCCTACACACTTAAACACATAGAATTTAATAAAAACTACTTTATTTTTTACCTTAGATATTTTAATCAAATAGATTTGGAACTACCACATTCCTCCCAACCATGAACTGGAACCGTTCCTGGTCCTAATCCGGATCCCCTCGAGTTGGCTCCAACATGAAATTACTCTAGATATCCTAAAGGTGAGGCTTCTCTTATTTGGAATATCAGGCTCTGTAACAGATTGCTTGGATTTTTGAATGCTCTCAAAAATTATTTAGGAATAATAATCATATCCCTAAGACTTCCCTTGCCTTGGGTATTTATAGAAAATATTTTAGGAAAGGGAAGTTAAACTTCAGTTAGATCAAGAATCCAGTATATTCTTGAAAATAATCTTTAATTGGTTTATGTGGATTTAATAATGATTTTAACTTAGAAACTTTTTACTAGTTCCTAATTTGACTTTTTAGGATTGAATATTTATTTAATCATTTTAGTAAATAATAAATACATAGACTCCTTATTTATTATTTTAGTTATCATTATTTTCTCATATATATACTATATATAATTATTCTTTTATTCATAATATATAAAAACTATATATATTATCGTTAATATTTATTTATGCATCATATAACATGATCTCATTTACATCATGGTTTCATTAGCTTATACTATTTCTTTTATCAAGGCCTTAGGTAGGGTTGGTCAACTAAGTTAGGCAACTCTAGTTCCTACTTTCATGTTGGATTACCTCATGTATCGTGGCTGTTCTTTAGTACTTGATGAGAAGTAGATTTGAAATTTCATTTAATCAACTTAAAAATAAGTAAGATAAGGTCAGTGATTTTCATAGTTGTCCTCACTCAACATAATTAATTTTTGTAACTCCTAGCGCTATTTCAAGCCCAATCTCAACAGTAATAACTGGGAGTTACACTTAGTGCAATTCCAGAGCCTCTCGCTCAATACTAATGCTAGGATGTGCTTTTATAATACACCTAGGGATACAATGGCCAAGGATCCGATGCTCCAAATCTCATGCTCAACATCAATTTGGAATGCTCAAGGGAATATGCCCAACACTTCCAATTCTTATAATTCATGTTCTCCAGAGATTATGCTAAACACAAAATATCATGACTCGCGTTCTCTAGAGCTTATGCTCAACACAAGATCTCATAACTCATGTGTTCTAGAGCTTATGCTCAACACAAAATCTCATCACTTATGTGATTCAAGCTTGTAATGCCCCCTCATGACCCCCATCCGTAAATGTAAAGCTTAGTAAAAGGCAATTATGAGTCTAACATCCTAGGTTAGGAATTCGACTGTTGACTTAGAGGGTAAAACTTGATATGAACAAATGATAGGGAAACAGATCCAGGAGTGGGAAAATTATAATTTTAGTTAAGTCAGGGAACTGGAAAAGAAAAATAAATAGTGATTCCCTGGGCGACCCAATCTCTTGGGTATCAACCTAAGTTGAAGTAATCTATAGTTATAATAATTACTTGATTAGAAAACAGTGGATATTTATATTCCTCCTTCTTGGTAAGTGAAAAGATAAGTCTTCTTAATACTCAGTTATGGCATCAAGCGCCAACAAGTCCTTCCTAGAATTTATAACTAGGAACTTAATTTTGGCTCTAATAGTGATTATAGTATCCTAAACTAATTAGAGATGATATCATTGATTTGTTTTCCTGCTATCCTAAATGTTTAACTACATGATTTTAGACTCACGAAGGTGCCAAAAGTATGGTTAGTACGTAAGTACGATGATTTAATTCTGACT
>LPNX010220953.1:0-64470 GCA_001517045.1 Pseudotsuga menziesii | reverse complement strand
CTATATATATATATATATATATATATATATATATATATATATGGATCTTTTAAAATGCCCCAGCTTTTAACCTCAAGTTTTTTTAATAAGCCTCATATAAAAATGTATCTATGGTAATATCATGTTTAGAAAATTTTAAGATGAAATAGACTATTTGGGTAGGCCAAACTTTTGATAACCCGGGACAGTAGCTGTCTTCAATACTTGTCAACTTCTAGTTTCTGATTTAAGCAAGCACAGATACAAATTTTTTTAGATCTTGCATGTACCCTAATTAAATTTCTTCGTGACTTTATATTTATATTTTCCCAATATAGAAAAGGTGGACTCCTACCTCATTGAAATGAATAATTGATTTAATTGATATAGTGTTAAATTCAAGCACCAAGACTAACCTGAAATTAAAGAAATGTAAGAAAACAATTTATAATAAGTGAACAAGTTTGTTTTGTTAACAAAAAGAGGAAACCTTCTTATTGATTGGAGTGATAAATACTCCACTAAGATTCAAGTGAGAGAGCGAAAGCGCTGGGCAAATTTTCAATATTATTTTTGAAAGAAAAAGCTATTAATTTATTGAATTACTTTGTAAATTTCCCTGGAGCAAGACGATAATCAAGATCAGAACCATAAGCTAATAAGTTGATAAGCTAAGCTAATGTTAACCATATAAAAACATGCAGGATTAGGAAAGAGGGCATTACACTCTATAAAAAAAGGTGTAACCAAGGAAACAGCTTGGCAGTCGGGGAGGTAAATCATGCCTCTCTTAAAAGTCGTATCTTTGGGTTGGCAAGGAGAATTGGGTGGAACAGTTACTGTAGGAAGAATCTAAGGAGGATTTTATTCCACCTTAAAAAAAAGAAACCTCGCAGTTAATCCCTACCACTTGTCCCTATGTTTTTCCTATAAAAATGTGTAGGGGAAAGATGCTGAGGGGGATGCATTTCTGGATTTGGGGTTCTGCTCCATCAATCTAAAAGAAAATCCTCTGCAATCATGCTGAGAAATCGATCTAGTGAATGCTAGATTTGTTCATTGTCTGAATATTGTTTTGATTATGCTCACGATTTTAGAGAAATCAATCCAGTGAATGCTAGATCTGTTCATTGTCTGAATATTGTTTATATTATGCTCACGATTTCGAAGAAAATGATCCAGTGAATGTTGGATCTGTTCAGTGTATGAATATTGTTTTTATTATGCTCATGATTTCAGATAAATCGATCCAGTGAATGTTGAATCTGTTCATTGTCTGAATATTTTTTTTATTATGCTCACTATTTCAGAGAAAACGATCCGATGAATGTTGGATCTGTTCATTGTCTAAATATTGTTTTAATTATGCTCATGATTTCAGAGAAATCGATCCAGTGAATGCTGGACTGCTCATTGTCTGAATATTGTTTTTACAATGCTCACAATTTCAAAGAAATCGATCTGGTGAATGCTTTATAGTCTGGATTTGTTCGTTGTCTAAACGTTGTTTTTATTATGCTTACGATTTCAGAGAAATCGATCTGGTGAATGCTTTATAGTCTGGATCTGTTCATTGTCTAAACACTATTTATTATGCCACGATTCTCATCAATCTATAGATTTCTTTATAGCTTAGATCTGTGCATGTCTAAACACTATTTATTATGGCCATGATATCATTGATCTGGTAATTGCTTGATAATTTGGATTTGTGCTTTGTCTAAACTCAGTTTTACTTATGCCCATGATTTCGTGGTTGAATGATAGTTTGAATTTATGCTTGGTAAACTCTATTTTTATTCATTCCCATGATTTGGTGAGAAGAACTATTGGGTGGATGAATGATAGTTTGAATTTATGCTTGGCAAACTCTATTTTTATTTTATGGCATGATTTTGTGAGAAGAATGATCTGGTGGATTGATGATAGCTTGGAATCTGTTAGTTTTTTGTATCTGTGCTTATCAGTATTATGTCACTCCCTATGTCTGTTATCATTCTGTAAAATACTTTCTGTATGGAGTACAATATGTAATCTTCTCATCATTACTGATCCGAGTTGTCAATGATGCCTCTGTTTTGGGTTCATGCTCAAACTCGAAGTAATTGGTTGAAGGTTGGGTTGTATTCTAGTTGCTTTTAATTTTAAAAGTCGAATTCTGTAATAATGTATTTTTGAAAGAGGGTTTTTGAAAATGTTAGAGTTATAAAATTAAAGTTTGAAGTTCTTTCATATCTAGAAGGAATTGTGGACAAAAGCAGCATGTTGATATAGAGCTTAAGCTATCCTTTTATAGACCAATTACTAACTCATGGTTTTGGCCGTGAGCTCATTTTAGGGTAACATAGAACTGGTATTGTTTTTATGCTAACTGGTTGTGCAGAGTTGAGCCATGAGCATCCCCTTTTGTCATTGGACCGAGTATCATTTCATAACTAATCTTGATGGGATTAGGAAATGCAATTTCCACTGCACTCTCTTTGTTTCAAGGCTAAAACAAATTGTAACAGATAAGCCGCATCATTGTGGAAGAATTAATAAAAGGACTAACAAAAATTTGGTGGATGTAGCCCCATGAAGGAGGTGAACCACGTATATGGTTGTCTCGACCTTTTGTGTTTTTATGTGGTTCATACTCTCTTTTCGTAATGGTGTTACTATAGATGCAGTATAAATTATTATTGGTGAAATAGGTTACTAAACATATTTTGTATACATTCAATTCAGAAGCACAATTACTTGGATGGTTGAAAGCTTTCATAAAAATGAAAAACAATTGCTACCCATTTTATCTAATTCCACAACAAGGTATTGCGGGCTTGTCACAGTGCTTCATGTCCAACACATTATAGAACTCAATCATGCATTTAGTCTTATGAACATTTTATCACAATAATCATCTTAGTATTTGCATTAAGTTCAATCACATAATACTTCAAGTACATTGTACTATGAAAATAATCTTTTTCCATCGGGGTCCATGCCCAACATATACAATCACTTACATGGTAAATAAAACATATGCATTGGTTTATGTCCAATATATCTAACTAATCATCACAAATCATGTACAGTGGGGCCTTATGCCCGATATAAAAACATAAACATCAAAGTAACTCATGTGCATTGGGACTCATGCCCATTATAGTTAAGGTAAAAATTATGAATATTACAATGAGTAGCATTATTGAAAGTGAAGGAAATATAAGGCAGATGTGGCCTCTATTGTGGTCAAATTTTCATATCTTGTTTCAAGTTGAATTTAAAAATGTTATTAACTATTTTCTTAGTGAAAAAACTATCACATTAGTAATCCCTTTTGAATTTGTGAGTGTGAGGCCTAGTATTGGTTCCAAATGATTGTATCTTTTTAATGAAAGTGTGATGTGCATAATGGAAACAACTAAGTGAGTAAAGGATGCATTGAATAGCCTCCATTACCATATTTAATGAAACTTTGGGTAGTATCAATCTAAGAAGGTAAGTGCATTATCAAAATTGTTTTGGGTAGAATCAAATATGGTTTTGAGCATAAGTTAAATTTTTAGAAGGAAAAATGGATCTCATTATATACCTTTACCTAAAATTAATTTTTATGGAAATAATTGGGAAGAATTGATTTATGGAATTGAATCTTCCTTAATATCAATAGATGCATATAATTTGGTAATTAGTATTGATCTTGCCCCTAAAAATGCAAAAGATTCAAAAAAATGGGATAAAAAAATTTTGATGGTCCTTTTATCAAATGTTGTGTAACTAATGATGTCTTTCAAGAAATTGAATATTTTAAGGATGGTACTAATAGTTGGAATTTTTTAAAAGAACTTTATAATAATTTAGACGAATTCAAGAAATTGAATGATCAAGAATATGACATACAGTTAAAACAACAATATGATAATGAAACCCTCCAAAAGTTAAATCAAAGGTTTAGAGGATGTTGCAAAACTATGAAAATAAAACACAAGTTTAAAAGAGGATAAGAAAAACATACAAACAAAGTGTGAAAAGATTACAAATACTAACAAAGGATTGAGAAGAAATGTTGAATAATTAAAAAATGAAGTAATAGAAAAAGGTGATATGATGAAAGAAATGAAAGTCAAAGAAATGAAAAAGAAAAAGGTAGATGATCAAACAATGACAGATGATGTAGAATAAATTAGGTTAAAGTTCAATGAAAATAAAAAAAGGTCTCTTTGAATGACATACTAAGGTTATTATTTCTGAGCTTCTTCAAAGATGGGATATGAAGTAAAGGGTATAGTAAAATTTGAGAAAGGATGTGTAGAACCTATTCACATTGAAAGTAGACGTAAATATATGGGTCTTGGATACAATGAATTCAATTATGATAAGGTTAAGAAATGTTCAAATGAGGATGTTTCTACAAATTATTCTTCTAAGAATTGGCATGCATGTGAAGCTCTTATTCATGGACAAAATCAAGTTCAAAAGAAAAAAATACAAGGCATACAAAAATTATTTACAAGAGAAATGGACATATGTATGGCATGGAGTTGAATAGAATCTGAAGAAAAATGTTTTTCATAAACATTATGGATGGATAGATGTTCCACGTCTAAAAATGTGGACTGCAAAATTGAGAAAGACACATTATTGGGCTCATTCATTTGTGCAAGTTTATGATAGCGGAAAAGTGACAAACATGACTTGACAAAGAAGTTTTGTTACGTATGGAAGTTGATGTCCATCAAAATTTGTTATAGTTTGGATTTTAATTCAAATATATTATATATTTAATCTAATGTTATATTATCACTAAAATATAGACAAGAACAACACAAAAGAGAGAGACAAATATTTTTATCCTCAAAAACCAAAATAGAGAAACCCAAAAAATTCTTCTGTATAGATTCGTCACTTAGTACAATGTTTGAACGAGATAGAAAACACAATCATAAGATTTTGATTCTTCTTCTTCTTCACCAGTGAACTTGTCTTCTTCTATCTTGGAGCAAATTTGCTTGATCTTGTAGTTTGTGAAAATGAGGGATGGAGCCTCCCTATTTATATTCTTTAGTTGTGCGACCTTTTGGTCCAATGGGGATGACTTTTTGATCATACTAGGCTGACCTCTCCCAAGGAGACTAAAAAATATATTTTATACATATTCTCTTAAGGACTATTTCCTCAACTTACAACAAAGGTTTTACCTCAACTCTTACATGACCAATTGCATTAATGAAATATCCAGTTGGAGGGAAAACATCCCCGAAATGAGGTATAATAAAAGCAAAACAACAACAATAATAATACAAATAATACAATGAAGAATATCTTCAGAAGCTACATTATCAACAACAGTCCCTCTTAACAGGGAAGGTATTCTTCTAACCCAGTCATCACCACAACTATACAGATTATCTTGACATCATATTCATTTTTGGGTCATCATAACTAAATCATCATCACTCAATCAACATCATTGGAGCATCATCGCAGTTGTAACATTTCTCATCTCGTCGACCATTGACTAGTGAAAACTCTTGAATCTATACGTCCTTAGAATTTCTATAGATCCAACCCTTTTTCATGCTACATGTAGGTCTAGATCCCATCTAGGGATTCATCAACTATAGGTCCATCCATTTTTCATGTTGGATGTAGGTCAACATATTCATACAGTTCCAACACATTTTCTTGATTAATGTACATATTTGCAGTGCAAGTCCTTTTTCATACTGGATACCTTCATAGGTTTAGTCCATTTTCATACTAAATGTGGATCTCTACACTTCTAGTCATTTTTCATACTGAATGTGGATCTTTGTAGTGCTATTCCTTTTTCATACTGGATGCCTTCATGGGGTTGGTCCATTTTGATACTGGATTCCTTCATGGCGTGAGTCCTTTTTCATACTGAACGTAGATGTCTGTAGTGCCAGTGATTTTTCATACTATATGTAGGCCCAGATCCAACTAGGACTTCAACAACTATAGATCTAGTTCTTTTTCATACTATATGTACACCTACCTCCAACTAGGACTTCAACAACTACAAATCCAGTCCTTTTTCATATTGGATGTAGGTATGGTTCCAACCAATACTTATGATATACAGATCCAGTCCTATTTTATATTAGATGTAGTCCTTGATCCAACCAAGAATTATTACTCCCTCTTGCGATGGACACCGATCTATACCGCTCCAAGCTTTTCGCTTAAGTATTCCAACTTCAATCTTACCAGAGGATTGGTCAAGGAATTGGCTATATGCTCATTTGTTGCAACATACTAGAGCTTCACTAATCTTCTCTGCACGATATCCTAGATATAGTGGTATCAGATATCGATGTGATTTGACACAAAAGTAGTCTCTAACTTGACAGGAAATGATATCACAAGTAATTTGTAAAGGAACACTACCTCACAACTTATTGAACAAGATTCAATATAATCCATCTCATCTATACTCAGCGGTACATTCACTTGTGTATTTATGCACAAAGAAATCATGCCAAAACTTAGGCTGAAGCAACAACCTGAAGTGATCTTCCTATATGTATCACTACCAGCTCAATTGGATATAGCATATCCCTATAGGAAGAACCTATAATATTTCACATATATGAGGCCATACTTAATTGTACCCTCTAGGAACCTCATCACTTGCTTTGTCGCAACCATGTGAACATGTCTCGGCTCCACCATGTACTAACACAAAGTGATCTACACAACTCATATATCAGACCTCATGTTCATCATGAACGAATTGATGATCTACCAGTATAATATGGAAACAATTGTCCCTAAAGTAAGATCACACAACAACTTCAAGTTTGATGTCAATAGTGTAGCCTCACAATCCAACATCTTGAATCTCTTCAATATCTTGACCACATAGTTTCCTTGGCTAAAGAAAATATCCTATGGATTCGGCCACACCTCTAACCCAAGAGTCATGTCAAGATTCTTGAACTATGAGATCTACTATGGTCACACCATCTAAAGTGGACAACCATCCTCCCTCTACATCTGGTACTCTTTGGATCAAGAGATTTTGTATTGGAGTGACAAGTATCATCCTTTGTTGTTGATATTCTATGTATCCATATATGTTTGATACGAAGTTTTACCATATCGAACCTTGTTGAAATTTCCTCTTGCACACATCTATGAGCTTCTCAATCCTGTAGATCCAATTAGAAGACACTAAATACTTCCCTTTAGTTCTTAGAACCTCATCCTAGACATCATTCTTCATGATTAAGTGGCACTCTTCAATTATAGATTCCTTCCATTCTTTCCTCTCAGTTGCTTCTCCATAGCTTGAAGGACCTGCATCAGTGATATCACACAATAGTGTCACACAACTATAGTTTGTCCAAGGCCTCTTTTTTTCTTTGGAAGTCTCATCTAGAGCACCATAATTTTCTTCTTTTTGGATGATCTCTCATTCC
This sequence comes from Pseudotsuga menziesii, assembly GCA_001517045.1. Classification (NCBI taxonomy): domain Eukaryota; kingdom Viridiplantae; phylum Streptophyta; class Pinopsida; order Pinales; family Pinaceae; genus Pseudotsuga; species Pseudotsuga menziesii. Next base: position 57,064 of record LPNX010220953.1, on the reverse strand, counting down.
CAGGAAGATATTCTCTTGTATGTGTTCACCTCTTATGATGGATCTACTACTCTTTGTTGCTAGATCATATCATGATTTTCATATTCTTGTAAATATATTTCTTTATCATATTCTCGTATTTGTATAATCCTGAGCATCATCATCTTTGGCATCATTTCAAGAATCACCCACACTATCATCAGTATACAAATACTGAGCTAAATCACCCACAACATAAACAAATGTGTGAACATCATCATCTGCAACTAAATGCAGGAACTCATCCACAAGTGAATACATGACCACTCTCCATGTGAGACTACTATCGTCCATAGGACCATCGTCGTCCAGAAAGTTCTAGGATCACTGTCAATAAAAGAGTATTCTTTCCTATGGGACCATCCTCAACTAGGATACTATCATCCTCAAATTAAATTACCACTCTCCATATGAGAGTACTATCTTCCATGGGACCATCGTTAGCTAGAAAGTGCTAAGACCACTCTCAACAAGAGTGTGTTCTTATCCATAGGACCATCCTCAACAAATGAATGTTAGGATACTATAGTCCAAAAATAAATGTTGGACCTCATAAATATCTATAAGCATACTGATAAACTCAAATGGAATTCTCTCTACTGGAATACCATTATCACATAATTCTCAATAAAAATCTTATTGTCACTCCTCTTTCCAAGGATTTTCTTTCATACTACACCAATGTTGTCTCTAAAGTGATCAAAATTTACACAAGACAAATGCTTAGTCAACACATCAACAACTTGTTCCTCTCTACGAACATATTGGATTTGCATTACTCCTCTTTGCACCATATCCTAGATGTAGTGATACTTTATCTCTATATGCTTTGAATTATCATGAAACATCAGGCTCTCTATTATATTTATGCAACTCTTGTTGTCACAATAAATATCAATTGCATCTTTCTCGACATCAAGCAATCCTTCCAATATTTTGAGAATCCATATTGCTTCGATACAGGATGAACATGCTGCAATGTAATCAGCCTCAGTTATACTAAGGAAAACATTGGTTTTCTTTTCTACTAATCCATGATATCACGCCCAATCCCAAATTGAAACAACATCCTAAGGTTCTCTTTCTGTCTTCATCACTTCCTTCCCAATATAAATCATTGTAGACATACAATCTAAACTCACTATTGGCTACAAACAGGAGGCCGTAATCGAATGTAACTTTTAGGTACCTCATCACATATTTTGATGCAACTAGATGAACATGTTGGGGATCCACCATATATTTACTCTAGGTGTTCACAACAATAAATATATTTGGTCTTGTATTTGTCAAATACATCAATGATCCAATAATTTGTCTGTATAATGTGACATCTACTCTTTTTGAAGAATCATCATTCAGGAGCTTCATGTTTGGCACCATAAAAGTGTTCATTTCCTTGCAATCCAACATCCCAAATATCTTTAGTATTTCAGTTGTATATTTTCTTGGTTTAGGAAAATCTCATCTGGAAACTCCCATACTATCAGGCTTACGAAATAATGCATTGTTCCAATGTCTTTCATCTCAAATTTTGCCACAAGTTGGTTCTTACATTCATTGATGAGCTTCTCCTTTCCTCTAAAAAATATATCATCTACATACAACAATAATATCATGATCCCATAATTTTCAACCATATAGTAAAGGTTGTAATCTTCTTTAATCTTGGTAAATTCCAAGTTCATCAGGAATCCATTAATTCTTCCATACCATGTTATGGGTGTTTGTTTTAACCCATATAAAGATTTCTTTTCGTGAGTCTCAAATCTTGGTGGTTTTTCAATATATACTTATTCTTCTATGACACCATTTAGGAAGGTTATTTTTATGTCTATTTGATGTAGCTTCCATTTCATCTTGATTTCCAAGGAAAGGATAGTTATGAAAGAAGTATATCTTTATACTTGTACAAATTCGTTTCTTCATAATCAATTCCTTATTTTTGTGAAAATCCTCGTGTGAAAAATATTGCTTTAAACTTTTCAATACTATCATCTGCTGAATGCTTTGTCTCGAAAATCCATTTTGAAGAAACTATTGACATGTCCTTTGGTCTTAGCACCACATCCCAAACATCATTCTTTATTATAGATTGATATTATTTGATCATGGCCTTCATCCATTCCTTCTTCTTTGAAGCTTCTTCAAAACATGTGGGTTATTCATTAACAAGGTTTCCCATTAATGCCACATATTTTGAGTAGACTATTTGTCTCTTTCTTCCTTCTGGTGCACCATATATTTCCACTTCTCTGATTATATCACGAGCCCAAGCTGGTATTATTTTTGTTGAGATCATATCCTGGGGTGTTTCCATGGGTCTTTAGGGTTCTACTAGGTAATGATATTCTAGTATACATTATCTTCTTCAATGTCTCTAACTAGTGGTCTGGTAGATTATGTGGTTCTAAGAGCCCCCTCTTCTTCTTCATGATCTTCGTCTGCATATATTTTTCTGGATTTGGTGATGACTATATCTTCATCAAATATAACATCTATATTTATCTCAATATGATGGACACCTAGAATGTAGATTCTATAATATTTTGATTGTTCATTGTATCCAATAAATCTTCCCTTCTTTCCTAAAGAGTCCAATTTTTATCTTTTCTCCTTTGGAACATGTAAGTACACGAGACAATTGAATATATTTATGTGGCTTACTTCAGTATTTTCGCTAGTGAACATTTCTTCTCAGGTTTTGTTTCCAAGAGCACTATGAGACATTCTATTCTAGAAATAGACTGTGGTTTTTGCTACTTTGTCCCATAAATGCAGAGGTAGATCTTGGTCATAGATCATTTCCTTGACTCCTTCCATGATGGATATATTCTTTCTTTCAGGCACTCCATTTGGTTAGGGATTATAGGGTGTGGTAAGATCCCTATTAATCCCATATTCCTTACAGAAGTCCTTGAATTCTCCTCCATCATATGATATTATAGTCTTGATCTTATTTTTGGATATATTTTCCACAAGAGCCTTAAATTACATGAATTTTCCAAATATTTCATCTTTGAATTTCAAGAAATATATCCAGGTATTATAAGAGTAGTGATCAATAAAAGAGACATGGCACACATATCCTCTTAAGGAAGTGGCTGACATCGGTCCACACAGATATGAGTGTACAATATCCAAGATCCTTTTTTCTTTGTTGTTAGTGTTGGGGAATGGGTTCTTGATCTTATTTCTTTTAGCACATCCTTTACATACTCCTTCCTGATTGATATAGATATTTGGTAGACATGTTGTATAAATAATATATCAATTCTATTATCAATGATGATAATAATAAGCACAAGAAATAGATCTTGTTACTAATAATTCTCACAAGCATACACAAGAAAAATAGAGAGAAGAAAAGAGACTGAATCACATGAATGAAGAGATGAATATTGGTGTGTATCCTTCTATTGAATAATTATGAATAATACTATACGTAAATATTACATCCCTCATATTAAAATTTAGGTGTATGGAGACAACTCATAAAGCTCAAAAAAGGCTGACTTACCAAAATATAGCAAACCCCCATAGGTGGCTAAAGCACTTCCCAAATCTATCAAGGACCTCACAAACTAGGAAAAGAATGAGTGAGTTTTCAAGGGAGATGTAAAAACATGCTAATCCTATAAAATTTATAAAAACTAATGGAGGATGGGTTGGAAATAAAAGCTGTCAGTTTCCTAGTTGACTAGCTTTTATCTTAACTATAGAAAAGCAGAAAAAGTAGAAAAAAGCACAATCTGCTGTAAAATGTTGTATACTAATTCTGGATGGTAAAAATGTGGTAATGATCAACCCATAATTATAAATAAATCATTCCTATTATATAGATGGCATGTATTGACTTTAAGGTGCAAGTGGATGCCAGGTAATTAAGTTAGTGGGTGAATAATTAATCAAATAATGATTAATTATTTTATCATAAGTTATGAGTGGGTTTAATATATTCCAACACCCCCTTATAACTCTGAATTTATTATGGTATGACAAAAAATATGGATGCATATATGGCACAAGAACAAGGCTATGGTCACCCTTTAACAATTATTATGTCGAGAAAAGTGAGGAAAGAGGCAAAACCACATGGGGAAAATCCTCCCTCAAGATAGGACAAGGAAAAAAATTTGAAATATGTGTTCAACATATATTCATCTTCACTTTAATGAGTTGACTGAACTACTTATGGATGAATTCCTTGCTGAAAAAATCATGAACTCCATAATCATGCACTGGAGTGTAGAACATGCAAGAAGGAAGAGGAGAGACTCCTTGTATCTCATCAAATGATGAAGTAGGAGAATTATATGAATTCTTCTTTATTATGTAAAACTTTGTTCTGAAAACATAATCTGAAATGGAAAAGAGATCTGTGCACACTCCTTCCCAAAGAGTATATGAATTAAGTCAATTTATTTCACACCCAATTCCCTGAATAGCTGCAAAATTGTGATGTCAATCACATGTCAATATTCCAATCTGATGTAGCACCTATATAGATATGATATGAGGCTTACAAAACTCTGGTATATCATAAATATTAGCATATGGAACAGCAAGGACAAAGGCTTCAGTGGCTCCATGAGGATATAGGGCTAGACTAGGAAAATTATGAGCAATTGGGGAAAACTAATAGGTGTAAAAATATGAATGATGGATCGGCATAAGATATGAACCACAAGTGTTTAGAACAGATCCAAACATGTTTAATTTCAGTCCAAATATGACTAAGGACGTGGATAACCAGCCGCTGAAAGATAGGAAAGTATTCAAACCATGTAAGATAAATATCATTGCATAAGAGACCAATGAGGAATCAACTAGTGAACTTGAGATTTGTATAGTCTTAGGATTATTCAGAGGTATGGTAGATGGTATGTATGGTGCTATGATTTTTGTATCAACCTACGAATATCATTCTAAATCAGAATACAAAGTATCACATAGAAGCATATCAATAGACTCATGGGAATAAACGGGTAATGAATCCTCTATATGAAAGGAGGAAAGAATGAGATGTTCAGAATCTTCAAGGAGGTTCTGAGTATTCATGCCAATAACAAAGGAGGATATTCTAAAGCACATGAGATCAAGTAATGTAAGTGGCATGACACAAATAAGGCTTGATTTGGCCAAGCAAACATCCTGGAATTCACTGGCTTGCGCACCATCAAGGAGAGAGGTATGCACAAAGTGTGAAGGATCTGGAAAATAGATCTCATAATCTAAGATAGGAGATTTAGAGAACAATGAATGGGTCATAGGATCATAATAAATATAATTATAAGCTCCATATGTTACTTATTTTTTATCATTAGTATCACAAGAAGAAAAATCACCTTCAACAAACACAAAAAAAGATGGCTCTTTAATATTTGCTTCTTGATTGTAGGAGGAAGCATTCGAATCAAAGAGGGCAGCAGAAACATGAACTGTATGAGAAAATTATTCATCATGATCAAATTCATCATAGAATTTAGAGGCCAAGAAATCTTGAGAAAGAGAACAAGAGGAAATGTTGGGTTCTCTCCATGCTTCATCTTCTATTTCCTGCAAACCAAAAGCTTTGTCCAAATTATTCCAAAGCTCAAATGGATACTCAGAAGAATCTATGAGATGATATATATTTGGAGACATTCCCAAACACATAATTTTATAATATTTATCACAATTATTTATCAATCAATCTTCTCTGCATAAGACTCAGGTTCGCTCAATGCACCAATGGAGACACCAAAGAGACATTGTCTCTTCAAGTATGCACTCATCTTTGGCTTCCAATCAACATAGTTGAAAGGAGATAGTAGAGGAACTTTTGAATCCATATTGAATATTTTTATATTCTCTAGGAGAAAATCTTGTAAGCTAGACAAGCTCTTTTGCAAAGAGAGATAAAAGACTGGAAGCACTCCTCAACTCTGTAGAACTTGATCAACCTTGCTGCTATGTAGAATATGGAAAGGTTGTGCTCCTTGTAGCTCTGATACCATGTAGAAATAATATATCAATTCTATTAGCAATGATTCTAAAAAGAAGCACAAGAAATAGATCTTGCTACTAAGAATTCTCACAAGCATACACAGGAAAAATAGAGAGAAGAAAAGAAACCGAATCACATGAATGAAGAGATGAATATTGGTGTGTATCCTTCCATTGAATAACGATGAATAATAGTGTAAATAAATATTACATCCCTCATAGGAAAATCAAGTTGTATGGAGACAACTCATAAAGCTCAAAAAATGATGATTTACCTAAATATAGCAAACCCCCATAGGTGGATAAAACACTTCCCAAATCTATAAAGGACCTCACGAATTGGAAAAAGCATGAGTGATTTGTCAAGGGAGATGGAAAAACATGCTAATCCTATAAAATGTAGAAAAAATAATGGAGGATGGGTTGGAAACAAAACCTTTCAGTTTCCTAGTTGACTAGCTTTTATCTTATCCATAGAAAAGCAAAAAAAGTAGAATCTGTTGTAAAGTGTTGTATACTAATTATGGATGGTCAAAAGGTGGTCAATATCAACCCATAATTAGAAATAAATCATTCCTAGGATATATATGGCATGTATTGACTTTAAGGTGCAAGTGGATGCCAACTAATGATGCTAGTGGGTGAATAATTAATCAAATAATGATTAATTATTTTATCTTAAGTTATGAGCAGGTTTAATATATTCCAACACATCTCACTACCTTACTCACAATTGGCAATGCTTTTTAGTTCATATGAGAATGTCTTCCATGCCAAAAGTCACATGGGATGATGGTACTGCATGTAAGGGTTGAATCTGTGTGTCTTTTGAATTTGTAGAGCCCTCCTTCAACAACAATTATAGTAGCGTCGTCTATTGGATTTCCTTTGGGCCACATAAGAACTTCACCATTTACAAAGTAAATTCTAAAAAATTTCTTATCTAAATCTGATATAGAAAGAACATTCTTATTCAAAACTGGAACATAAAAGACTTCTTTCATCTTCATGAACTTTTCGGATTTTAATTTGTAAGAGGGTTCTCCCAATTCTTTGATCGGATACTAATAATCATCTCCAAGTTGTACCTTGTGTGAATAGTGTTTTGGGTAAGACGAGACAGTGAATCTTTGTGACCTATCATATGTTTGGAAACACCACTGTCTATAAGCCAAGTTTTACTTCCATGAGAAATTGATCCTATGAGAGATGAAATTAGAACATACAGTTCACTAGAGTCTTCATTTTCTCTAGCTCTCTCCTTATCTGATTCATCTTCTTCAGATGCATGAGCATCATACTTCTGGTTCTCGTTCTTGAACAAACCTTTATTAAGAGGACAATTTCTAGAAATGTGTCCCATCTGATGAAATTAATAACATTCAAAGGATGAGTAATCCTTTCTAGGTCTCTTACTCCTTTTGAGGTTTGGTGTCCTCCTCAAAGGTGATCCTTTATTCTTCCTTTTGTTTATTCCATTCTTGGTGTGAGTAGCTAGAGCTTGATCTTCATTAACATTTAAATTATCTTATGTATTATTTATCCTTACTTCTTCTTGTACACATTCTTCCCATAGTTTGTTGAACTTGGTTAAAATTATTCTAGCACATATTCCTCTAATGAAGGAATCCCATTATCTCGAGAGACCAATTAGGGTGGTCATCGCCACTTCTTCTTCTTCCACCATGTCACAAATGGCTTCTAATTGTTCTTTGATATGAGATACTCTTGATAAGTATGATTGCATAGTTTTTTTATTTTGTACCTTCACACCCCTGAGTTGGTTTCTCAAGGTCATTCTTTTGTTGATGTTCTTTCCTTCAAACATACTTGTTAGTGCATCAAACATTTCCTTTGGATTATTCTTTGAAGAAATGTGGGGGATTGAATGATCCTTGATTGAATTAGCTATGATCCTCTTGACTTTGATTATATCCTTCTTGTGCTTGGCATTTTCCTCCTCTCCCTAGGGTTCCTTGACCTCATCTTTGATATAGCCTTCTAGGTCATGTTCTTCAAGGAGGAGCATGACTCTGTGCTTCCATGCTCTGAAGTTCTCTGCTCCCTCAATATTTTCATCAATATTGGCGTTGTTTGTCATATTTAATGAATGAGAACATCAAATGGAACTATATGGGATAGAACCTACCAATTTTAGGCCTGCTTATGGAATTTGCTTCACGATGACTTAGGATTTGACTTGAAAACCCTAATTTTCCAAAATGGATCACTTGTAGAACTAATTGGAGAAAAATATGTGAATGCCTCAAGCGAGAAGGACTATATCATTCTTACCTATAATCTATGGATGGAACCTTGAGAAAATCGGTGCCCTAGTTTCTATCGATAGTAGTGGAGGTAAGAAAATGAGAATCCACAAAATTGAAATTTTCTTCCACACAAAGATGTGCCCTCCTAGGGTGACTTGAATGGTTCTTCTTTTTTGGCTTACTTGTGGAAGGATTTGTTTGTAATAGTGATCCCTAGATTGTTTAACTACGGGAAAACTACTACAAAATGTGTTCTTTCATTTTAGCTCTCATACCATGTTAATATTTTAAAAGTTTTCAAATCAAAACAAAAATATATCTGAAAGAATAACAAGAACACATAACAAAAAGAGAACACAAAGATTTATCCTAGGAAACCCTTGCAGGGAATAAAACCTAGGAAAAATTCCTCTATATAGGCTTCAACCAAGTACAATGTAAGACCCAAACAATAAGACTAGGTTGCTTCTTCTCTTCCAAATGGATTGCTCCTTCTCTCTCTAGCAAAAGCAATTGAGTTATGTGCTTGTCCAAATGAGGTAGGTGCCTCTCGTGTTTATACTAATTATCTGAGAGACCTAATAACCCAACATGTCTGATTTCTCCTTGATACTAGGGTCGAATTTCCTTGGAAAACTAAAAAATACATTTCAATGATACCTTTTTGGGTACTACTGACCCGACCTACAACAAATGTTTTACCTCAAGACTCTACATGACCAAATACATCAATTCCAATCCCTAATCAGAGGAACAACATCTTTGAAAGGAGTAATAATAATAATAATAATAAATAGAATGTCTTTCATAGTTACATTTCTTTAATAACTAGCTAAGAGAGTTGAGTATTCAGTAAGCATACCTTATCACGTCGCATGACAAGCACAAGTAGAGGGTTTAGGTAGAGAGACTTTTTGTGTAGTAGAGAGTGTTGATCACTTGGCACACAAGTTCATAGTGTTATATATTCAATTAGATTCAATCATGAAGAAGATCAAATGAATGTTCCTTCTGGGTGACCATTCACAATCTGTTTGAGACCAGGAATAGCTTGAACAAAAAAAGGAAACATAGGTTGCAAAAGCAATCCCGAAGAGACAACTTATGGATAGATCAACATCAGTGAAGAAGAATCAACGTAAGAAGTGAGCTCCCTTGGGAAAGAAGATGACCAAAGTCTCGAGGAAGGGAAATGCGACAAGGAATTTATGGTGGGTAGGAGTGTTGGTGGTAAATGTGAAGGTATTCGAGGTGGATGGGTTTACTGCATCAACTACGATGGTGGCTAGAGACAAAAGTGGAAGTGAATACTTTCTAGTACATGGCGTTGCAGGAATAATGGACTTTTGTACATTGGCGATCAAGATTCATGAGTCCTACCTGACACTTGATAGACTAATGGAAGTGTGTTGCACTGGAGTTGATATGGAGGAGATCATGCAATGCTTGGAGAAGAAGTCCCACCTACAACACAACAAGTCGAGCGAAAGGGAGACCAAGGAGGTGGAGGCCACCTTAGGTACCATTCGACAATGCGATAGTCAATAGGATTAAAGGCTCGTTTCAAAGAACTTGTAGCACCATGAGGGGGGGGTGGCAAGCACTTGACCACTTTTCATGGTATGAGAAAGTCAATAAGGATTCAAGCTAAAAGTAGGTAGTAGCATGCTAAGGTGGATGGGACACCTTTGGTGACGAGGGAGGTGCATGAGTATTGTTCATATGTACTAGTGGGACGTGCGAGCGACTTATGAACCATGAGAAAAAACTATGCGAGTTGGTTTTTGGGATCTCAGAGTCCAAACTAACCACGACCTAATTATCAGAGTTGGGTTGTAACCATTAAAGAGAAAAAGTGACCTTGAGGTACTCGAGTAGTAGGAACAACTTAGATGGTCGGACTACTGACATATTTGTAGGTGTTGGGCTTGGGCGTCACTTACCATTTTATGAAGGACAAGAGTGAGCATATCAACACACTAACTTTGACATGTGCAATGAGGCTATAGGTTCCTTGGGAAGGGTTCATTAGAAAAATTCAACCAAGAGATGCATAAAGCATGCAATGATACCATGAAGTTGTACCATGGACATAGGTTGAATTGCAAAAAGTAGTTTAATGATAGTAGGGAAGAGGTAGTGACCTTTCCTTGGTTCGACAAACACACACAAGATAACCATAGTGTGAAAGGAAGTGGTTATTTTGAACATGTCGGAGTGCATTCTCATGATCTTGAGCACAAAGGTTGGATTAACTACCTAACTAGTTTAAGGCATGGGGGAATATCAATGTAAATAAGCATGAACATTATAGGCCAAGAGTATTGAAGCAATAGTAGGTTGGGTGGGCACATCGACTCGATATTTTAAGGAGGATTCTTAGGAAGACTTGGTTGCGAAAGCAACAACATGGGTAAATATTTTGTGAGAGTAGCACGAATGTTGGATATGTTGTTGAGGCCAACAACAACTTGGAGTGGGGGAGGATGTCATGAACATGGATAAGAGGGTACTTTGGAAATCATCCCACACATGGAATGAAGTCAATAGGCTTGGAGAGTGATTGGTTTATCATTGGTTCCAAGGGAATCCCATGGAGGAGAGTGAGAACATGATACTTGCGCATTGACTAATTACCATGATTGGCAGCAGTGGGGAGTTATCCAAAGAGAAGAAGATGTGAGCAAAGGATGAAGTGACCCAATTTATAAGCTCCAAGGATTTCCTGATGACACTTGGGAGTTGGGCATGTGGTGAAACACACACATCGGGTGACATGACATCCATGCACCATGGTGGGAATGAGGACTCGATGACGCAACAATGGGATTTAGCAAGTGTGTAGAAAGAGTGAGTGTGCATACATGCCATGGGTAGTGCACTCGGTAGATAAGACAAATACTCTGTTTTGAGAATTCCCAAAGGGGGTTGACTCATTTGGAGGGGCATGTGAGCATGGGAAAAAGGTAGAGTCTCTCATAGAATCCCCTTGCTGACAAGCATGTGCAAGTGACCAAGTATGAAGTGAGAACAAGGAGGAATGGGTGCAACCTTCGGTGCGTCCCTTGGCACACTTGGAAGTCTATAATTAAGAGGACTGTTGAGGATAAAGAAAGAGGACAATTTGGACTTGAAGCAAACAAGAGGAACAACAATGAGGCACAAGTTAGGGAAGACACTCCTGAGAAGGAGGGTGCATGTTAGGGATATTTTTTGTGTCGACTTGTGCACTACCAAGAATGGTGCAACAATCAAGAAAATGGTGAATAGGTGCCATAGGAGGTGTACCTAAGAGTGCGACAATAGGATTCCTCAGATGGGAAGAAGACACCTTCTTGAGAATGAATATATTTTGGGGGTTCCTATGTAAAAAATAAGTTGTTGATTGGGCACCCTCTCAAGAAGTAGGATGTGGGAACTCCCAATTCCAATGTACTTGCACTTGAATTTGCATACTCTTGTAAAATGGATATTTGACACACGTCATTGAGATGTTGCATGACACAAATGTATTTTTCTTGTTTCTCTTGGTGCAAAATGTAACTATTTAATTGAACATTAAAAAGATTAATTTAAACATGAACAAATCTGGAGTTTGTAAATTCAAAAGACATAGTTGACCAAGCTCTCAAATTGAGATGGTCTCACCACCGAAAAATGACCCTAAGGAGTGTTGGACAATCTAAACGGAGAGATGGGTTTCTCGCACTCAGGTCAATACTTTAACCTATAAGAGGGTTGCTAAACAATCTCATTTTAAATGAAAGAGATAGATAAGATGCAAGCTTTTCACTAGTAGAATTAAATACTACATGTTAGGAATAGGTCTTTCCTCCTCGAAATCAAATAGGCAGAGGGTAAGGTATGCCCATCAATTATTGCAATGTATTGATTATATCCCTTCTCGAGATTTGCTCCAAAGAAGTCCAATAGTTGTGTGATGTGGCGAGAAAGACGCGCTCAGCCTATTTAAAAAAAAAACAGGATTTCCATAACGTGCGCACGATTTTGTTCACTAAAATGAAGGCACGATTTTCTTGAATAAAATGGAGGCGTGGTTTGCTTAAATAAAACTGAGGCGCGATTTGGTATACTATCCTAATTGGCATGGGTGTTGGCAGCCTTGGGACTAGGCTTGGTAGGCTCGGGATTGCTTGGGATAATTTTTATTTTTTTTTATCAAGAGTGATTGACTTCACTCCACCATTGCATCTAAAAGGTCCCTCAACTTCTTGCACACACCCTCCAATGCAAAAAAGAAGTTGTTGATTAGGCACCCTCTCAAGAAGTAGCATGTGGGCACTCCCGATTCCAATGCACTTGCACTAGAATGTACATACTCTTGTAAAATGAATATTCGACACACCTCATTAAGGTATTGCATGACATACATGTATTGTTCTTGTTTCTCTTGGTGCAAAATGTAACTCTTTAATTGAACATTAAAAAGATTACATTAAAGGTGAACAAATATTGAGTTTGTAAATTCAAAAGACATAGTCGACCGAGCTCTCCAAGATGGTCTCACCACTGAGAAAGGACCTTCAGCCGTGTTGCACAATCTAGAGGGAGAGATGGGTTTTTCGCACTCACGCCACATCTTTAAACCCATAAGAAGCTTGCTAAACAATCTCATTTTAAGCTAAGGAAATAGATAAGATGGAAGTTTTTACTAATAGAATTGAATATTACATGTTAGGAATATTACATTTTAGGAATAGGTCTTTCCTCCTCGAAATCAAATAGGGAGAGGGTAAGGTATGCCCACGAATTATTGCAATGTATTGATTAGATCCCTTCTCGACAAACAATAGCTTTGCTACACCAATTTAATGAGTAGGTCCCTTGTCCATAAATAATGACTATAAACTTAAATTTATTATTATTCTTTTCAAATTCAACATTATTATAACATTTAAAAACAAAAACTAGGGCTCCGTTCTTGCCGTGCCCCTTTACAACAAATGAAACGGGCCGACTATATATGTATATGTCAGCGCTCGAGAATATACGTATATGTAAGCGCTCGACCATCGCTCAAGTAGCTATATTAAAAGTAAAGGCTGTGATAGCTTGGAGCGTTAACAGTCCAGGCTTTGTTTTCTGCTATTTTTGGGTTGTTTGAAGTATTGTATTTAGTTGCAACTGCTTTCATAACGTTCCGATAATAAAGAGAATCATGGGCGACACAAGATTCCCGGCAACAGCAGCTGAGAAAGGAAGGGCCCGGCCTCGCGATGAGTATGAATATGATTATTCGTTGTCTGGTGTTAATGTCGATCGCAGGGAGGACCTCGGGCAAGTTGAGAGGGGTGAGTATGAATATGAGTATTCGTTATCTGCGGTTAATGTCGATCGCAGGGAGGACCTTGGGCAAGTTGAGAGTGGCGGTGACAGAGTAGGGTTTCGCTTATTGAGAGATCGTGCTCATCATCCTCCTGCTGCTCCTCTTACTTTTCTTGATGATCATCCTCCTGATGCTCGTCCTCCTTTTCTCGATGATCACGCGCCAGTACCCAAGCGGCCTCGCTCTGAATATGAATACGATTGTTCGTTGTATGGTGTTAATGCTAATCGTAGGGAAGACCTTAGGTATGCTGAGAAAGGTGGTGACAAAGTAGAGTTTCGAGATCGTGCTCATTCTCCTCCTCCCACTTTTCTTGATAATCGTAGCTTACGGAGAAATCAAGGTCAAGCTCGTGCTCCTCATTTTCTTGATGATCGTCCCTTATTGAGAGATCGTGTTGATGGTCCTCCTTCGAATGGGTTAACAGTAAGTGGGGTAGTGAATTTTAGGTTTGATAGCCATAGACTTGACCCTGTAATTGAAGGGAGGCGGCCTGTGGATGAGCATTATTCTCTACCAGCAGATGCATCCAGCACACTGTTTGTTGAGGGTGTTCCAACTAATTGCACTAGTAGAGAAGCAGCTCACATATTTCGCCATTTCCGCGGTTTCAAAGAAGTGAGGATTGTGAATAAGTCCAAGGAACCCAAAAAAGCTCACGGAGATGGAGAACGAGTTGTGAATGACACTGTACTTGTTCTGTGTTTTGTGGAGTTTGATAACCCTAAATGTGCCGCAACGGCTATGGCATCTTTACACGGCTATATTTTTGATGAGAACGACAGAGATTCCCCTTCTCTAAAGTTGCAATTTGCACGTTCTTCAAATGCAAGGAACAGGGATCGGAATGGGTCATCCGTTGCACGCGATCGAAATCCAGATCGGGATGAGTATCGTCGTCGTCGTTGATTTTGTGAGTGAAACAATTAACGTTTGGTGGTCGTTAAATGGAATTCCAGCACCTCGTCGTCACGATTTCGACACTTTTTTTCGAAGTTTAATATATCAATTCCATTTACATTTAATCTGTAGGGTTCTACGTAGGGTTTGTTGTTTAATTGCGTAATTCGTGATGTTAGGTGGCCAATTGGTGTGTAGTGCAGTGTTACAGCTTCTATTAAAACATTTTTAGTATAGAACCGATAACTTTATAACAGCCTTACGATGGTCTCGTATGGAGTATTAACTGTAATCAAAATCTGAAAAACGAGGCAAACTTGAGTACTTTTTCCTTTTATATTTTAACAACAACTCTATATCTTATACAAGAAGATTAAATCGTAACAGATCATATAAGCTTTAGAAATATGTAAATTTTATTTATTTTCTTTTTTTGAGAATTATAGTAGTAATTTTTAATGTGGCAGATTGGAAGCAGGAAAGTAAATGTTAGTTTTGATGAGGAGAAACGGTGGTGTAAATTGTTTATGAAAATTGAACATTCTTTTAAAGTTACGTTTTGTTGGTTTATGTTGCAGAATGAGATTTTAACTCTTAAATTATGGGAAATTTCGAGAAATAGAAATTTGATCCTTTCTAAAATGAAAAAAATATTTTTCTTATAAGCTATCAAATTGTCGGGTTCTATCAAGATTACCATTCAGTTAAGAATGAAAAAGCTCTAATCGGTGCTTTCAATTTGGGTGTCAAGAGTTGAGGTGTTTGTCACAAACTCATTAGTAGAAAAAGATTTCGGTGTTTCTAATTTGGGTTTTAAGGGTTAAGGTGTTTACCATTCAGTTAAGAATGAAAAAGCTCTAATCGGTGCTTTCAATTTGGGTGTCAAGAGTTGAGGTGTTTGTCACAAACTCATTAGTAGAAAAAGATTTCGGTGTTTCTAATTTGGGTTTTAAGGGTTAAGGTGTTTGTAGGAGACTCACTTTTAGAAATAGCTTCCATATCTAGATGGGTTGTGGAGAAGGGATCAACACTAAGGGGAAATGTTGATATATGGAGGGGGTTAAAATTTCTTTTGTAATTGGTATAGATTTTTTATAATTTTTGTGGATTGGTGGGTGTGTGCAAGCTAATGAGAGTCTCTTTTGACAAGTTAGAAGCACTATATATATATATATAAAGTTTGGTCTTTTTCAACAAGAAGTTTTTTATTTTTTGGACAAATTATAAGGTATATATTTTTGTGGGTGCAGCCTTTGAGTGCCTAAATGATGAAATCAACTTACTAAAACTAGTATAAATATAGAAAACGGCTAACACTAGTGAAGTGCTATTTTTCCAATTTTTTTTATTAAATTTTTTTTAATTATCTATAAGTGATGGAACCTTGAAAAAAATATGCAAGTGTGGGTACAACCTTTAAAGGTGTTAATGCAATGACCATATTAATGATGTGCTTCAATGGTTGACTATGTTTAACTTAAATGGACCATGATTCATATTGACAATGTTTAAATCAAATATCAACTTTGCTTGAATTTTTTTTAGTATAGTTGACCTTAAGATATCTATGAATCTTTTGTTTGAGGTTTATACTAGCAACAACCATATTACTAAGATTAATATGTTTGAAATATGGCGAGACTTATATATTTAACATATCGATAACGTTTTTTAATTAAAGAATGTGTCAATTAGTTGTATCTAATAGTTAAGTTAATATAACAACCACTTAATTTAAACTAATAGTTGTATGTAATAGTTAATTTAAAAATTAATATAAATCTTAGACTAATCCTTATGCACATCTAGTCCCAAGTGTGAGATAAAGTTCAACTATCACATAAGTCACATAATGTGCACATTACTTAAGTGATTGTTCTTGGTACATGGTTTCATTGCAATCAAGGTCAACTTCTTATGCTAAGAGATGGAGTTCATTTAAATTTAAATTAATAGTTGTATGAGTATTGGAATAATTTAATACTTATCTAATAGTTGTCCAATATAACCGCTATTAAAGTTGAAGTTAAGCTAATAGTTGAAATGGTGTAGGAAAAATCTTCCAATCACTCATATGAAACCAAGAAAGTAAATATTTAGCATACTTAGGCTGAAAGAGGATGATACCATTAGCCATATGTCAAATTTGTAGACCCAAAAAATAATGCAATAGTCCTAAATTATTCATTTCAAGCTCATTCTTTAGATTATTCTCGATTTTCTATATAAATGTAGGTTGGATGCTAGTAAGAATAGACCATCCACATAAAGTACCACTATGAAGACATCATTGACAAAGTTATTTACATAAATACTTGGATCATATATAAACCACTTAAAACCATTGTTCAAGAAATAAGCATCAATTTTTTGATACCAAGATCTAGGTTCCTATATTTAAGACCATATAAAGACTTGTTCAATTTGTATACTAAACTTGAAGTTGTAGCGGTAGTAAAACTAGGTGTTTTTTTCATATAAATGTCTTCACAAAGATCACCATTGAAAACTAGAATCATGACATCCATTTGTTGCATTTCCCAATGATAAGATCAAGAAAGAGAAAGAATAGTTCTTATATTGTTTATTTTAGCAACTAGAGTAAAGGTTTCAGTATAATCTATACCTTCTTGGTGATAAATTATTTTTTCTACTAACCAACCTTTATGTTTTTCAATCTATTTATATGCAATAAAATTTGTTTTATAGATCCACTTACATCGAGTTAAATTCTTTCCAGGAGAAATGTGAACAAGAGTCCAAGTATTGTGCTTCATTAATGAGTCATACAAAACAATCATGTATTTTCTCCCATTTAGGTTTATATTTAGTTTAATCATAGGTATATGAATCATTTGTAGGAAATAATTTATGTATAAGAGAAAAGTGAAATCTAGTTTGATGAGTATAAAAAATAATACCAGTCTCAGAACATATTGATTCAAGAGTTTTCCAAGCCCAAATAGGAAGACAAGTAGTAATAGGAACCCCACTAGTGTCTTCATAACATTCTAGAGAATCACTTGAAGAGGAAGGTGAACTAGTATAATAAATAGGAAAATAAGGAGTGGAAGACGTAACCGAGATAGGAGTGACGAAATATGAAGGAAAATTCAAGGTAACATAAGGTTCAACAAACTCAGGAGGACGAGAGAATTCATTAAATTGAACATATTACCAATTGATAAAACCTTAGATAGATAGATCTAACAAAATGTGTGGTTTTTAATCCTCACAATAACCAATGAAAATACATTCATGAGACTTGACTTCTAACTTTTTCCATTTTTCATCCAAGATATGAGCCCAACACCCACTTCCAAAACATTAAAGTTTCTAATATCATGGTTTCTTCCATTCCATTTTCCTCTCGAGTAACCTGCAGAAATACTTTGGTAGGTACTATATTCAATATATAGTTATAAAAACAATTATTTTCAAACAAAAACATTTATCTAATCCTTTATAATATATCATACAATTGGCAATTTCAACCAAAGTCCTATTCTTTCTTTTAGCTACCTTGTTTTGTTGAGGTGTATAAGAAAAACTCTTTTGATGTTGAATTCCATGCTTAGATAAAAAAAATAGAACTAGTCATGTGATTAGATGCACCAAAATCCATTGTCCATTACACATTAGAAAAATATTTACTAGGTTGAACAAAATAGGCACAGAGGGCTACATGTTGTTCTTCAATAGACTTCCTATTTTCTCTCATAAGTTCATGCCACTTTTTAAAGAAAATATTTTCAAGGTGGTTTGTTTTTCCACAATAATTATAGGGATTATACACTTCCGTTTTATTATAAACCATGTTAGAATCATCATCACTACAAGATTTGGAGTTTTATCCTTGATTACATGGTTAATAGGTTTTATTAAAATTTTTATTATGATTGGTTTTACTATGCTCCACCAAAGATTTACGATTAGATAGTTGACAAGAAGCAATTAATTTATCTTGCTCATTTATCAAACCTTTACAAAAATATTCAAAATAGGGTTTTAAATTACCTTTAGACATTTCAATGGCCCCATTCCTAGTTTGGATAAACATATATCAAACCTGCACGTTAATTTTGTTCAAGAAGTAAAATAAGATCATTATCACTTTTCTTGTAATCATTACCACAATTATTAATTTTTCATTAGAGGTTTTAGTTTCAATGAGAAATGAATTTATTCTATAAAAGTATTTAGGGTCTAACTCATGGATTTTATTTTCAAGATAGTAAGAATAAACATCATCATTTTTATCAAATAAAGAAGTTAAAGGTTCCCTTACCTCAATTGACTCACTCCCTACCTCAATATATACTTGTAAACTATCTAAAATGATTTTTCCAGTGATTCATCTTGCTTTATCACAACAATTTTCCCATATAGATGAGCCTCTTGCATTGGTAAGTTTTTCTTGATCACCTTTAACTAATATCCATAGGTTCTTAGTCCTTAGAACATCAATCATATTTCTCTTCCAAGTGACATAGTTAGATCAAGATAATTACAAAACCATGGAAACTACTTATGAATTCATAATGTAAAACAAGACACTAAAAACTAATGAGACAAGACAACAACCTAATATCTAGAAGAACAAGTGATAAAAAAACTAGAAACATCCCACCAATGTTCAAACCTTTGTGTACCTAACTGACATATCTATGACTCTTCCACATGAAAAAATGAAAAATAAATTACCTAATAGCTAAATTTTCCTCAAAACTTGGGCATAGATAACCCATCTAAAGGTAGGTTTCATGTGGATATAAGGTATACACGCGCTAGTTGAAGTTAGGGTGTGTATTTATCTTCCAAATCCCATAAACTAAATGATGAAGTCAAAGTTGTCTAGATGCAAGCCTACAAAAAACTAAAGTAGAAGCATATAAACATCCAAATATACTCACCAAAATATATATCCTTGATGTTAGGTTAGTCTACAATAGATTTCATTTTAGATGTACAAAAAAATAAAGAAAACACCTTAAAATTTATGAAAACTATTTATGAGTGTTAGGGTTTGAAAACTATTCGCAAACATGTATCAAATGCCCATATATAAGAAAAACACCACAGGGATTTGATAGATGTGATGAAAAATATACTAAATATGAAGTTCCCATGAAATTATGAATAAAATGTTGATTGTAAAAAAATTAACAAAATTTACCAAAAAAGGTAGAGCATAGGAACTAGTTTTGATACCATGTTAGAATTTTGAGAATATGCTTAAACATACAACATTATGTTTGCTAACATGAAAATCAAGAATCTACTAGTCTATCATTCTATTTATAGACAAAACAAACAGTCATGTAAGAAACAAGAGATAAGAGAAAATAAAAATACATGAGATAGTGAAGGTATTTCCTTCTTTTCTTCATAAATCTTACACTTGAGCTCCAATACACATATGTTTCAGAGCTTTAAAATATTCAAATGAGATAATTCTCAACATTTATCCAATATACCCAAAGGGTCTCCTTCACCTCAATTATATGCCAAGAGGTATGGAAGAATTGCATCACATACTACATCTGGGATAAACGGATTTTCCACCTCTTTATATAAGGAATGATAATAGTAGAATATTAATCCATGATACATGTGGGATAACTATTATTAAATAATATTTGGCTTATTTTTCCTTACTTTCCTTGATAAGACATATTATGACAACATACTAGACATTATTACAAATGTAATATTAAAATTACACATTCCAACAATTGACTAGTCCTTTTAAAGTCTATTATTGAAGATATTCCTATATATTAGATGTCGTTGTCCTATATATTTAGGGGTTTTTGGAAGTAATAAGAAGATTGTTGTTTAAGTTCCAATAGTTTTGTGGGAGTGAGAGGAAAGGTCCTGGTGTGGTCTAGTGGCAAGGACTAGTTGTTCCTAAGAATTTGGGAAACTACCTAGGTTTAAAGAACATTTTCCTTTTCTCCAAAGCATTGGCTTCCAAGAGTGCATGGAAACTTATACAAGAGAAGGGGCTCTAGGTTCATTCTATTGTACTTAAGTATATATTGCTTGATTCTTTTGAGGACTATATTAGGATACTTGTTAAGAATGTTCATAATGTTTCAATCATGTAAAGGGTCGCAGAATTAACCTTTCCTATCATTGGGGATTGGTTGGTTTTGAAAGTGGGGAATGAGAGAAAGATAAAAATAGGGGATTATCCTTGGGTAGGTTTCAATCAATATTATCACTTTAATATCCACATGGTCCAAAATTCAAGGCTGAAATTTTTTTTTATACGATTCAGGTACCAAACCTTGAAAACTCAACAATATGGGGATAAGCTTGGAAATATACTAAAGTTATCAGGTTCAAAGATGAAGATGAAGTTTATTGGACTCGGTTTGTGGGATAGATTCAATCCAATCATGTCAATGAGACTAATTTTTTTATGTATTCCAAGCATTTCTTAGTGGTATATACCTAAAAGTCAAGTTATTAAACAATTATCAGGATGAGAGGGGATTTGGAACAAAGAAGGTAGTGTTGGAGAATAGTATGGAAACTCAAGTTACATTCAAACGATCATGTATTCATATGTATTTTTTTAAATAACAAGGTTATCACTTTCCAAAACATATAGACAAGGAATAATAGGGGCAGTGAGATTTCCTTTATGAAAATAAAGTGAAGAATTTTTTTTTCCCACATAGTAATATCATGTCCCTTCTTAATTGAAGTGTGGAAGGAGATGAAGAACTTAACTTGTATAAGAAATGATTGGTTTGAAAAAAATATTGAATACGGTTTCAAAATTTGGTGTAAAGAATAAAATACAAAACATTATATGACTCTTCGTACAGTTGGGGATTCAGGCATATGGTTGACTAGAAATGCAAGTTTAATTGAGGGATTCCATGAACTCTACAAGCTTAGGAATATTCCAGGCTCGTGTTGTCAACTTGGAGGCATGGAAGGTCAAAACAAACACTAGATAGTCAGGACCAAGCTTAGAGAGTATGGCCCAGACTAGTTTCTCTTCCTTCTTTTCTATCCCACACTGTTTTAGCTACAAAACAAGGGCCTGTTGAGACCTGGAAAATCGCAGGTAACAACAGATAGGGATTCTCCCTAATAACATTGCAAACTATCCCGTTATTGTTTGGTATAGGGAATTTTTCTGGTTTACGGTCTGACTACCGTAGGTCAAGTAACAAATTAAAGGGTTTTACTGGTTACGGCGAGGTCCACCATGTATATTTTTAGTTTTGTGTTTAAGTATGATGTGTAAGTGCCTATCTAAAAATGCAGATTGACAGAGATAATGAGGAGTGGTGACAATGTGATGCGCAGGTTCTTACCTCTCATCTTAACTCTCTTGCATCTAAGTCACACAAAGCAAGAAAACTAAATTTAACTAACTAACCTATCCCTAGGAAGCAAAATTATTAGTTATCAATGAGTAACGTATTTTTGCGCATGCAATAAGAAAAATCATAGATAGCTTTTACTTATTTCAAAACACATGAACATTAATAGAAGAATGAACAACAATATAGCTTATTGTTTATGAAAAGCCTTCATTACTCATAGTGGAAATTTCATAGAATAAACTAGAGTGCATTTATAACATGAGCATAGTTTCAAAGAGTTAGAACGATCTCACAGTTAATGGACATAAGCTGAAAATGAAACAGCTCACATTCAATAGATCCATAGCACAACATTTGAAACATTCCACCAAGCTTTCTCCAACAAGAAACTTGTAATTCTTTATTGCAAAAGGAAATAGTTCTTCTTACAACGTACTCTCACAAATATATCTCGAAAAAAATCCCTTTCTTTGTCAAACTCTCCTATATTTATACAAAAAGAAAAACCTTTCGGCTGCCCCTCGATGACATTTGGGCTTCCCCAACCTTTCAATCCCAAAAACTTTTTCTTTAGTAAGTGCTTATGATTTATACAATACGTTACATTTTAAATTAAAATTTAAGAGCACTTTATAAAGAGGGACCAGCTTGGTAACTGGTGAACTTTTCCCAAGCCTGGGCCTCTGCTGCTATCGATTCTGTTTAGTAATCCATTGGTCTTTTTTTAGATCATGTTGATCTTAGACCCTCACTTTATTCTTCTCTTTTCTTCATCTCAGCTTCTTCCTTTTCCTTTCTCCTGTTCCATTCTTCAACCAACTCTCTTCTAATTTGTCTTTTAGATATGTCTTCTTTGCAGTAGCAATCACCAAGCTAGGTTTGAAAATCCTCTAAGTCCATCAGCAGTTAAAAATGAAAAACTCATCATTAATCCAAACTGCATTCAAGATCATCTAACTTTTCAATAAAACATAAACCACACTATCAATAAGACTAATCATCAAATGTGAGGCCCGGTATTGTGTTCTCATCACGAAATCCCCAACTCGATAAAAAACCAAAAACCTTCGTTGCCCATGAAATAGGATAAAAGCACATCAAATCAGTGGGAAAACCCCATCGGCAGGAAAAAACACTATCGGAGGATGGAATCACTAGACGTCGGGCGGATAGTGCACTAGATAGCCACAATGGCGGGCCACAAACAGACTAAGGATTCTGCGGTCAAATAAAAACGTCGATGAACTATCGCCGTAGTGGAAATCAAAACCACTATTCAATAAACACATCGGCATCGGTGAGAGGAAGGAATACATGTTGGATGGTTAGTTCACTAAGCAGCCGCAATGGTAGAATACATACTGACTACAGCTTCCGCGATCAAATAAAACGTCAATGATCGAAAGCTCTAAGGTGTATGCGTCGACAGATTCCACATCTATCGGCAAGCGATACCTCTAAACATCGGGCCTATAGATCATTATGCATCCGCAACGGTAGAAAGTAGACAGACAAAGGGTTCTGTGATAACCAAAAAATCATCGACGATCGGAACCACTAAGTGCTAAAGGTTGGAAAGATAGTGTGATCGACCGCTGCAACGATGGATAACAAAGTGACTGCGGACCCGGCAGATCACAAAACCATCGATAATTGGAGGCTTTAAGGACAATGTATTGGCGACTAAAAACTCTATGCTGTTGTCGTGTCAGCAACGTAAATGACTAACCCTTCGATCAATAGTCAAACACCGTTTCGACAGTGAAAGAGAAAAAAAACAATGAAAAGCAGAAGGTTTAAGCAATAAAACCATGAAATCGACAAGGATAAGAACTGTATGTCACGACGTTTTCTATCTGCCCTTTGAAATGGAAACTACGTAGAGAAATACTTCCACAACCATGATAAAACAAAATCGCTGATAGTCAAAAATAAATTTTTGAAAAATATAAAACAAAGGCGATAAAGCGCATCGGCAAAAAACGAGATTGTCCATCGGGACATTCATTGTTTACCTTCTAAAATGGCATATGCATAGAGAACTAATGATTTGGTCCATTGTTCAACCGTGTTCTGAAAGCGATAAAGGAAATCATCAAAACTTTAAGTTCCATAGTCAAAAGCATTAGCTAGACAAAAGGCATTTTTAGATCATTCACTTCCGAAATGAAGGAAAACAGTTGATCTCAATTCAACCTCAAAAATCCAAATTTGTAGCAGAGGAAAAACAGAGTTCAGGAATCCAAAAAAAATCCGAGTCAAGATAAAATTAAAAGGAGGGTCCAATTTTTTTTAGAAATTTGGGAAACAGGTTGCAGCTGCAACAGGGCCTTAAACTTGGAAAAGTAGAGTTACAATGATTTGAAGCTACTTGGACTCAAGGAGATCATCTCATTCTCTATTTGATGTCCTCTCATCTCATGTGTATTTCCAAATATCT
Source organism: Pseudotsuga menziesii (assembly GCA_001517045.1). Taxonomy (NCBI): domain Eukaryota; kingdom Viridiplantae; phylum Streptophyta; class Pinopsida; order Pinales; family Pinaceae; genus Pseudotsuga; species Pseudotsuga menziesii. The sequence goes on along the minus strand of LPNX010220953.1, from coordinate 32,752 downwards.
CTTCAATATTCTCCCACACTTCATTAGGTGACGTCAATCCATGAAGATGGAAGAGGAGGTCTCTTGAAATGCTCATACACAAAAGACGATAGGAATCATCCCTCCTATTGTGCCATTTAATTTTCTCTGTGGCTACATTGGGATATGCCTCAGTTTCCATGGTCACCTTGTATCCTTTCTCTATTAACAATATCTCCATCTTAGCTTTCCACTCAACAAAAATGAATGGATTCAATATGATCTTCTAAGATTGTTCCATAGCTCAGTAGATGTTCCCTCCAGTCAGCAAAATGCGCTCCCATTCAGTGATGTTGAAACTGCAATAACATTTTGGAAGGAGATAAATTGATATACAAATTATTTGATATGGCGTGGAAATTGAACCCATGAAATAGAACAATCATACACTCACAAAATTCACACCAAATGAGACTGAAATTGGAGCATAGCACTAATCTGTATTGAGTAAGTGTACAATATCCAAACTTGTGAAGTAATAGGATGCTCAAATAAATACTTACATGAGAGTTTTTAATGCATAAGGATGCTCTTCGAAATAGTCAAAGAGGAGGCTTTCCAAAACTAGTCAAATCCCCCATACGTGCATAAAGCAATTTCCAAATCTATGAAGATGCTCACAATTTTTCTAAGTCAAGTGGGAAAGATAAAGAGGGATGGAAATACAACTCATACATGGTTTTAATTGGAGAAAAAGAGGGAGGATTATTTGGGGAAAAAACAAGGCAGTTACACCTAGACTAGCTTTTCCTTTTGCCTTAAAACAACTCTAAAGCAAGGAAACTTTCACAAAAAGTATATATGCACTTTAAGGAATCAGGAATAAACAAGACTTGCTAAAATTGGTTTCCATGATGTTTCCCAAGAACTCCATGACTCAGTTTTAGCATGTGTTGACTTCTAGGACATGTGGAAGGAAACTAACATAGAATGGAATCTAGGAATTTAGGTAATAAGACAAAAATGATTAATTAATATCAAATGTAGGTAAATATGGGTTGATTATTCTAACACAATCTCATCCTTTTCTTGGTGATCATCACTTATCGAGAGATCATGGTGATGGTCCAACTCTTTTTGATGATCATCTGTTATTGAGAGATCATGTTGGTGCTCCTCCTTTGAGTGGCTTAACTGTAAGTGATGAGTTGAATTTCATGCCTGATAGCCATAGAATTGACCTTGTAATTGAGGGGAGGAGGCCTATGGATGATCCTTATTTTCTACTAGCAGATGCATCCAGAACACTGTTTGTTGAGGGTCTTCCAAGTAATTCCACGAGTAGAGAACTCACATATTTCTCTATTTCCATAGTTTTGAATAAGTGATGTTTGTCAATAAGTCCAAGGAACCCAAAAAATATCATGGAGGTGGAGAACGAGAAGCCAATTTTATAGTTGTTCTTTGATTTGTGGATTTTGATAACCCTAATAGTGCTGCAGTAGCTTTGGCATGTGGACAAGGGTACATGCTCGATGAGAATGACAGAGATTCAACTTCTATAAACTGTTAGCCAAAATCAAGCTGACTAAACTTGAGTTTACTGCTCATTTATTAAAAAAATATTTCACTGCGATCTCTTTTTATTTTTACTTTTCAAGTGAAACCGACTAGACAAGTATACCACTTTGTTCGGCCTTTTGAATCGACTCTTTTACATCGATAATTTATTACTTGTCGATTTTACTGACAGGTTTTACTTTGACCACTTGTGAGTAACTTCACTTCGACCACTAGTCAGCTTGAACTCTTCGACCACTAGTCGGCTTGATCACTTAGACCACTAGTCAATTTTACTTAGCCGACCTTGTCAATTCATTTACTTTGGTTTGGTTTTACTCAGAATTTACAAAGTATGTTTCTTATTCTAAAAGACTTAAGAAATTACAAATGCTTTTCACCTGCGAGTAAAATGAAGTAAGAAGAGACAATAACAATTCTAGAGAATTTATAAAAGCATATACCCAAATATTTAGGAAGACTTTAGTCGACCACTCTGCCGTAAAACCTGGAAATTTCACAGAGTGAGAAATTTATCGATTCTTCTTCTTTCACTCAACCATAATTGTAAACAACATTTACACAAGTAAATATGGAGGAAATGTGCGGCTAAATAAACATGCATTCAACCATAAACTATTTCATATAAATAACTTGACTAGAAATAAAAAAAGGTAATACACGCTTGTCGATCCAAACTTGTCGGATCACCAACTATTCCTTTTATAGAGCTTTGACTCTTCGACAGATTCACATACATAGAAGCTTGAGCTTCAACTTCACTTTCTCTCTTTTTCTCACCCTGGAGTTCTGTTGTCTCTTGTGTCTTGTGTCTACTGTCTAACTTGATTTACAATCTTCTTCTTCTAATTATAGGAAACCTAAAAATTGCTTCTACGTGAATCTATAGGCTTTCCATTAATGGTTGTAATAATTATCTACCTACAAAATTAACTTCATAAATTAATTCGACTCGTTTAGATTACTGAATCGTGTATTATTCCCTCTTGCCAGACTGACCGACAAGATCTGGAATTATATGGACTCTGATAGAGTCGACTTAGATCACATACAAATCTGCGAGTAATTAATATTTACAACACTCCCCCTTAATTATGAGCAGATGGGGATTTTTAAAAACTAAATTTACAAATTTTTTTATAGCTTAGACTTCCTCTGTGCATGCCAGAGTTCACTATGTAGAACTTGTCATTCCAAGATAACTATGCAGATACTGGAATGTGTGCTTTTCCAATGGTTTTGTAAATATGTCTGCAAATTGATCTTCTGACGTACAAAATTCCAAACAATTTCCTTGTTGATGACCAATTCTCTTATGAAATGAAACCTTATGTCGATGTGCTTGGTTCTCTAGTGGAAAAAATGATTTTTTGATAACGCAATGGCCGAATTGTTGTCGCAAAATATGGTTGTTGGTTCTAGATGATTCTATCACAAGTCTCTTAACTTTCTCCTCATCCAAACAGCTTGACATGCAGCACTTGTAGCTGCAACATTCTTTTCCTCTATCGAAGACATAGTTACTATGGGATGTTTCTTTGAAGCCCATGAAACAACACATGTACAAAAATGAAATGTGTAACTAGATGTTCTTTTCCTGTCATCTATGCTTCCTCCATTGTCACTGTCAGTGAAACCAATGAGTTTAAAATTTTATGAGGTTGAATACATAATGCCAAGGTCTTTTCTGCCACTTACATGTCTCAGAATTCTTTTACCTGCTTGCCAATGTGAGTCTTTTGGTGACTCTCCATGAATCTTGAGGTCATACTTACTCCATACATGATGTCTATTCTTGTCACTGTCGAATACATAAGGCTGCCTACAAGTGTTTTGAACAGCGTAGGATCTAGAGTTGACCCTTCATCATCCTTGCTCAATTTTAAACTTGTTATTATTGGTGTTGGGACTATCTTGCAATTAGACATGTTAAATATTTCTAAAACTTCACTTCCATATTTAGACTGTGATATAAATATACCACTTTCATACTGGTGAACTTCAATGCCTAGAAAAAACTTCATAATCCCGAGATCAGTCATTTCAAATTCACTTTCTATGATTTCTTTAAAACATGCTATGCCAAAATCACCAGTAACTATTAAATCATCTACATAGAGGAATATAATTAACATATTAAATTGCTCATTCATTTTGGTGTACAATATTGGTTCACTTTCACTTCTGTGAAATCCATTTTCAGTGAGATAGGAATCAATCCAATTGTACCAAGCTCTAGGAGCTTGCTTCAAACCATAGAGTGACTTTTTCATCCTGTACACTTTATTCTCTTGACATGGAAATTCATAGCCTTTTGGTTGTTCCACATATACTTCCTCTTCTATATAGCCATTTAAAAATGTCAACTTAACATCCATTTGATAAACAGGCCATTTGTTTTGAGCAACAATGGCCAAGACTGTTCTCAATGTATCCATGCATGCAACAGGTGCAAACATTTCATTGAAGTCTATGTTGGGTTTTTGTGTGAATCCTCTTGCTACCATTCTTGCTTTGTGTTTTTGCACATTCCCATCAACATCTTTCTTTGTCTTATAAATCCATTTGACACTGATTACATCTTTGTCTTTTGGTACATCTACGAGCTCCCATGTCTTGTTCTTCTCAATGCATTATATTTCTTCATCCATGGCTTGTGCCCATACTTCTTGTTCAACAACTTCTTCAAATGTTAGTGGATCATATATAGGAGAAAATAATTCAAAGAGAGAGAATGGATTTGGTGTATCAGCTTCATATATCTCATGTAGAATTCTTGTCTTCATATATCTCATGCAAAATTCTTGTCTTCATCGGTTCTATTGATGTCAACCTTGACGAAATGCTTTATGGAGTCTCTTGTCCTATTGGTGTGCTTGTCGGTGTAGCTTGAGCTACCACTTATGTCGATGGCCCTTGTGTTGAACCATGTCGTGATGCCATGGGAGTCGACGGTGATGCAATCGGTTGAATTACATGTGGTGTTTGAACCACTTCCTCCGCCATGTAATCATTGTCACATTTGACACAATCTTGACATTTGTGTCAACAATTCCATCCCATTATTCATTCTCAACAAATTGAACATCTCTACTTATTATCACTTTCCTTGTGATGGGATCATACAACTTGTATTCTTTTGTATCTTCAGAATAGCTGACAAAAATACATTTCTATCCATTCTTGTCTAGCTTCCTCCTAAGCTCTTCTGGAACATGAGCATATGAAACACAACCAAAAAATTTTAAATGAGAAACAATATGATTCATACCTGTCCATGATTCTTGGGGAAATTTTTTCTTCACTCTTTGCCGGAGATCAGTTCATAATGTATACAGCAGTTGCGACTGCTTCACCCCAATATTCATTTGGAAAATGCTTGGCTCCCAACATGCTACATGCCATCTCCATGATGGTTCTGTTATTTCTTTCGGCAGTACCATTCCATTGAGGTGTATACATTGCAGTGAATTGTTTTTGTATGCCACAAGTCTTGCAAAAATTTAGAAATTCATTTGAAACTTATTCACCTCCTCTGTCGATTCTTAATATCTTGATGCGGTGTCCACTCTCGTTCTCCACAAGTGCCTTGAACTACTAAAAATAACTAAATGCATCAGATTTATGTTTCAGAAAATATACCCATGTTTTTCTTGAGTAGTCATCAATAAAAGTTAGAAAATAATTACATCCACCAATGGATGAAGTCTGCATAGGACCAAAAATATCAAAGTGCACAATTTCAAGTGGTGTGCGTGCTCTATATGACTTTCTGACTAGAAAAGTATCTCTATGCTGCTTGCCAAAAATGCATCCTTCACAAACCCTTTCTGGTCTTTTGATCAATGGAAATCCTTTTATCATATTCTTTGCGTGCAATAGCTTCAACCCACCAAAATTCAGATGTCCAAATATGAAATGCCATGGCCAAGACTCATGATGAACTTCTGTTTGAAATGCATCCTGCAAATTAGTGCTGCCATTTTATTTCTTGTCAAGGGGCTTGACTGCTTCTTTACTTTCTTCCTTGAACGTAGCTCCTTTGTTTGTCTTCCCTTTCATGTCGGAAACTATCCTTAATGGAAATAAGCGATTGCTTGTCATTGGCACTTTTTGTATTAGCCAGTCGCTTAGACACTTGTCTTTAATCACTTAATGATCATCTCATATATAGACTCTCTATCCTTTGTGTATACGTTTTCCAATTCTTAACAAATTATGTTTTAGACCTTCGACATGATAGACATCAGGGATATACTTACTCTCCCCTTGTTTGGTTAGAATACCAACAATACCCTTTCCCAAAAAAGTAACTTGGACATTGTTATCAAGTGTAACAATACTTAGTTATTAAGAAAAAAAAATTACGCCCACCTCTTTTTCTTTTTACTTGTCGCGTGAAACCAACTAGAAAAGTATACCACTTTGGTCAGACATTTAGACCCGACTCTTTTACCTCCACAAGTTCTTACTTGTTGGTTTTACCGATAGGTTTTACTTTGACCACTTGTCGGTAACTTTCGATGACCACAAGTCGGCTTGACCTCTTTAACCATTAGTCAACTTGATCACTTCGACCACTAGTCGGTTTTACTCAACCGACCTTGTCGGTTCACTTACTTTGGTTTGGTTTTAGTCGAAACTTACAAAGTATGTTTCTTAGTCTAAAAGACTTAAGAAATTAGAAATTATTTTCACCTCTCAGTAAGATGAAGTAAAAACTGACACAATAACAATTCTAGAGAATTTATAAATACATATACCCAAATATTTAGGAAGACATGAGTCAACCAATGTGCCATAAGACCTCGAACTTTCTCGGAGTGAAAAGTATATGGATTCTTGTTGTTCACTCAACCATAAATGTAAACAAAATTTGCACAAGTAAATCTAGAGGAAATGTGGAGCTAAATAAACATGCATTCAACCATAAACTATTTCATATAAATAACTTGACCGGAAATAACAAAGGTAATACAAAATTGTCGATCCAAACTTGTCGGCTCAGCGACTCATCCTTTTACAGAGCTTCAGCTCTTCGACATAATCACATAGAGAGATGCTTGAGCTTCAACTTCACTTTCTCTCTTTTTCTCACCTTGGATTTCTATTCTTTATTGTGTCTTATGTCTATTATCTAACTTGATTTACAATCTTCTTCTTCTCATTATAGGAAACCTGAAAATTGCTTCTACGTGAATCTACAAACTTGTCATTAATGACTACAATAACTATGTCCCTACAAACTTAGCTTTAGAAATTAATTCAATTGGTTTAGATTGCCGAATTGTGGAGTCTTCCCTCTTGTCATACTAACCGATAAGATTTGAACTGAAATGGACTTTGACAAGATACGTTGAGATCGGATACGGATCTGCGAGTAATTAATATTTTCAACATAAACTTAATTTGAATGCACTTTAAAGACAATGAACATGAATAGAGAAAGGGATGGGAACAAGGATATGAGTGGGTCATCCTTTGCATGAGATCAAGATCGAGGTCGGGACGAGTATCGCTAATGATTTTGCAATAAAAACAATTTTCATTTATTGGTTGGTCGATGTAATTTCAGCACCTCGTCGTGATAATTTCGATCATTTCTCTTGGATTTCATTTTATCAATTCCATTTCCATTTTATTTTCCATTTTATTTTGTAGCGTTCTAGGTAGTGTTAGGGAGTTTATAGGATTATCGGTTATGGTTTTAATTGCCATGAGATTCAGATTATCATTGAGGTGATTTTAAGCATAATTAATCATTTAATTTAGTTTTATGAAGATAGATAATTATTAAAGGAAAGTTAAGATATATAATTTTATATTCATTATTCATACCCAAGTGTTAGAGTTGATAGAAGTACCAAATACTATTTAATAAACATAAATAAATTATATGAAAAACAAAAATAAATTGTTAGGAGTTTATTTCACCACCCTTTAAGTAAGCTTATTTAAATCTTAATCAAAATGCATTTAATTATAACAAGATATTACTATCATGAAATGAATACCTGCTATACACTTGTTACATTTTATGCTTTAGTTAATTTTATTGATCCACTCTAACAAGTCCAAAATCTAAGATAATATTTAAATACCTCTCCCTATAACAATAACAAAGATATTTTGTGATCAATAAAAAAATATTGTGTGATCAATATCTTCATTGAATAAGCCAACACAGAGATCAAGGATTTACATGATAGTCTTGGCATAGCACAAGTGAACCTTTTTTCCTTAAGGTGCTTTAACAAATTTTTATTTATTTTTAATGTTTTGTCCATGTATACCACAAGTGAATATTTTTTTCCCTAATGTGCTTTACAAATTTTTATTTACTTTTAATGTTTTGTCCATGTCTTTTTAGTTAGTTAAATTCTTTTATTTTCTCAGTCGTAACAGCTGTCATTCCTGCTGCTATTATAAACAGACAGCTTCCTCTTGTAATAGATGTTCCCCTCTTTCTAGTATAAGGTTTTTTGGGATTGTAAAGAGAGGTGCTTAATAGCTCTCTGTCGTTGATTTGATCTGTACCGGTAGTCATGTCTTCTATTCCAATCCATACCTCCACTCAAATACTGATTGTGGGCTTGTGAAACATATGCAGTTGCAATCGCACTTAGATCGCAGTTGATTTAGTGTGCCTCAGTGAAGGAATGGCACAGTGGACACACATTCCCAAAACCGTATCATTTTATTAACTAAGAGCATAACGTTTATACAACATGGAAAACTATCTAGAACTATCTGGATAGTCTTGTAGTAGGAGTTGGCTTCTTAGAGAAGCTAGAAATTACATCAATATTTATAGTGCCAGCTACCAACAGACATGGTGACCCATTCTTACATAAATGGGGTGATACTCGTGGTTTTCAATGAGCAAGTGATTAGAGCTATTACACTATCACTATAAGGGTCATATATTATTAGAAGACTTTTACTGTTAACTATCGAGCTTACTTAGCTAGTAAGAAATACTGCTCTGAATTATGGATATACTGTAACTCCATATCATAAGCTGAGTTTGATTAGAGTAATGGTGATAGTTTAGCTTAAGAAATGATGAAACAAGGTTTTCAATGAGGTGATGATATGGTATGGAAATTAGTTTCTAACACTCTCCCACATTACAACTACACAATTTACAAAAATCAAGAAACAATTCATTTTTTTTCAATTTCCTTCATGTTGCTGCTGGTTTATGAGTCTTCATCATCACACTGCTCTCATGTTTGAGAGAGTGTTATGGTTTCTCTATTGTTGAAGATGCTCTCTCAAATCCATATTGAAAGAGGAGGCTCACTTTAAGTTGTTTCTTCGTCACAGTGCAAACCATTCATCAATGGTGGAGGATCACACAAATATCACAAATCTCACAAAGCTTACAAGGCTAAACCTTCAACAAACACTATTCATTCTTCATAAATGGGCAGATAACATCAACATTAAATTCATAGAGAATCCAAGAGTGGCTTCAGTTAGCATCATCTTTACCAAAAACAAAACTTCAAATTTCTATGGCATACAATATTGCAAAACAACATAAACATGAATTCTTTGAAACTTTTCTTAATTGAGAACACATATTTTTTTTTCAACCATGAAAAACTTTGAACCAGTTATGTGCTAGATTATTCATAGATTTCATTTTAACTTTGTTCTTCTTATTTATGCTGTAGGACAGCTTCAAAACTCCGGCTTTTGTAGCTCTAAAAATGCAATCAAAACCGGCACAAACACGTAGAGTTAATACATTGAATAAAGCATGATTTTCTTTCTAGATATGACATCTTCCATTGTTGCACTTGAAATATCCCTGATTGCATTCTTTTTATCTGTATCTTCAACTGTTATAGCAAGAGTCTCAATAGACATGGGATTCTCTCTAGCCACTCCTCGATAAATCTCAGCTCAGCATCACGACATTCATGTCAACATCTTTTCCTTCCTTCATGGTTGTTTCTTTCCAGTTGGGCTTAGCTACACCCCAACACCAACTTCATTCGATATTGATGACTCCCCCTTACCCTTATATATGGAGCTCGTCTTTAAATACCTGAGTCCAATTCACACACAGAGATTGAACTCAACTGCAAGGCTCATCCTTCAATAACAGCATAGACCTTAAATAGCGAGGGTATATTCAAACCAGAAAAAAAGTTAGATTCAAACAGTGGAAGTCAAACTGATCTACCATTAAACTATGGGAGCATTCAAACAATCTACAAATTCAGTCACATCATTCACTCAGGTCCACAACAGTCTTAGACCATATTATCCTTCAACACAAGACCACGATAGCTCAAAGAACAGTAGGATTCAATTCAAATGGATAGATACAGTGTTGACGGAATGGAAGAAATAATGACGGCCAGGGTATTTAACCAACACCAATCATTGACCACAGTTTTTTTTTTTTACAAAAACAAAAATAAAACCTCCACCGCACTCACTCTCATAGGGGGTCTTTCCAATGGCATCTCATCCTGCCCGCCCTCTTCAACTTCTGTTTACATCTCGAAGCCTCTGAGATGCAACTGCTATATGTTTGAAACCACATACATATTATTAAAAAAAAATCAACCAACAGAAGCTACCACTGAATTCCACGAAAATTGTGTGCTCTCCCTTTTAGTTTCTCTTCACTACTAAAATGAACTAATGACGAGAGCTTTGACAACCTTTTAACTTTTCCTCTATTTCTCACTGCAAGTGAATACGCTCGAGGAGTTTCGAGGACTCACCCTCGGGTCTGATATCATTTGAAGGAATGCCACAGTGGACAGTAATATTAGCGACTAAGCTTGACAAGTCTACCAAATGATCGGACTTTCGACTCTGAGGTTCTACCGACAATATTTACTTCTAGTCGGTTTTACTTTGACCACTTGTGACTTGTCAGTTTATCACTTTGACCGCTAGTCTGCTTATCACTTTGACCACTAGTTGGTTCACCTCTTCAACCACTAGTACGTTAACTCAACCGACCTTGTCAATTCACTTGGTTTTAGTCCGAATTTACACAGTATGTTTCTTAGTCTAGAAAACTTAAGAAATTACAAAAGCTTTTCACTTGTAAGTAAGATGAAGTAAAAATGAACACATTAACAATTCCAAAGAAGTTATAAAAACATATACCCAAATATGTAGGAAGACTTGAGTCCACCACTCTGTCGTAAAACCTTCAACTTTCATCGAGTGAGAAATTTAAGGATTCTTGTTATTTCACTCAACTGTAATTGTAAAATACATTTACATTTACACAAGTAAATGTGGAAAGAAACTTTCACGGAGTGAGAAACTTAAGGATTCTTGTTCTTTCAGTCAATTGTAATTGTAAAATACATTTACACAAGTAAATGTGGAAAGAATGTGCAGCCAAATAAACATGCATTCAACTATAAACTATTTCTTATATATAACTTGTGCGGAAATAAAAAGAAGGTACTACAAACTTGTAGATCCAAACTTGGTACTACAAACTTGTAGATCCAAACTTGTTAGCTCACCGACTCATCCTTTTACAGAGCTTTGTCTCTTCGACACACACAGAATCTTGAGCTTCAACTTCTCTTTCTCTATTTTCTCACGTGGAGTTCTTTAGTGAGTTTTTTTGTCTCTTGATTTACAATTTTTTTCTTCTATTTATATGAAACCTAAAAATTGCTTCTACGTGAATCCACTAACTCATGATTAAAGACTGTAATAATTATCTAGCTAACAACTTAGCTTCATAAATTAATTCGACTGGTTTACATTGCCGAATGGTGAACTCTTCCCTCTTGTCAAACCTAAAAATTGCTTCTACGTGAATCCACTAACTCATGATTAAAGACTGTAATAATTATCTAGCTAACAACTTAGCTTCATAAATTAATTCGACTGGTTTACATTGCCGAATGGTGAACTCTTCCCTCTTGTCAAACCTAAAAATTGCTTCTACGTGAATCCACTAACTCATGATTAAAGACTGTAATAATTATCTAGCTAACAACTTAGCTTCATAAATTAATTCGACTGGTTTACATTGCCGAATGGTGAACTCTTCCCTCTTGTCAAACCTAAAAATTGCTTCTACGTGAATCCACTAACTCATGATTAAAGACTGTAATAATTATCTAGCTAACAACTTAGCTTCATAAATTAATTCGACTGGTTTACATTGCCGAATGGTGAACTCTTCCCTCTTGTCAAACCTAAAAATTGCTTCTACGTGAATCCACTAACTCATGATTAAAGACTGTAATAATTATCTAGCTAACAACTTAGCTTCATAAATTAATTCGACTGGTTTACATTGCCGAATGGTGAACTCTTCCCTCTTGTCAAACCTAAAAATTGCTTCTACGTGAATCCACTAACTCATGATTAAAGACTGTAATAATTATCTAGCTAACAACTTAGCTTCATAAATTAATTCGACTGGTTTACATTGCCGAATGGTGAACTCTTCCCTCTTGTCAGAATGAACGAAAAGATCTTCACTGATATAGACTCTCATAGAGTTGGTTGAGATCAAATATTGATATGCTAGTAATTACTTTTTCCAACACTCACCCTTAATTATGAGTAGATGAGGATTTTTAAAACAAAATTTTACAAAATGTTCCATAGCTTAGACTTGCTCTGTGCATGACAGAGTTCACTGTGCAGAACTTGTCATTCCAAGATAACTACGCAAATATTGAAATGTGTCCTTTGCCAATAGTTTTGTAAAGATGTATGCAAGTTGATCTTCACACCTCCAAAATTCCAAACAAATTTCCTTGTTGCTCACCAGGTGTCTTATGAAATGAAACCTTGTGTCGATGTGCTTGGTTCTTTTGTGAAACTAATGATTATTTGATAATTCTATGGCTGAATTGTTGTCACAGAAGATGGTTTTCCGTTTCTTCATGGTTCTGTGACAAGTCTTTTAACACTCTCCTCATCGAGATAGCTTGACATGAAGCACTTGTTGCTGCAACATACTCTGCTTCTACTGAAGACAGAGTTACTATGGGTTGTTTCTTTGAATCCCATGAAGCAAAACCTATACCAAAATGAAATTTGTACCTATATGTGCTCTTCCTGTCATTTATGCTGCCTCCATTGTCACTGTTAGTGTAGCCAATGAGTTTAAAATTTTCTGAGGTTGAATACATAATGCCAAGGTCTTTCGTGCCACTTACATACCTTAGAATTATTTTACCTGCTTGCTAATGTGATTCTTTTGGTGACTCCATGAACCTTGAGATCAGACTTACTCCATACATAATGTCTTGTCTTGTTGCTATCAAATACATAAAGATACCAACAAGCCTTTTGAATAGCATGGGATCTACAGTTGATCCTTCATCATCCTTGCTCAATTTTAAACCTGTTATTACTGGTGTTGGGGCTATCTTGCAATTAGACATGTTAGATATTTATAAGACTTCACTTGCATATTTAGAGTGTGATATAAAAATACCAATTTCATATTGTTGAACTTCAATGCCCAAAAAAAACTTCATAAGCCCGAGATCAATGATTTCAAATTCACTTTCCATGAATGCTTTAAATTCTTCTATGCCAAAGTCATCAGTAAATATTAAATCATCTACATACAAGCATAAAATTAACATATTACCTTGCTCATTCACTTTGATGTACAATTTTAGTTCACTTTCACTTCTATGAAACCCATTTTCAATGAGATAGGAATCAATCTCACTATACCAAGCTCTAGGAGCTTGCTTCAAACCATAGAGTTCCTTTTTAATCCTATACACTTTATGCTCTTGACCTGGAAATTCATAACCTTGTGGATGTTCCACATATACTTCCTCTTCTATATATCCATTTAAGAATGACGACTTGACATCCATTTGATAAACATACCATTTGTTTTGTACAGCAATGGCCAAGACTGTTATGATTGTATACATGCATGCAATATGTGCAAATTTTTCATTGAAGTCTATTTCGGGTTGCTGTGTGGACCCTATTACTACCATTCATGCTTTTTGTTTCTGCACATTCCCATCTACATCTTTCTTGGTCTTGTAAATCCGTTTAACACTCATTACATCTTTGTCTTTTGGTACATCAACCACCTCCCATGTCTAGTTCTTTTTAAAGCATTCTATTTCTTCATCCATGGCTTGTGGCCATAATTATTCTTCAACATCTTTTTCAAATGTTAGTGGATCATATATAGGAGAAAATAATGCAAAGAGAGAGAGAGTGAATTTGGTGTACCAGCCTCATATATTTCCCACAGACTTCTTGTTTTCATCGGTTCTAATGATGTCAACCTTGATGAAATGCTTGTTGGAGTCTATTGTCCTCTTGGTGTACTTGTCGATGTAGCTTGAGCTGCTACTTGTGTTGATGGTCCTTGTGTTGAGTTATGTTGTGGTGTCATGGGATTCGATGGTGCTGTGATCGATTGACTTACATGTTGTGTTTAAACCACTTCCTCTTCCATATCATCATTGTTCACATTCAACACAATCTTGACATTTGTGTTGACAATTCCATCACATGATTCATTCTCAACAAATTGAACATCTCCACTAATTATCACTTTCCTTGTGACGGTATCATACAACTTGTATTCTTTTGTGTCTTCTGAATAGCCAAAAAATATATATTTTTGTACCTTCTTGTCTAAATTTTTTCTTAGGTCATCTAGAACATGAGCATATGCAACACAACCAAAAAATTTTAAATGAGAAACATTATGTCACATGGCCCAATTTTGCAAAAAATATTTTATATTATTTGAGGAACAATATGTTAAATTTTATGCTAAGTTGTAATTGATGACCAAATGGGGTTAAGGATATTTAATGTAAATTCTGAATATTTTATTTAATGTAAATTCTAAATAAATGAGGAGACAACAGCTTAGGAGAGTTGTTAGAAGAGTGCTACTGGTCCAATTGGTGGAGGAGACTGGGTGGAGAGCAAACTGACATGTGGGAGCATCCTCAAACCACTTCCAACTATTTCAGGTGGCAACCTCCCTACAATTATGGTCATAATTCCCCAAGAAAGTGGAATCAGAGTAGGTCGCTCAATTAATGAAAACTGACCCAAAAGACCTAGGCAATCTTTATAAAAAATCCCATTGAAGAGAGTTGAGGCTGCTCATTCTAGAGAAGTGATCACTCAGGTTGAATGAATGTACTTCAGAGAATTTCAATTGAAGGGAAATTTGAAAAGTGTTTGAGGGGATAACTGATGATTGATTTAGTTGCAGCTTTTAAGCTGAAGATCATACTGCTGAGAGGAGAGTGTTTTACTTAGGTATTGAACTAGTCAGTTGACACAGGGTTCTACTGTTTTCATTCTCCACCGAGTTCTCATCCAAGAAGACGAGGAACAAGCTCGTGGGTCCTGAGAAAGTGTTGTTTGAGCGCTCTCCAGGAGATTGGTAGGGAGGAACGACCTCCTAAAGTTGTTTTCGTCTGTCCTCAACAGGTTCTATGTTATTTTATTTTACTGTGTTAATTAAATAAATCTTAGTTTAACTCTAATATGAATGTTAAAAGTTTAGTTTGTGAAATGTTATATTTACTATTCTTATTAGATTGTTATAGAAATGAAATGGATTTAGAGAATAATGTGTTAGAATGAAAATAAATTTCTAAAATGTGTTTTTCCACACCTAGATACGAGGTTGTATTCTAGCACAGATATAATGCTTTAAATAGATAAGAGAATGAAAATAGTAGATAGGATTGTGTATCTGTAGATAGAAGAGTAAATTTATTTCAATGTTTAAAATATTATGAAGGAAAAAGAGTGTTATGATTTATTTGTGTTTACTGTTTTTACTTAGTATAACTAAATAAAAATGCAAGAAAGAAACAATAAAACTAGATTAGAGCTACAGTAATAGTATACTCATACAAATAAAAGTTTATAAAAGATAACACTTAAGTATATAAACAAGTTATTAACCACATAGTATCTTTTAAAACTATCATTTAATATAAACCACATTATGGTTATGTTATAAACCCTTTCTCTATGAAAAGTAAAGAGAGTTAGAGAGTTTACCTTTTATTCTTTACAGAGCTTTGAATAAATTCTAAGTTACAGAATAGTAAATAAAAAAATGTAAATATAAACATTAAACAATATAAAACTAAGAATTACATATTTAGGAACTAGTTATACTTAACAAGCAGGCTTATAACATGTGCAAGAAAACGTGAGGGTCGAAACCCTAACAATTAATTTATCGTTTTATAAATCAATCTATTTAAAGTTTTAATCATCTACATTTATAATTGGGTAAACAAACTTAATAATAGGAATATAAATCATGACTTGGATTGTTTAGAGTCTTTATTTGAAAATCAATATCTTTTATAAATAGTAAAATAAATATATAACTAACATGTTTATAAACAACCATACACCTGCAATAACTAAAATGAAGCATGATAGAATAGTGCCTAAGTAATAATTAAATTAAGTTTACTTATACACAAGGGTTTATTTTTCATAAAAACCCTAACTATTATAATCTCGACCAATAGTATACGATTATAAATTTTACACTATGACTATTTCACAGTCTTCACAGTAATATTAGTACTTATAAATGTATCCTTAATAGTAAATTGCTTCACTAACAATGAAGAAGAAAAACCTATTTTTTTTAGAGTAATATCATGTACAAGATAATTTATAAATAACATAGTATTCGAAAGAGGAGTCATTTTAAAAACATGGGTACATAAGAAACTCCATATTTTAAAATTCAAAGTATGATATTATCAAGCCGTATGGCTGAAATCATTTTAACATACAAAGAAAACTAAATACAAGTCACGGCTTATAAGCCGGAGCTACCCAACAACATGCAAGGTTTTTTAAACACAAAAGTAAGAAATAGCTTAAACTAAGCATCTAAACATTGGAGGAACTAAAGCCATGCTCCCCTTCAAAACTGTAACTCCTTTCCATTAACCATTGCAAGTAGGGAGATGCCACGTTAAACCAGGGATTACCCATTTTGGCCATGAAGTCAACCAGCGTTGGAGAGGTTTCTTTCAAGCTCAAAGATGAACTGTAACCTGCAAGCACAAGACCAAATGCTTTCGTTAGATACTGTATTATTTATGCTAAAATTGTAACTGGAAAATAAAAATAATAGTAAGAGTAGTTATATTTACTAGTAAGTAAGAAATCTGGAGCCGAGGAGGTAACTGAACCAGTTCGAGGAACTGCACTTTGAAGAGAAGAAACCCTTGTGCCAAACGTGTGACAAAGGAAGCGAGGTTTGTATTCTCAATTTTACACAGACAAAGGAGCAGGCCATGAGTAGAGACAAGGGTAACGCATTACCCAGCTCTCTAAACTACTCACAAAGATAAGAAACTCCCTCACGGTGTTCACAAACTTCCAGAAAGAAACCACGTTACAAACTGTGAATTCTTAAACTCTTACATAATGATATAGTACTATACAATCACTTAAGGACTATCATTTGATGAATGAGTGAGCCTCTCATGGCCATGAAGAAACCCACACAGTGCAGAGCCAAACCCTCGAAGGAGAATGAAGATGATAGGGTTTCGTTTCAAGTTTTTAAATCAACCAATGCATGGTGGAGACTAATCCACATGCCCATCAAAAATTTTAGTCAGTAGTGAGTCAAACCGTATAGTTATCCTACACTGTCGGGTGAACACATTATTTCCAATCATTTATACTTATCACAATGATAATGTTTGGTATCGTATTATTGTTATGTAGGATAAATTTCAAATAAACCCTTTGGTATAATCATATATTATATACTGCTAACAATATGATTTGGTATAAAGTCAATTCTTATCATGTGCACCTTATATTAAAGGAATAATGCTATGTTTGAATTAGTGTTATGTAAAATCAACGCTGGTCAGGTCATTATGCTTAGTTCAACCTTTTGCAAGTAAATGTTAGGTAGTATTTCTACACAAGCATAATTCTTACAAATGCTTTAAGTCGACAGTGTTATAGTTGGGATACTTCTTGAAAGTTAGTAATATTTTGGTTTCCATAAAGGACCAAAGTCTTAATAAATTTTAAACCAATGTTTAGACTAGACTTGGTAAATATAGGGTAGTAGACTATCTAACGTTAAAGGTAAAATCACTTAGTAATATTATTAAGTGATATGGTAATGTAATTTTTCTATAATACTTGTGACATGATGAAACTTGAAAGATTGAAATTATAGCTTGATGACTATTAGTGCAAGTAGACATTTATAACCTTTTACAAATAAAAAGTTGATAATTCATCTCTACTAGAGCAAAATTAAAGGTAGAGCTAAGTGATCTATTGTAAGCTTTTTCTTTGAAGGCCTTAGATTTATATTCATGCTAATAAAGCAACACTTCGGATACTAGACATAGTAATAGAAATAAAATATTTCTTCAATAAAAGTTTCTTTATATTAAATTATGAGCTCTATGCTCATCAGTACAACTTGTGAGTAACTTGGCTTATAGCTTTAAAGACGAATTATTAAGTAGAAGTCATGCTGGTGAAAGACATTAGTATGTCAAAGATATTGGTCTTTACAACTAAACTTAAAATATTGGCATAGATGCAAAACCAAGAAAGAAAGTTACTTTACATCGTAGTACCCTTGAACTCTATTAATCAATATGTACTCTAGCATTTTATATATGCTAAAGAAATACATCTGGATTTAACGCAATAAAAAACTCCTACTTGTTCAAAAATTTACCTGTTGAACCTGTAAGAACCAGAAATCCAGCTCAGTAAGCCCGAATTTAGAACATAACTTCTCACCTACTTGACAAAATCAAATCATCAATACAACTAGAAGCAACTAAATGTAGATCATATACATAACATATCAAAATTAAAAGGTATTTGTTTGTATGTGTTTGATGTTAATCACTACATATTGTTAACTATTTCCATTTTTTGCTAACCGCTAGTAGTTATTAAACTACAAATTTAGACATTTTATGTTACATTAAAAAATTTAAATATTTGTGAAAATTTGGGGTACTCACATGTGGTATCAGAGCACAAGGTTCAAACATTAGGCCTTGATGAAGCTCAACTTGCTTATATGAAATAGTGTATTAAATCATGTTGCTGATGTTGGTTTCTTTTAATGTTATTCAATAGAGAAAATTGTTTTTGAGTTTACCAATAGGTATGGAAAGACTGGAGGAATATGCAGAAGAGGAATCTCCCTTTACTGAACAAGAAAACTTACAAAGAGACCTTATACAAGAAGACATAACCACTAATTCCTCAGAACATTTACAAGCAGTAAAAGATATAAAATCTGAAATGGAATCTGTTAAAAAAGAAAATGAGAGGATTCTAAGAGCTCAGGAGGAGCTTAATCATATCCTAACAGAAATATTTCAAACTAAGGGTAGGGGTAAAAGCACTGATTCAGAGGATATAAGTTACCAACATAAGTATAAAAAGATTAAACAGACTAAAAATGAAAGCAGCTCATCTTTCGAAGTGTTTGGTGATCAACGTAAATTTCATTCTACTAGTGATAGTAGTGAGGATAACCACTATACCAGAAAGAGAAAATATAAACCATATGAAGAAATTTCTGGAGAGTTTAAAAATATCAAACCGCCAACCTTTAATGGGGAAACTGAGAAGGGGGAGGAAGTGGAATCCTGGTTATCTCGGATGAAGAAGTATTTTTAGATTTCTAACTATTCTAACCAATTAAAGGATAGAATGGCTATCTATAATCTTTCAGGGAAAGCTAATATATGGTGGCAAGATTTAAAGAGAGTGAAAGGAATAAAAGAGAAGAACATAAATTGGAGTACCTTCAAAAAGTACTTAAATTTATTTTTTTATCTAAACAGTACTACGAAGAAAGAGCTATAGAATTATATGAGCTCAAACTAGGTACAATGACTATGAAAGATTTGAATAGTAAGTTTTTAAGTCTGCTTAGGTATGTACCATGCCTTGTAGATGAAAAACCGAAGGTACAACAGTTTCTTAGCTATTTACCTTATCACATAAAGGATAGGATTGAGTATGATAGTCCTAAAACTTTGGAAGAAGCTATGAGGAAAGCTAATTTATGTTATGAACAAAATAGGAAAAATGAGAGTATGGCCAACTGGAAGGCCAAAAAGAATAATAATTATGATCAAAAGAAGAAATATTTTGTGCCCAATCAGAATTATAAAAATAATAAGGCTACAAATTTTTCTAATAAGAATTTCCAAGGGAATAAGAATAATTCACCAAACAATCAGAACAATCAAAAGAGTAAAGAGTCTACTAATAATCATGGTAACTACACGAAAAACTTCAAACAAAAAGAACCCATAAAGTGTTGGGAGCGTAATGGCCCACATTATGCCTCAGTGTGTCCTAATCGAAAAAAGACTGTCAGTAATATCCATACATCACAGGAGGAGATGACTATTGGAGATTTAGCGAGGACTATACCTAGAATCAATGTAGCCTTGGAGAATCGACAAGGAGACTATAAAACTTTCATGGTGGAAGTTGAAGGTAAGATAAACCAAACACCCATAGCTATTTTGATTGATCCAAGAGCTAGTTTAATTTCTATTTTATCTAGATTGGTAGAAACATGTAAGCATCCTGTTGAAAAATTTGAAAGTTCTTGGTTGGTTCCGTTAGCCACTAGTGCAAAAAGGAATCTAACTTGTTTTGTAAAGAATTGTGCAGTAGTTATGGATCAATTTGAAAATTTTGTAAAGCTTAATGTAGTACCTCTTGGTTCTTACAACATACTAATCAATATGGATTGGTTAGAACAACATAGGGTGATCTTGAACTATTATGATAAAACCTTTACTTGTATGAATAATGATGGCAAATCAATAACTGTAAAGGGAATCCCTAGAAAAACAACTGTAAGGCAGATTTTTGCTCTACAACTCAAGAGAGTTGTTAGGAAAGATTGTAAGGAATATGCAATAATAGTAGCTAATGAGCAAAATATAAATAATATAGATAAATTAAAATTGGAGGATATACCAGTTTTAAAAGAGTATGTAGATGTATTTCCCGAAGAAATTCCGGGACAACCTCTGAAAAGGGAACTAGATTTTACCATTGAGCTGGTACCTAGTGTAGTACCCATCTCAAAGGCCCCTTATCGAATGAACATACTTGAACTTAATGTACTTAAATCCCAATTAAAAGAACTTATTGACAAGAAGTATATTCGACCGAGTGTGTCTCCTTATGGGGCACCTATCATCTTCGTTAAGAAAAAGGACGGAACTCTGGGACTTTGCATAGATTACCGTGAGTTGAATAAGATGACTATTAAAAATAGATACCCATTTCCTCGCATAGATGATCTGTTTGATCAACTGTGAGAAGCTACAATGTTTTCAAAAATTGATTTAAGTTCTGGATATCACCAAGTTAGGATTAAAGATGAAGACATATTTAAAACAACTTTTAGGACTCGATATAGCCATTACGAGATTGTCATCATGCCATTTGAGCTTACTAATGCCCCAACTGTTTTTATGTGTTTAATGAACAATGTAATGCATAAATATCTCGACAAGTTTGTGGTCGTTTTTATCGATGACATATTAATCTATTCAAAATATGAAGAAGAACATAAGGAACATTTAAAAATTGTTTTCCAAGAGTTACGATATCATCAACTCTTTGCAAAGTTTAGTAAATGTGATTTCTTTAAGGATAAAATCCATTACTTAGGTCATGTGGTGACTAAGGAAGGAATTTCGATGGATCCCGAAAAGATAAAGGCAATTGAAGAGTAGTCAGTTCCTAAAGATGTAACTGATGTTCAATCCTTCATGGGAATTACCGGTTATTAGCGGAGTTTCATTGAAGGGTTTTCGAGAATCACAAATCCGATAACCTCTTTACAGAAGAAGGAAAAGAAATTTAACTGGAATCAGAACTGCGAGGAGAGCTTTAAAAAGTTAAAAAATTTTATTAACCATCACACCTATTTTAAAAATAGTTGATCCAAATAAATATTTTGTAGTGTGTACTGACACCTGCAATGATGGTTTAGGCAGAGTATTGACTCAAGAAGGCCATGTTATTGCTTATGAGTCTAGCAAATTAAAAATTCATGAAAAACATTATGCAACTTATTACCTGGAATTAGCTGCTGTTATACATACTATAAAGATGTGGCGTCATCATTTAATTGGAATAAAATTTATTCTTATAACACATAAAAATGATTAAAATATTTGTTAGATCAACCTAATCTGACTACTAGACAAGATAGGTCGCTATCTTTTCTAAGTGAGTATGATTTCGAAATTCAGCACATTAAAGGGAAAGAAAATAAAGTTGTTGATGCATTAAGTAGAAACGCAAGGATGAAATTTACAATAGTTATCAGCACTTATACAACATATCTAGAAGAACAGCTTAAAGCAGGGTTAGAACAAGATGAAATTTACCAAAATTTACAAGCAAAAATGAAAGAAAATCCAACAGAAAGCTTAAGTAAAGGGTAGAGTTTGAATGAAAAAAGATTTTTACTGTATAAAGATAGAATGTATGTACCTAACGTACCTAAAGTTAAGTTATTAATTTTAGATGAAGTCCATAAAACTCCATACTTAGGCCATCCAGGTTATCAGAAGACTATAACTATGTTAAGAAAAGAATATTTTTAGCCAAACATGAAGACTGAACTGGAAGAATATATCACTAGGTGTTTTGAATGTCAGCAGGTAAAAACCAAACATCAACACCCAGCTGGATTACTTCAACCATTTCCCATTCCTAGCTGGAAATGGGAGATAATTAGTCTAGATTTTGTTACTGGACTAACTAAAAATCAAAGTTTAAACGATTCTATAATGGTAGTGGTTGATAAATTAAGTAAAGCAACCCACTTTATACCTATTAAAACTACGTATAAATCTGCAAAAATCGCTGATATATTTCTACAGCAAATTTTTCGACTATATGGAATACCAAAAATTATAATCTCTGTTCAAGACCCTAAGTTTATAGGTAACTTTTGGAAATCTCTATTTAAAGGATTAAACACTACACTAAATTTTAGTACTTTGTTCCATTCTCAAATTGATGGAAAGACTGAAAGAGTAAATCAAGTACTGGAAGATTTACTAAGAATGTATGTAAAGGATCAGCTAGGTAAATGCGAGGATTATTTGCATCTCGTAGAATTTGCTTATAATAATAATTATCAAACATGAGCCAGATTTAGTCCTTTCGAAATCTTGTATGGAAGGAAGTGTAACACTCCTATATCTTTGAGTAATCCAGTGGACAGATTAGTATTAGGTCCTGAACTATTGAAAGAAATGGAAGAAATTGTAAAGCAGGTACAAGGTAATCTAAAAATTGCGCAAGATCGACAGAAAAGTCAAGCAAACCTTAATAGAAATCCAAAGGAGTTTCAGGTAGGTAAACATGTGTTCATCAAGGTGAGACCCAAAAAGAGCTCTCTGAGGTTGGGTAGTTGTGCCAAACTAGCACCTTGTTAATGTTTTCCTTTTGAAATACTATCCAGGATTGGACAGGTAGCCTATCAGTTAGCCTTACCACCAAATTTAAGAGTTCATAATGTTTTTCACATTACCGTATTAAATAAATATGTTCATGATGCTACTCATGTTGTTAACTGAAATGATGTACAGGTGGAACCAGAAGGATATTTTCTCATGGAACCAGACTGTATCCTCAGGAGGAGGGAGATCACACTTCGAAACCACACCATTGGTCATGTGAAGGTGCAATGGAAGCACCTTAGTCCAAAGGAAGCCACCTAGGAATTGGAAAGTCATATGCGAGATGCATATCCAATTATGTTCCAAGGGAATTCTAAGGACAAAGAATAAATAACATCGAAGACGATGCTATAATTTAAGGGGGTGTGTATGTCACATGCCCCAATTTTGTAAAAACTATTTTATATTATTTGAGGAACAATATGTTAAATTTTATGTTAAGTTGTAATTGATGACCCACTGGGGTCAAGGATATTTAATGTAAATTCTGAATATTTTATTTATAAATAAATAAATGAGGAGACAACAGCTTAGGAGAGCTATTAAAAGAGTGTTGTTGGTGGAATTGGTGGAGGAGACTGGGTGGAGAGCAAAGTGACATGTGGCAGCATATTCAAACTACTTCCAACTGTTGTAGGTGGAAACCTCCCTACAATTGTGGTCCTGATTCTCCAAGAAAGTGGAATTAGAGTAGGTGGCTCAATTAATGAAAACTGACCCAAAAGACCTAGGCAATCTTTATAAAAATTCCCATTGAGGAGAGCTGAGGCTGCTCATTCTAGAGAAGTGATCATTGAGGTTGAATGAATGTACTTCAAAGAATTTCAATGGAAGGGAAATCTGAAAAGTGTTTGAGGTAATAACTGTTGATTGATCTAGTTGCAACTTTTAAGCTGAAGATCATACTGTTGAGAGCAGAGTGTTTTACTGAGGTATTGAACTAGTCAGTTGATAGAGGGTTCTACTGTTTTCATTCTCCACCCAGTTCTTAGCGAAGAAGACCAGGAACAGGGTCACGGGTCTTGAGGAAGCGTTGTTTGAGCACTCTCCAGGAGATTGGTAGGGAGGAATAGCCTCCTAAATCTGTTGTCGTCTGTCCTCAACAACTTCTATGTTATTTTATTTTACTATGTTAGTTAAATAAATCTTAGTTTAACTGCTTTAGGATGTTATAATTTTATAATCTGTTTAGTAATCAATATCAGTTATTTGATTACAGGATCTAGAACTTTCAGATTCTTTACCAGCATCATATAAATCGGAATTTGAACATTAATGAATTAATTACCTGACTCCATTTTGTTTTGTAAATATTTGACTGCTTCAGATCTTCAGATTAGTAAACCCTTTGCTTCAGTCTTCAGCATAGTAAATCCTCATCTTCAACCTTATTTAAAATAGAAACCTGTTTCTCTCTCTTACCCTATTCCAATACACTCTTTCATATATCAATCGATGGGTATTCTGAAGGTTCCTTTTATGGGTGGAGAGAGGAATGGTTTCCCCAAGACCCTTATTCTCCATGTACCCATCATAGTTTGAGATTCGAGACCATTCCCCTGAATTCGTTAGCAAGAACTCTGTGAAAACGTAACTGCTGCCAACACACGCGTCTCATCATGTGGGTCATTAAAAAACTGATTTAGAAAATTAGTCTTACATTCTCCCACTTGGCACATATGATAGCTTAACGTTAGAGTTTAACATATTAGACATTAGATGCACCATAATTCATATTCATCTTGGTTTTCAGTGGGTCATCATAATATTATAATTAAATAACCTAGTAATGTGAGTCATGATGGTTCCATGTCAATAAAACAACATAGTCCCTTTCATGTACCACAACATTAGTAACCTATTTAATTAGTCTGTAAGAAATGAGTGTGTTCATAAGGTCCAACAATAATGTCCCTTGTTAGAGACTATTCTTGTCATCATAAATTTTATTCTCATACATGTGCATACACATTGAGAACAAAATGTATCAAACAGAAACATCTTTATTAAGATCTCAAAGTGTCAAATAAAACAAATAACATAATGCGATTTATTTCATAAAAATAGCAACTGTTATGTGCTACGTTCAATACCCATTCTATTAACATGTTCCTTAAATGTCTTTGGTGGTAATCCTTTTGTCAGTGGATCTGCAACCATGAGCAGTGTGCTTATGTGTTCAATTGGCAGTTGTTGTTTCTGAACTTCTTCTTTAACGGCAAAGTATTTTAGTTCCATGTGTTTAGCACCATTAGAATACTTGTCATTCTTAGAGAAAAATATAGCTGCGACGTTATCACAATAAATCCTCAGTGGCTTGGCAATAGAGTCGACAACCCCAAGTCCTGAGATAAAATTTCGCAACCACAATCCATGAACCATGGCCTCAAAGCATGCCACAAATTCAGCTTGCATAGTGGATGAAGAAGTGATGGTTTTCTTCACACTTTTCCATGATATTGCTCCTCCAGCTAATAGAAATAAATAACCAAAAGTGGACTTCCTACTGTCAACACATCCAGCAAAATCTGAATCTGAGTAGCCAATCACCTCTAGATTATCAGAACTCCTAAATGTGAGCATGTAATCCTTCGTTCCCTGCAAGTACCTCATCACTTCTTTTGCAGCTTTCCAGTGATCCAATCTAGGATTAATTTGGTATCTTCCCAACATACCAACTGCAAAACTGATGGCTGGTCTAGTGCAAGTCTGTGCATACACTAAAATTCCTACTGCAGAAGCATAAGGAATTCCTTCCATCTGTTTTCATTCCCATTCATTCTGTGGACATTGCATAAGGCTGAATTTATCCCCTTTCTAAATAGGGGCATCACCAGCTGAACAATTATTCATTCCGAATCTTTCTAGAAATATTTCGATATAAGCCTTCTGAGAAAATCCTAACAATCTACGTGATCGATCCCAGAATATTTCAATTCCTATCACGTAAGATGCCTCACCCATATCTTTCATTTCAAAATTCATAGAGAGAAACTTTTTGGTTTCATGTAATAAACCAAAATTACTGGTGGCAAGCAATATGTCATCAACATACAAAATCAGAAATATAAACTTACTCCCACTAACCTTCAGATATATACACCGATCAACAGTGTTTTCCTTAAATCTAAAAGAAGTAATGGTATTATGAAACTTAATATACCACTGCCGGGAAGCTTGTTTAAGTCCATATATTGATTTCTTAAGTTTGCAAGCCAGGTGTTCTTTTCCTTTAATGGAGAAACCCTCAGGTTGATCCATATAGAATTCTTCCTCTAAACTCCCATTCAAAAAAGTTGTTTTCACATCCATTTGGTGCAGTTCTAAATTGTAATGAGCTACCAATGCCATAATGATTCTAAGTGAGTCCTTCTTGGACATAGGAGAGAAGGTCTCTCTATAATCTATGCCTCCTTTATGAGTGAAACCTTTGGCCACAAGTCTAGCTTTATGTCGTTCGATATTACCCTTAGAGTCACGTTTGGTCTTAAAGACCCATTTGCAACCAACTTTCTTGTATCCTTCACGCAATTCAACGAGATCCTAGACTTCATTTTGGTCCATTGATTTCAATTCATCATTCATGGCATTAATCCATTTAGCAGAATCATTACTTTCTATGGCTTGTGAAAATGAAACCAGATCCTTACATGTTCCTACATCAAAATCTGATTCTTGTTGATAAACCACATAATCATCTAAAATAGCAGACCTCCTTTCCCTTTGAAATCTCCTTAATACTACTTCTTGTGGTCCATCTACCATTGGTTCATCGGTCACTCCCACTAACTTCACCATTTTCAATGAATCTGGCATGACCGGTCTCTACAATTCTCATACTGTGATTAGAGAAATAAGACCTATACCCTTTGGATTTTTCAGGATAACCAATAAAATAACCACTGATCGTTCTAAAATCCAATTTATTTTCATGTGGATTGTACAATCTAACCTCTGCTAGACAACCCCAAACATGCAGGTGTATTAAACTTAGTTTCCTTCCTGTCCACAGTTCAAAAGGGGTTTTTGGAACTGACTTACTAGGAACCCGATTTAATAAATATATAGCGGTCTTAAGAGCATACATCCACAATGACTTGGGTAAATTAGAATTACTTAACATACTCCTAACCATATCCATTAAAGTTCGATTATGCCTTTCAGCTACACCATTCTGCTGTGGCGTTCCAGGCATAGTATAATGTGCACATATGCCATGATTTTCAAGGAGTTTAGCAAATGGGCCAGGGCACTGCCCTGTTTCATCATACTTTCCATAGAATTCACCACCTCTATCAGATCTGATGATTTTCACTTTTATGTCTAATTTCCTTTCAACCTCAGTAATATATACCTCAAGGGAATCCACCGATTGATATTTTTCATGCAGGAAATACACATAACCATAGCATGAAAAATCGTCAAGAAAGGTGATAAAATACTTTTCTCCACCAAAAGATGGATTGTCAAAAGGCCCACAAATGTCTGTATGGATAATATCAAGAAGCTCAGTACTTCTTGTGGCACTTTTTCTGGTGTGTTTGATTTGTTTTCCCTTAATACAATCTACACACACTCCAAGATCAGAAAAATCTAAGTTCAAGAGATTCCCATCTTTTACTAATCTAAGTAACCTTTCTCTAGAAATATGTCCCAGCCTTTTATGCCACAAGTATGAGGAATTTTCATTCATGAGACTACGTTTAATACCAACATTATGATGCAGGGTAAGAATAGTTTTAGCAAATTGATTATCAATTTTTAATTTGTACAAAGCATCAGAAAGAATGCCCGAACCAACAAAAGAGGTAATCTTAAACAAACTGAAACTTTTATTTCCAAAATTACAGAAGTAACCATCAATATCAAGTCTGGGCAAGGAAATTAAATTTTTGGAAATAGAAGGAACATATAGAGTCTGAAACAAATCCAAATGATAACTAGAATCTAGAAATAAACGATAAGTCCCAATGGCTTCAACTGGAACTTTAACCCGATTTCCCATGAATAGAAAACTCTCATTTGGATTTGTGGTCTAGGTTGTAAGGAATCCCTGTAGGGTATTAGAAACATGAGTAGTATCCCCATAGTCAATCCACCAAGTATTAGAAATAACTTCAGTTAGGTTTGATTTGAAACAAACAGAAATGAAATTCATACCTTTCTTTTCGAACCATTCCTTACGTTTCGGACAATTTTTCTGATAGTGTCCTGAATTTTTACAGAAGTGACACTTATCATTGTTCCTTTCCTTCTTATAAGTATGGGAACCTTGATTAGGCTCATTAGTCTTGGATGGTGTTCGATTCATGCCCATTCTAGGCTTTTTCCCTTTCCTTTCGGCTCCTTGAGTTGTGAAATGAACCGAATGTTGTCCATGTTGCTTAAGTCTTGCCTCTTCTTGATTGCGCATACCGGCCAACTCATTCACATTCCACTTATCCTTAATAATGTTATAGTGAATTTGAAATGGCCCATACTGAGGAGGTAAGGAGTTTAAAATGAATTGCACAAGAAAGAACTCATCCACATTCATCTCAAGAGTCTTTAATTGAGCAGCCAAGTTTGTCATTTCAAGGACATGCTCATGCATTCCATGCATACCATCAAACTTCATGGTGGTAAGCTTAGCCATCAGTGTCCCAGCAAGAGACTTGTCTGCAGTTTTGAAACGCTCTTCCACAGATTTCAGAAATTCTTTAGCATTTTAAGTATTAGGAAGAGTTGAATTAATGTTGTTTGCTACAGTCATCCGCATAAACTTAAGGCTCAGTCTATTTGATCTTTCCCGTTCTTTGAATGTATATTTTTCTTTTGCACTGATGTCGCTAGTAATAGCAGCTGATTTTTCAGATTCAAGTGCTACATCTAGATCCAGAACACCGAGGTGAAACTGAACCTGTTCTTTCCAATCTGAGAAACTCATTCCATTCAGGATCGGGACAAAAGAGGCATGTGAATGCAGCGAAATAGGAACTAATACTGCAATCATAGATACATGCTTGTGACATTAATTCTAAGAGTTATAATTAATTTGAAAAACATGGTTAAAAAATAGATAATAGTATTACCGTGACCTACCTTTGGGATAATCTTATGGTAAACTATTAACAATTATGGTGATTTTTGAAAAAAACATGATTAAACAATATAGAATAGTGTTACTGTGACCTACCTTTGGGCTAATCTTATGGTAAACTATTAACAATTATGGTGATTTCCTTTCACCTAATAGGACTAATTAATAAAATATTCACCACTAAGTAAGTATGTTACCTTTGAGTATCTGTACTAGCCTAAATCGTGAATACCCATCAACCATCCTACTCCAATTAATTAATCTTTCAAAAAAATTGGTGCACCTTTGGGTCAACCTAATATTCTTGTGACTAAATAATTGCGATTTGCAGAGTCATTATTTTAACACCAGGGAAAACAAGCATTAAATTTTGATAAGTTGACTTAATATCTACGTGTCTTTTCGGTTGGGCTACTTTGGTGGCTACCAAACCATATCTTAATATAGACCTTAAATCAATGTAATGACTTTGCACATTGAATTAATAGTAATGTGTTTTACTAGAGTAAAATAAAACATTCTATCAACTTTCACTATAACAAAAAGAAAGCATTCACTATAACAGAGTAAAAGAAAAAATTTACTATAATAATTATATTTACGGGAAACTAAAACTTGGTTGAGTTTTCAACTTTTCGTAACTCGATTCATTAACAGTTAATTTTGTCTATAATTTGCACACTGTATACCCTAATTTCATATAGTGGCTTTCAACCTGTTTATTACTATGTATTCATGAAACTGATCTATCACTGTGCATTCACAAAACTGATATATGATTTCACAGGATACATTTGTCAGATAAAAATTTATGGAAAGAGAAAAGAAAGTTCTATACATAGGCTCTGATACCGCATGTTATAATTTTATAATCTTTTTAGTAATCAATATCATTTATTTGATTACAGGATCTAGAACTTTCAGCTTCTTTACCAGCATCATCTAAAGCGGAATTTAAACATTAATGAATTTATTACCTCACTCCATTTTGTTTTGTAAATATTTGACTGCTTCAGATCTTCAGATCAGTAAACCCTTTGCTTCAGTCTTTAGCACAGTAAATCCTCAGCTTCAACCTTCTTTAGAATAGAAAACCTGTTTCTCTCTCTTACCCTATTCCAATACACTCGTTCAGATATCAATCGATGGGTATTCTGAATGTTCCTTTTATGGGTGGAGAGAGGATTGGTTTCCCCAAGACCGTTATTCTCCACCTTCCCATCATAGTTGGAGATTCGAGACCATTCCCCTGAATTCGTTAGCAAGAACTCCGTGAAAACGTAACTGCTTCCAGCACATGCGTCTCATCATGTGGGTCATTAAAAAACTGATTTAGAAAACTAGTCTTACATATGAATGTTAAAAGATTAGTTTGTGAAATGTTAGATTTAGTATTGTTATTAGATTGTTATAGAAATGAAATTAATTTAGAGAATAATGTGTTAGAATGGAAATAAATTTCTAAAATGTAGTTTTCTACACCTGAGAACCAGGTCGTACTCTAGCACAGATAGAATGTTTTAAATAGATAAGAGAATGAAAATAGTAGATAGGATTGTGTATCCGTAGATAGCAGACTAAATTTATTTCAATGTTTAAAATATTATGAAGGAAAAAGAGTGTTATGATTTATTTGTGTTTACTATTTTTACTTAGTATAACTAAATAAAAATGCAGGAAAGAAATAGTAAAACTACATTAGAGTTACAGTAATAGTATACTGATACAAATAAAAGTTTATAGAAGATAACAGTTAAGTATATAAACAAGTTATTAACCACATAGTTTATCTTTTAAAACTATCAACTAAATCTTAAACTATTAATATAAACGAGATTAGGGTCATGTTATAAACCCTTTCTTTATGAAAAGTAAACAGAGTTACAAAGTTTACCTTCTATTCTTTAGAGAGCTTTGAATAAATTATAAGTTACATAATAGTAAATAAAACCAAATGTAAATATAAACATTAAATAATATAAAACTAAGAATTACATATTTGGGAACAAATTATACTTAACAAACATGCTTATAACGTGTGCAAGAAACCTTAGGGTGGAAACCCTAACAATTAATTTATCCTTTTAAAAATCAATCTATTTAAAGTTTTAACCGTTTACATTTATAACTGGGTAAACAAACTTAATAATAAGACTATAAATCATTCCTTGGACTCTTTAGAGTCTTTATTTGAAAATAAACATCTTTTATAACTAGTAAAATAAATATATAACTAACAGGTTAATAAACAACCATACACCTGTAATAACGAAAATGAAGCATGCTAGAATAGTGCCTAAGTAATAATTAAATTAAGATTACTTATACACAAAGGTTTCCTATTCATAAAAACCCTAACTATTATAATCTCACCGATAGTCTATGATTATAAATTTTACACTATGACTGTTTTACAGTCTTGA
The DNA here is from genome assembly GCA_001517045.1 of Pseudotsuga menziesii. Lineage (NCBI taxonomy): Eukaryota > Viridiplantae > Streptophyta > Pinopsida > Pinales > Pinaceae > Pseudotsuga > Pseudotsuga menziesii. The sequence continues at coordinate 1,190 of LPNX010220953.1, read as the reverse complement.
CAGTAATATTAGTACTTATAAATGTATCCTTAACAGTAAATTACTTCACTGACACTGAAGAAGAAAAACCTATTTTTTTTACAGTAATATGGGTGATTCCATGAAGATGGGTAACACTTTTTGGCCAAATTTGGCGATGAAAACCTGATTTTTTACTCATGTGCTAGATAGAAGCCCTCAAAACGCATATATTCCATGTGAATTTTGACTTGCAGTAAAAAAACAAATTGTAGAATATTATGTTGGCTTCATAGTGATATTTTTTTTAAAATATTCCGATGTCATTTAATGTGTGAATTTTTGCATTTAATGAACTGTGTGACCTTAAAAATTTGAAGAAGCTAATAAGTGGCTCGTGTCCACGTAGAGTAATTCAATCTTGCATTAATAATTTAACAAAATAAATATACGAGCATGATCTACATAAAATGCAGTGTGATGTGCATATTTTTTTGTTAATTTTTTTCGTATTATACAATTATTTATTATTTTTCGAAAGTGACCACATTCGATTTCAGCATCGTTTTAAACACATATTTGTCCACGTAAAGGAATTTTTTCTATTTTTTCAAAAATTGAAAAACCAAAGATACCATTTTGAAGAGGACACGTCAATATGTGATGTGTGCATTTTTACGAATTTTTTGGCTGTGTATTTTTAACTCTGCGGATTTTTCTTTGAGCTACTTCGAAGTTGTAGTGTGGTTTTCTAAGTAGAAGTTTTAGAAGTAATTAAAAAATAAATATCATATGAATGCTAAAATGAGTGTATGATATCTCAATGGATAGAAGATTCGTTGGTGAATCTATTGGTATCAACTCCGCTCACTTATGTGCTAGGAATGGCAGGGTTTACACCTCTGCAAGGCACAGGAAATTTTCCATTTGCTTGAATGAGGGCTAAGTCTGTTTTTTTAAGCCCTCGACCGAGGTATTAGCTCGGTCGAGGTATTAGCTCGGTCGAGGTTCTAGTCAATCTTAAGGGTTATAAAAATGGGTCTTGGAGTATTAGATATGATTGATCAAATGGATCTTGGAATATTTGTAGAAATGGGTCTTGCAGCCTTAGGAGTCATAGATATGATTGAATCAAATCTATGACTCCTATTACTCCTCGACCCGTATCTACAGATCTACACATAAAATTTAGAGGAAGCAAAAGTAGTAATGTTGTTACATGTTTCTTCTTC
>LPNX010220902.1:30549-81780 GCA_001517045.1 Pseudotsuga menziesii | reverse complement strand
TGGTAATTAATGCTCCTTGATGTCAATTAAACTTAGGATAGTGGTTTAACTAGGCCAATTTGACTGAAAGAGTGTGTATGATGGTAGATGTCTCCAACACCAACCAACCATAGGCCGGTTTGCTCATAAATCTCTCAGCACCACTGCCACCCATGAGTTGGGCATGATTCCACAAGGGACTAAGGAACAACGTGCTCATACACATAGCTGAATACATATCAAACCCAGCCAAGCCAAAAATACATTTGGGTTTATCAAGCTACTAGGGAAACAAGCCAATAACATAAGGGTTCCTTGGACTTACACAGCCAAGCCAACAATCACACCCAAAGCATTGTCATACCCTCTAACAAACGGGCCTCTTGGACTTACTCAGCCAAGAAAACACTTTCCAGCAAACACACAGTCAACCATTTAATCAAAACACAACCACACACAACTACTTGATATGAGAAAAACGTTTATGGGAAACCAAAATGAAATGGATGAGGGGAACAACACCTTGGAACATCAAATACACTTTTAGGAAACGTTTTTGTGTAGCTCTGGCCACCACAAACCCCCAAATAAAAATATGATCTTAGAAAATGTCTCTCGGCATTATGGGAGCAAAAGTGACCATCATTCACACCCGAAATAGGAGATCTTGGTTCCTTGACCATTGAGAAACAAAAAAATGAATTTATGGTCATGGAACAATGAGGAAAACATTAGGAAATCATGGGGAAAACTCCCAACAAGCTCAACTGCCTGAAGAAGACCAAAAATGACCTCTTGAAACCTGCAAAACATGAATCATTTCTGCACATTCACTTAACAAAACAAAAATGGGATTTCCCAGCTATGGCAATGAGGAAAACCACAACAAAAATGCTGAGGGGGGATCCCAGACACTGAGCATTTCCCAAATCGAATTCCCAACCATGTGAAAATGAAGGAAACCAGAAAAATGTGAGGGATAAATCCCCAACTATCTCCAATCGTGTGAGGAAGCAAATGCATGGGTGAATAATGGATTGGGAAGGCATTTCCCAACATTTACTTGCCCAAGAAGCCAAAAAAGAGTTTTCAAAAAATGGGTAACTCCCCAAATTCGAATTTGACCCCTATACCTTTCCCATCCCAAGGCAATAACCTCCTTCACCAATTTTAGATGACCGTGCTTAAAATACAAAGAGGGGTGTTTTACAACTTGATGGGCTTTCCCTTTGACATTTGGCCTTTTTCCCATAAGATCAAAGGTTTGAATAATTCCTCCTCCCTATTCCTCATGAAACCATGCCCCCGTCTCTTTAACGTTGCGACATGTATCTAGTCGTGGTATTTTATTAATGTAGCATTTTACATGGTGTCTCAAACAGATTGTGCCTGGCTAGCTCATAAACCATCAGCATCAATTTTAATCGTCGATACAGAAGACACTAAAACCATGGTGGGGCCTTTTTGTTCATCTCCACACCATGATTTAATACAATATTTACATCATATGCAATTTAATACCATGAGGTCAAAACCGGGGTGTTACATCAGCTCTTCTTTTGCATCTGCCATACTACACGAAGGAATTCATATTGTTTTCGGATGCAACTGAGTCTGTGATAGGCATAGTGATAGTTTAAGAGGATGAAAAGCTCCAAGAGAATCTTATCTATTATCTCAATTGCGCTTTGGCTAGTACTGAACTGAGGTATTCACATGTCGAGAAATTGGCTTTGGCTGCAGTTTATGTGGTCCAAAGGTTGAGACACTACATTCTTCTAGGGAAAACCACTGTGGTTGCGAATGTAAATCCATTTCAATACGTATTATCCCGACAAATAATCGGGGGAATGTTTAATAATTGGATTGTCATTCTCCAAGAGTTTGACCTAGATTTTCAGTCTTCCAAGTCTAAGAAGTCCCTAGTATTCATGGAACTTATCTTGTATTTCTCGAGAGAGGAAAGCATAGTGATAGAAGATGAGCCATTTCTCGATGAGCACATTTTCTTAATTTCAACCTCTAATCCTTGGTACCGATATATCCTAGTGTATCTCTAGACTTTGAAGTGTCCTACGACCTTCTTGCAGGAATATTGGTGTAATCTAAGAGCAAATGTGAAAAACTACCTCGTAATCGGTGATACCTTATATAGACAAGGGGTAGATTCCATATTGCATTGGCGCCTCACCCATGAGGAGGATGATCCTGTCCTAAATGATTCTCACAACGGATTATTTGGGGGTCATTTATCTGGGTTAGCAATGGCCCAGAAGATCTTGTGTGCCATCTATTTCTATCCTACCATATTCAAAAAATGTGTAGAAGCAATAAAACGCTGTCATCTGTGTTATCTTTACACTAGAAATATGTGGTCGCATACTACTCCTCTTTTCCCCATCATCACGGTAGGGCCCTTCATGAAGTGGGGGGTGTATTTGATGACCTACAACCAAGTGTTTGCTGGGGGGAACAAGTATATCATTGTCTCTTTTGACTTCTTTATGAAGTGGGAAGAGGAAATGCCTACCTTTAAAGTATATGGTGATGGAAACATATCTTGTATTCAATAAAATTATCACCATGTTTGGTCTTCCGAAGAGGATTGTCACTTACCATCGTAGTCATTTTCAGAACAAGATTATGACAGAGTTTACTACTATGGTAGGTTTTAGGCAATGCCACTCGTCTTCATTTTACCCGCAAGCAAATGGGAAAGTACAAGTAGTGAAAAAAACTTTGAAAACCATCCTCAAGCTAACTATTAATGCAATAGTTAGCTTACATGTGAGATACCATCATTAAATATTTCCATTCATGTGCTTCCCAATACTACTGAAATTGAGGAATGTTTGCTACATTTAGAGAATCTAGATGAGAAACGCAAAGATGTGTTCACAACAAATTGAGCACATAAAAAATGGGTAAAAAACCATTATGATAAAGTCGTGAAACCTAGGGTTTTCTCTGAGGGAGATATTGTCTTGGTCTATGACTAGAATTAGGAACCCCTAAGGGCATGCAAGTTTAAATATATGTGTCCAGGCCCATAAGTTTTGTCAAAATTTCTAAGGAAAGGTGCATACAAGTTAGTTTATTATGATAGTAATAAGCTGCTGGAGCCCCGAAACGGGATCTACCTAAAAAACGTATTACACTTAGGAATTATGTTTTTCTTGTTTTATAATTGTATTATTCTGTAAATGGTCATTAGTGTTTAGTGTTTCTTATGTAATTTGGTGTTGTTTCATATGTATTTGGAGTGGTTTATAGGGTTCACTTATGGTGCCATTCGTCACACTTGCAACTCGGCTTCATATGCTTTGGTCATTTATGCACCTACAGGACAACTAGTTTCCTCAAGAGGTGCTTGCTTAGGATCTGCAACTAAAAATCTAGATGAGTACAATGTTGTCATTAGGATTATTTGGGATGCTATATATCATGGTATCACCTTCCTAGAAGTCATACTTGACTCTTAGTTAGTGGTCTCTCATCTCAATGGGTTCTACTAGGTGAGACACCCTACTCTTTTACTTCATTTTTTGCAGATTAGGTTACGTGAAATAAGTTTTGAACATATTAAATATCAACACATTTCAAGAAATCAAAACACTATTATTGATGCATTTCCTAACTACATTTTAGACTGGAATTTGTCACACACTTTGTAAAATGAATACCCAGATACATAAAGACACGTGTAAATAACCATATATATGTATATATATGTAAAATGTAGGTCCATATACATCGAGTTATGGTCCAAATATCCAGTAAATATGTACATCAAAAATACAAAATAGGATCGTAATACTTCCAATGCTAATTCTATGGAATCTCCTCAGCCTCATCAGCTGTAGCTGCCTCCACGACTTCTCAATCGCATAGGACATCCTGGGACACCTTTCATAGAATGTGTAATCAATATGGAGGTACACCCATGACATGATCATACATGGCCATATGAATCCTCTCCATCCTCAGTGTTGGTACATCATGGGTAATCCTAGCCAGCTTTCCCGCCATAATACCAAGCATAGTTTCATCTCTGGCTCTATCTACTAGTCATATGAAGGTCTTATATTGTCCATATTGTCAGATAGGTCCAACATCTACATATCATCAAAAGAGCTTTCAGACTCGAATACATATGTATATAGCATTATGAATAAAATTTCATAAAAATTAAATATTTGAAAAAGTAAAATACTTACCCATGTCTCCCCATGCTTCTCTAGGAAGGAGAGCTAACTCGAGATCACCATCAAAGTCCATACTTGCATATGGGAATCGCTTCAGAGTGAGCACTTGGTGGCTCCACCATGCATAGAAATCGTCATTGTAGCCACCCTCTATCTCACCTCCACCATGGAAGACGGTTACATTACCCCACTACATAAGTCTAGGCTCAAAGGGAGGGGAGGGTGGAAGTTTCACTACAGGGATTAGAATAGGAACCCTCTCAAATAAGAAAGAGATCAAAATACTTGCATCGCCGAATGTTTTCTTCCACTGTCATGTAGTATTAGAGTTGCTTCTTCATGATTGGGACCAATCCAGAACACTAGTAAAATATCTCACCTCATAGACACTCCATTGTTATACACATGTGGTTATGTTTATCTAAATGCAAATCCAATGACCCCTCCACTCTAACAACAATGTTCACAAGCACTTTCAATGTTAAACTGCTAATTTGTGCTATCAGGATTTTTGTCCCCGATTTCTGTGTGCCAGGTAAGCAATACATATTGACATAATCTTATACGCCAAGGATATCATCCCAATAGCCAGTGCCAACCAATTTCATGGGCTCCCCTCGATGATACAATCCAATAATAAAGTAGATGTCTTCTGTAGTGAGCTATAAGGTCTCTCCCTGAAGGTGAAACATGCCACTATCATGATCCCATAAACCTACAAATGTTTCAAGTAGTCAAACTTGGGATCTCATGTTCGATGTGTGTTATAATTTCAACAATCCACACCTCCAAAGGGAATTCAGTTTCATTGGACACGCCATGACTAGCCTATCCATATCCTCATGCTCTCTCTACCTCCACTCTAGCACCATTTTGGCCTGCCAATTAAAATTTTTATCATTAGATTTTGTTGGTCCTCATTTTGTCACCATTTTTGGCTCAATATTTTACATATTAACACATGTTTTGTTACCTTTTGGAGTCTTTTCTACCATACAGTTTTCCATTCAACAATAGGTATGGTCATATTTTAATTTATGCAAGTTATGTTTTATTTTGCATCATTTCACGATTTTCTTGTTTAAATTCAATAATATGTAGTGATGTATGAAACTTTCATTCCAGAATCTTGGTCTTTAGTGAACCAGTGAGTAGCATTGCATTCATCCTAGATGTGTATAGAGCATATCCAGCACATCATCCAGCTCACTATTCGAACCACTGAATCAACCATGCAATGCTGATAGTGGATTCCTGAGCATTAAAGGCATGTAATGGACATAAACCGTTGTGACCACACGCCTACATCTTAGCATAAGCCTCCTTCTAGAAGAGCACTCGTATGATGTCTCTATGTGACACATTGACACCAGCTCCAATTAAGACTGAATTCATATGCCACATCACGTGCCAGAGAGGAACCAAATTTGCGAAGAAGAAGGAAATGTCATCTGTTGGTTAACAATGTAGTTACTTGCCATAATGACTTCCTTATCTTAAGAGCAGTCGACCACTGAAAGGGTCGACTTTCTCGCCTTCTGTAAAAACATTATATATACAGATGATCTCATGTGAGAAATAGTTAATCATTGAATGTTAATAGTTGATAGCTCGCGGTTAATAGATAATAGAATCAATGGAGTTAGTAAGGATAGCGAGATAGTTAGTCATATTATCAGTTGACCACAAAACTCTATAATGATACCTTTTGATTTACTAAAAGTTCTATTATGTTGTGCATGACTGTGTTCCATTAGCAAGGCATTACTCTATTTGCTGGGAGGGACCCCTGACAACCAGCGTTTTACATTTTCATGCATTCTTCATTATTTCCCTTATCTGTAACTAGTATAGTCTCATTTATAAGTTTTTTATGCAATTTCATTCCTGTAATCGTTGTTGTTAACTACTTTCTGTAGCATAGATTTAATTTTTATCTCGTTGATTATGTAGTTTTCCTTTACAAGTTAGCAACTGGTTGCGCCTAGAATAGTTTCTAAATTCCTTTTCAAAGTTTTTACAGTTCATTGTTTGATTTGTAGACTAGATTCCTTTGGTTAAATCACAGTAAATTTAGCTTTATTCATTTCTATTTTTGCTTAAGTATATTTCAGTTTGTTCAATAATGTAATTTCCTTTTTGAATTATGAGCTAGTTTAGATTAGGTTGCCATAAAATTCAATTATTAAGTAGATTTACTCTTTGCTCTTCTATGTTTTATTAGCATATGCATGAGTCCGTTGTTCTCAACAAATCATTTAAATTCATTGTTTTCTCGAAATTTTAGTATTTTCTTTAGACAGGATGTCATTCAGACAGCCTGTTCTGCCTTTCATACATACCTTCATTTTAATCTGTTGTCCAGTCTTTTATTCAACCCTGCGTGTCTTTAACCTATTTTGATCTTATCTCCTTAATTTTTTTATTCTGTTTTTATAATTACTTAGATAGTGATTGTATTTTCTCTTAATATCCTTAGATGATATTGTTTAGACTACTTATTAAACCTCATTCTTCTTTCTCCTTTCTTCTCACCTTATGCCTGAGAATTATGTCGTATGTTTTGATCTCGTGTATTGATTTGTAATTAAAATTTGAATTGTTCCTTTGCATGTAAAGTTTTAAATGCCTTAATAGATTAAGTGTCATTGCTCATAATAATATGATTTTTCTCTCAATCATATAGTTATTAAAATAATTCTATCCTATATAATTTAGATCATCTTTATAAGTTTTCTGCTTGTTCATAAATCATGTCTACCTTCTTGTAGTATTATTTCATCTTTTGCAAGTAGGATTTATTTGTTTATAGATCATCATGTTTACTATAGCTTGTAATTGGACATTTCTTAGTCCACATATTTTCATAGAGATTAAGTTAGATCTAATTCCCTTTAGTTTCTTCACCTCATTTGAAAGTCACTTTGACACTTCTCCTGCTCCTGTCCCAATCACAGTAAACCCTTACCCTCAAAATAATCAAGGAGAATGGAATTAGTGTCCATCTATTAGTTTCATGTATATTTTTTAGGAAACATAACTAGTTGTTGTAAATTCTTCTTTGTACAACCAGTTCCTAAAAATTGTTTATCAATAAAATAGAACTTCTTATAAAGAATAATTCATTGTCATCAAATTGTCCATACCTTTGTCTTTTAGTAGTTTTTTATAGAGTAGAGTAGTATAACTTGATACCACTATGCCTTAGTACTCTATTTCCGTTATCTTAAGAAGTTGGATTCTTAGGAGTTCAACTCAGTTTTTCATTTTGAAAGACTTTTCAATCTTTTGTTTACTAAAGTATTACCACAATACCCTAGGAATTCCTCTACCTTCGCATATATTTTGTAACAACTCTAAGCCTACCAACCCCAGTCAATAATTAAATATTAGGTGAATTATTCAAGAGAATATTTTTCCCAACATTGTGGCATTGTTTCCGGTGAGTTGTTCTGTAAAGTAGAATAGATATAGGCTGCTGGTGGGGGAGCGGTAAAATGAGAGTTAAGAACATGTGCATCTATTATAATAGGCACCCCCAAATCCAGTAGTAGTGGTAGGATAGGCTAACCTAGATATTCTTAGGATAGATTTGTTAAGATAGTAAAATTTTATTAAAATTAAGTTTTTACAAGAAATCCCAACCATCAACTCAGTGAAAAGTCATCGAAAAAAATGAAAAAAAAACTATAGGAAGTAGTTCTGCTAGAAACATAAAGAGATTCTTATGGGGGGGGATCATAGAAAGAGGAAAGATCTTGGCAGGCGGTCCTGTGGGCCTCAATCCTGACAAAGTTTAAAAGAAGTAACCATTGGGAACCCTTAAATACTCCACTAAGTCACGAAATTAGATAGTACAACTTTTATTAAGTGGGGGAGCTGAACTTCATTAATTTTGTCAATATTGCCTAGGTGAAAGCTCTCTTTGGTAATTCAATAAACATAGTAACCCCACAAATTAACAAATCCACAGTAGCATCTCCTATTCCTATAATTACCAACAAAAGAATGGGTGATCAGAGGAAGATTTATCCTGGAAAAAAACGTTGGGACACCCCATTATTGCCTCAAAAGAAACCTTCTAGGTACACTCACTTTAGAAACCAAACTTACATGAAGAACCAAGAAGAAGAATGAACAGCAAAGATAAATTTCTGTCCAAAATGTAAAACTAAACATCCTCAACAGGAATGTCCATTAAATAAAACCCCTCCATGTTATATCTTCATGGGGAATCATGTTTTTCCCCAGGGGATCAAGATGGATCTATCAAGATAGAGGTAATAATTGGAATTCCCTATCCAAAGACTCTTCCTCCTCCTAATTCTTAAAAATATTATGGGTCATCATCATTTGTAAATATGTCAGTATGTGTATATCTCTTTGAATAAATAACAGTCATTTCTAATCATTTCTTTATAGGGGACTCTTTTTCTATGTTTTCAAGAATAAAATAAACCATCTAACAAATGGTTTTGAAATTTGGTTACAAATGGGTCTTTCTATTTATTTGAACAACTCATGGGATGTTACCTGAAAAAAGAAAATATTCTAGAAAATATATCTTAACTTTGAATTTTTAAAGTTCTTGTATATCATTTTCAAACCATTTATTTTATGATTTTGTTATTCTTTATATATATATGGTGTTTTGATTCATATATATACATTCCCGATTACTTGAACAAGTTCTCAAAAGACTTACTTCAATTATCATGTTCTTCAGAATTTCTACACCTAGAGATTACTAGCTCATCTACACTTGTTATCAAAACCTAACTCTTAAATATTTTTTAGAACACTCCGAGATATTTTTTTAGACTAAAAGGCCCAAGAACACCTTTAAGTTATTCTCTTTTGACATGATCTATAATTAAGGCCATTTTATGAATGAAAAATTTAACTCTTGTGTTTACTAGGGCTTAGCACGCTCTAGTACCAATCGACTTCCATATACTTCCAATATTTATACAAGGAAAACCCGTCGAGGTACTAAACAGGCCTGTTGGTAGCGGGTCAATTCTAAGTAACAACCTAAAAATAAGGAATTTCGATAAATGTAAGTAAACCCGTCGGGGTACTGAACAGGATCACTGGAAGCGGGGCTATACTTGCATGGTACCAAGATAAACCCGTCGAGGTACTGAACAGGCTTGCTGGCAGCAGGGAAATATTGGGTGAGATCAAATTAATGCACCACTAGGCACATGGTTTAAAAGAAAAATATGTTTAGGCCTATAGTTTATGATCTCATTAAAGAATAACTGTAAGTTGGCCTTGAACCCAACAATCTAAATTCAATCAATATCTAGAATATGTTTATCCTAGAAATGGGACCCATAGGTGCAAACTCCTACAAATTCAAAGGTGAGCTCAAGAATTATTGAGAGGACAGTACATATTTACAACGAGGCTGGGATGACTAGTTTTCCCTATGGTCCTTTCACTTATATCTTCATCACATGAAAAACGATAAATTTATACATCTATATATTTGAGCACTATTATTTTTGGATATATATATATATATATATGTATGAATCCTTTCCATTTATTAGTGAATCTTTCTCTCTTTTACAAACTTACAACAACATGATTGAACTTTTGTTAATTCATTTTGGAAGTTACTTAGTTTTTTTTTATGGCTTGGGGACATGCCATATCTTTGGTTTGGGGGAGGATGACTATCTATCTTTATTTTTACTTATAAGAGACTCATTTCCAAATGATAAAGTGTCTCCAGGATAATGCAAATAGAGAAATTGGTTTTAAAATATTGGATGAATAAGGATGAACGATAGAGAATTATTTCATATGACTTCTTTGTGGCCTGGCAGCTTAGTAAAAGCTAGAATTAGCAGCAGTCCGATCCAAGAAGCTCATTTTTACAGAAATTTGTATGAAGGATCATATGAAGGGTCAAATGTTGATATGAGTAAAAATTCAAATGACGAGCTGAATAAAAATTATAATATTTTTGTATCTATGCTTAAGTGTTATCTTAATTTCGTTTGGGTAAAAGCCGAGTCATATAATTAGAGTCACATCCACAGGATATTATGACTAATATCAATTCATGATGGTACGAATTAAATCTAATATGATTTTATTTTACCTCCATATGGATATGATACGACCATAGGGTACTTCCTAGTTATCATGACTCTGCCATTATCATTATCCTCTTTTTTCCACTTGCACACATAAGCTATCAAATAAGTCGACCTTCTTGTTGAACTAAGGCTATTGTTATGAATTTGGTTATACATCTATATTAAGTTACATGTTCAACCTATCCAAAGTTCACTTTGAACGTGGTTGAACCAAATAAACTTTAGAAACTCATTCAATTATGCATTTTTGACGGCACATGTTTCGAAGATTTCCATAATGGCATGATCGTCTAAGTATGCCGAGCTGTTTACATGATCATTTGGTAGGTTGAATGCAGAACATTTTAAAACAAATCTATACAAACCTTCTCCCATTCCATCATTTTCACTGGCCATTATCACTGTAGATCATTTTAGCCACCTTTCTCTCATACTCCCTGCAAACCCTGTATTCTCACCTTTTTCACGCAAAAATGAGCCTCATTTTGTATCTTTTACTAAACTACCTTTGATTATAAGGATCTCTCCCTACGGAGCTATCTTCAATCTCTGGCTTGACTCCTTAAACATGACAAGATAACCGAGTTGCTTGTTCCTTCAGACTCATTAAAGGAAATGAATGATAATTCATAGTTGTATAAGTTTAATCATTTTCTAGACCCTATAGATTATTTATGAAAAAGATATATTCTATTTTCTTCAGAATTTAGAAGAGTATCTTCAGGTATATATTTATCTCTTTTCTAGGCCTGGACAACTAAACTTACGAAGAAGGAACATGTTTGAGCTTACTTTCCTCTTTTCCGTGCTCTGGACATAAACGTGAAAAATATTCTAAGTGTTCTTTTTGTCATTGCCATGATTGTTAAACCTTAGTACAAAACATCAAGTTTACTGTTGTTTGTCCCATTCTCATAAGTAAATGGAACTTTCCGAGTAATATTGCCTTCTTTCACACTCGTCAAACTAAGGCTATGTGATTTTTTTTGAAGGAGCATCTATGATACCATAGAGAACCTTAGTTTAACATATACACATTAAATTTTTTCATACAAATAATAAAATATGGATAAAACAAAGCGGCATTGCTTCATGGAGAAATTTGGAGGTTCATGGAGACCTTGGGTAGCTAGATTCTTCCTTATACATGTCATGACTTAACCCCAAATTCAAAATTCTTAGTAATGGAACGTTCTTGGAAGTGGAATAGGTGTCAAGTAACATGTCATGAACCCAAGGATTTGAATAGTTGAAGAGGAATAACTCCCCATGGAAGAGGAAGAGACTAGGAAGAAACTAGATGCCACTTGGAGAGAGATTCCCTGCGTTTTATGACAACAATCATGGAAGATTCTATTACAAATCAGACCTAATTGCAAATCTATGAAAATTTGACATGTCAGGGATAAAAATATCCTCCAAGAGGGCACATTTGTGGTTTGGTAGCAACAATTCAAATTTGGAGGAAGATGGAGGGATGAGGAGAAGGACAAGTGTCATGGGGGTGACTAAACATCAAGGATGAGTTGGATGAATCATATGTGAGTGAATTATACCTTGGAGTATCTTAGGAGAGTTATAAAAATATTTTCATGAGGAAGCAGAATGTATTTTTATCATTTGATAATTTTCCTTGGCATTTTGGAAAGCACTACCTTGTCCATTCCACGATGAGTGCTCACTCTACCTACTAGTGAGCCAATTTCAAGGGAGTTGGATTCTCATATAAATTGGATATTGGATTTTGCAGAATGTGTTTCCAACAACCAAATATCCCCTTGGACTATTTTCCCTTCCAATTTCAACGAAGGTAAGAAACCATCACAAAATGACTCATTTCAAAAGAAAATAAGGGAGGGAAAATAAAAGAAGAGCTTATAAGAAAGAAGTCATATTTCACATGTCAACAACCTTTGATTCTGGTACATAAGTGTGAAAAGGGGAAGGCACATTACACTAAATTTTTCTCTGAAGACAAGGAAGAGGGGAAGGAGGAAGAAGCACAACTTCTAGCCTAAGAAGAGGGGTATGAAACAATAGAATAAGAACAACCCACTCCTGAGAGAGGAAAATTGCAGCACTTTTAGATGTAACTTGATTTCAAACCCTGAGGCTCAAGGGTAACATACAAGGCCAAAAGGTCACGATCCTAGTGGACAGAGTAGTCACTAATAACTTCATAGATGCAGCCTTGGTGGAGAGGATAAATTTACAAGCTAAAACTTTCAATGGTTTCACAATCATCATTCCATGTAACAATTCTATGGACTACACTAAATGGATTCCAAATCTTCAAGTTACCATAGGAAATCATACTATCACTGAAAATTTCTATGTAGTGAATGTGGATGATACAAATGTGGTTTTGGTAGTCCAATGGTTGTATTGTTTAGGGGATAATACATTTAACTATCAATTCCTTGAAATGATATTAAAAAATCAGAAGGGAAACCCATCTTGTGGAGGGAAACACACACTTACCTAAATCAAGTGGTTTCCTCTCATAGTATGAGGCCTATCTTGAGACATGGAGACATAGAATGGGTTTATTAATGTTTAATTACATATTATAAACCTCACTTTAAGGGTTCTAAGAATCCTAAGGAAAAGATTAGTTATGAGCAAGTATCAGAGGGTTTTTGGAGAACTGCCCCTAGGAAGACCACAAGACATAGGGTTGTAGCATATCATTGAGTTAGATATAAGAAGAAAACCTATAAAAATGAATCCCTATAGGAACCCCAAAATGATTCAATATTGGATTAAGGATACCATTAAATAAATTTTTGAGTTGGCTCTCATAAGGCCTAGTTCAAGCCCATATGCTTCTCCAGTTGTTATGGTAAACAAAAAGGATGGAAATATGAGGACGTGCATTGATTTTGGAGCTTTGAATAAGAAGACAATTAAGAATAGATATCCCATCCAAAGGATTGATGATCTCATATATGAGATCCATGTATCCAAGTTATTCTCAAATATTTACCTTAGATATGGTTATCATCAAATTTGAATGAGGGAAGAAGAAATACCAAAGACTTCTTTCAGAAGCCACTATTGTCAATTTGAGTTTGTTGTCATGCCTTTTGGCTTGAAAAATTCTCCTGCCACATTCCAATCATGCATGAACAATATATTCCACAATAAAATACGTAATTTTGTATTAGTTTTCTTTGATGGCATTCTTATTTATAGTAAAATATGGAAGGACCATTTGCAACATCTAGAAGTAGTATTAAAAATTATGCATGATCAATATTTGTTAGCTAAGATGTCAAAATGTGGGTTTTGTTTGATAAAAATCTTGTATCTTTGACACGTAATTGGCCAATATGGTGTGAAGGTGGATATGGAAAAAATAAAATCCATTATAGAATGGCCTCATCCCAAAGTCTCACTGAATTGGGGGGATTCATTGGAATTTGTACCTACTATAGGAAGTTTGTGAAGGGGTTCTCCCAAATCACTTAACCTATCACTAATTTGACAAAGAAGGATTCTTTCCAATGTAATTAAGGGGCCTAAAAAACTTTCCAAAGAATGAAAGAAGTAATAAGCAATTTTCCTATTCTATCCTTGCCTGGTTTTTCTAAACAATTTGTCTTGGAATGTGATGCATCAAGAGAAGGCATTGGAGTTGTCCTAAAGAAAGTAAAACAAACAATAGATTTCAATATTAGGAATGTACATCCACTTTAGAATATTTACTTTGTTTATGAAAAATAAATGTTATCCAACATGCATGCTTTGATCAAGTTTAGACAATAATTGGTGGGAAACAAGTTTGTGGTAAAAAATGGCCATAACAACTTAAGGTACTTCCTCACTCAAAAGGATCTAAATTAAAGGAAACAAAAGTGGGTGAGTAAGATTCAAGAATTTAAATTTTATTTGAATATTTAAATGGAAATAATAATGTGGTAGTTGATGCCTTATCTATAGGACCTTCTATTTCTCTAATGGATGTAGCAGAAAATTTGAAAGCCATGTTAGAAGTAGAGTATGCCAAGGATAAGTTTTCTTGTGAAATTTTTGGTGGGACTAACAATGATCATAATTCAAAGGTGTTGAAAGGAATAATATACTACAAATATATAATCTGTTTGGTCCCTGGTTCGATATTGAAGGAGATATTTTTAACGAAATCTCGTGATTCTTCTCTAGCAGGTCACCCTAGTTTCTTCAAAACATATAGAATGTTGAGGGAAAGATTCTCATGGAAAGGGTTGAAGGATGATATTCTGAAATATGTTAATTAATTCACCACATTTCATCAAAACAAATTGGAGCACACTCATCCAGCTGGCCTCTTACACCCATTTCCTATTCCATAACGAAAATGGGAGATCATTTCCATGGATTTCATCACTGGTTTGCCCAAGATACTTGGTAAGGATTTTGTATTTGTAGTGGTGGATAGAATCACTAAATTTTCTCATTTGTTTGATGTTACTACCAATTTCAATGTTGCACAAGTATCTAAACTATTCTTTAAATAAGTTTTTAGATTGCATGGGCTTCCCAAGAGCATTGTTAGTGATAGAGATAACATATTTTTTAGTGCATTTTGGAAAGAACTCTTCAAAATAGTAGGGAAGAATTTGACACCTAGCAGAAGCTATCATCCACAAATTGATTGCCAAACAGAGAGGGTGAATGAATGGTTGGAAGTCTACTTGATGAGCTATGTTAGTGGGAAGAAAAAAATCATGGATAAAATTCTTGCATTTGGGCGAGTTTTGCTACAATACTACTTTTCATATGTCCATTGGAATGTCTCCTTTGAAAGCACTTTATGGTTAATATGCATCCAATTTTAGTGACCCCATTTTTGGTGATAATAGATCTCCAAAGACTAAGTATTGGATTGAATAAAGTCAAGAAATTTTTAATGATTTGAAAGACAACTTGCAAGTTTCCCAAAATCAACAAAAACAATATGCAGACCAACATAGAGTGGAGAGGAACTTCCAAGTGAATGAATTGGTATATTTGAGATTGCATCCCTAAAAAAAAACCACCATAAAGGGTAAAGGTTTATAAAATATAAAACCAAGGTTTTATGGTCCCTACAAAGTGATTCAAAAAATTGGAGAAGTGGCCTATGAATTGGAGCTTCCCATAGGAATTAAAATTCATAATGTGTTTCATGTTTCATGTATAAAGGAGGTTATAGGTCAGAGTATTTAATTTTTATATGCATTAAATCCCTTAGATGATGAAGGACAACATGTTCTCATTCTGTGCAAAATACTGAAAAACAAGGGAAAGGAGGTTAAGGAGCAGAACAATAAAAGAATAGTTGGTACAATGGAAGGATTTTCCTAGTGAGGAAGCCACTTGGGAAGATGACAAATTTTGTAGCATCCAAACTTGGCATTTCTTGAGGAAAATAAATATTTGGTGGGTAGGACTGTCATGTCCCCATTGCAATGAGACTACTAGTTAGCAATGTTTCACTTGCCTACTAGTTACCTAGGTTGGGGACGAGACATTAAATATTGCAATAAGGGAGCTATGAGACCCAAGAGAACCTCAATTTACCATATACACATTAAATTTGGTTATACAAATAATACATATGGAGAAAATAAAGTTCCATTTGGAGGTTCATGGAGACCTTGGGTGGCTAGATTCTTCCTTACACAGGTCATGAATTAACCCAAAATTAGAAATCATGAGTAATGGAACAATCTTGGAAGGTGAAGAGGTGTCAAGTAACATGTCATGAGCCCAAGGATTTGAATAGGTGAAGAGGAATAAATCCCCATGGAAGAGGAAGATACTAGGAAGAAACTAGGTGCCGCTTGGAGAGAGATTCTCTGCATTTTATGACAACCAAGATGGTAGATTCTATGAAAAATAAGACTTGATTGTAGACCTGATTGCAGACGTATGACAATATGACATGTCGGGATAAAAATATCCTCCAAGAGGGTGCACTTGGGGTTTCATAGCAGCAATTTGAATTTGGAGGAAGATGGATGGATGAGGAGAATGACAAGTGTCACGGGGGTTACTAAACATTGAGGATGAGTTGGAGGAATCCTGTTGGAAGGGGTTTTGGGAAAGTAAGTTGTGCAATGTCGCGGTAGTTGTGCAAGCTCACACGACACCGTATTAATAACCGCTTTAGCACAATGGGTGGAGGAATAACCGCTTTTGAATATTTACTATATTAATTGACCATGTTTTGTGGACAAAGGTCATTAGTGGTTAGAAGTTAGTTAGAAGTGTACCTTTGATGTAAAGGCACAAGCCTATATATAGAGCTAGTTTTTCAATTGTATAGGGGACATAGACGAAGAAGCATGATCAATTTGTTGTGATCTGTCTATGGTCTTGATAATTCTTCTGTTTTGAACAATCTATGATCTTTTTGTGTTAGGTATTGAATTTTGGGATGTAATCAGCCTCTTTCCATGGAGAAGAATTATCTATTTTGGATCTATTGCACATAATTAATAGGAAATGATGGTTGTTTCCTAAATGTTGTCTTTTGTTTTCTTGTTTTCCCTGCTGCGATGTCAATGCGAAGTGTATTGAATCTATTTATGATGTTTCTGCAATGAACTGATGATGCGATCTATCCCAATTCTATTGTAATGCTGATGAACGATGATGAAGTTTATTAATGTTGTTTTATGAATCATACTGTTGCGATAACACTGTTGCAATAAATGAATGATGTGATCTATTAGATCCATAGTTGTGAAGATGAATTGTGATAACTGTCTTAGTTCTTTTGAATGACTTGGGGTAGTCTGATAGTCATCCGGTCGAAGTCGTGAATGCCACATCTTCCCTTCTTACTACCGAAATCTTGGTTCCAACAGCTCTCCCTTGAACGCCTCGGGTGAGAATTCATCTCCTTTGCAGATGTTTCTAGGCAGAGTAAAACCTATCTGGGCCAGTGCTCAAGGAGATCACACTCATTGGGTGTCGACAGAGTGAGAACCCCTGTTGACGAGGTTTTGTTGGTGGGTTTTCACCAACAAAGCCTATGCAAGGGAATTCAACCTTGGAGGAACTTAGGATATTTATAAAAATATGTCACGAGGAATAATAATGGATTTTTATCATTTGATAATTTTCCTTTGGCATTTTGGAAAGCACTAACTTGTCCATTGCACGGTGAGTGCTCACTCTCCTTGCTAGTGAGCCAATTTCGAGGGAGTTGGATTCTCATTCAGAATGGATGTTGGAGATGAAATATTGAACTCTAATTTTGAGCTTAATATATATTTTTTAATTTCATATAGGATGCTTCTATAGTTCATGACCCATCTTTCCTCCCATTCTCTCATTCCCTACTTCATTATTCCCATGTCTCCCTATGATGGTGCACTTGTGCGAATCATGGTTGCACCTTGTTGAGTTTAGTTGATTCCCAAGAATGGGTGAATTTTTTATGGCTTTGTAATATTTATTCCATACTCTCTGTGAGTATAAATTAGCATAAATACATAAGTAAAATCTCCACATTTCCAAGCTATGGTTTGACTAGTTTCCATGTATTGCTTTCCCGTTTCAATGGAGTTGTATATCTGATTTGTGTTGAGGATTTTCTATGATGTTATATTCTAAGTGAGATATTGATATTTTTTTAATGATAACATTCCTTATTCTCTATTGTAAACCATTTCAGATACATTTTATGAGTCAAAGTTAAGTTATTACTATCATTTCCCTTAAGCAAATAGCACTAAACTTATGCATTCGAATGTGAATCTTTAAATATATTTTTCAGAAATTATAACCATACCTAATGAAATTTAAAGAATTCTAATATTAGTCCCCATACTTTTTTTTATAATTTGAGATGGTCCCATGTGAGTTGGAGAGCCATTTCTGCCCACACGACAGGGGGGATTTCACCACAATTACTAACAATTTTACCAATTTTTCCAATGACCCAAATGGAGTTTTTGATTTCTATAAATTATTATAAAGTGACTAGAGAATACATTGAGTGGTATTAATACTCACCATATTAGTCTCTACCAAATTCGAGACCCTGTTGTGTCATTTGAAGCCCCTAGAGTCAATGCTAGTTAATACAATTTCCCCCAAAGTATTCCTTTGTTTGGAATTTTCAAATTGGTTCATTAATGTAATTGAATTTGTCATAGAAAATGAGTCATATATACCAATTATCCTATTGATTCCTACTTATCCTCAAACTTTCTATCATGCAATATAATGAAGCTATTATTTTCTAAAGCATTCTCAGAGGAATAATTAGTCCATTCAACACATATCAACAACATTAAGACACATTTATATGTTTCAAATACCATTCAATATCTATTTTCATTTCTACAGAAAAAGAACCCATAGGAAATATTGCATACTATAAGACAATATTTTCTACCATATGGCATCCATGTGAAACATAACTAGGTGTTCACAAAACCTTCTAAAATGTAATATGAACATATTCAATATCTTCCCGGAACCAAAAACAAATACCAAAATTTTAAAATTTATTTAAACAAAATCCAAATATATCACTTCACCAATCAAATCTCCTAAACTATGAGATTAAGATTGAGTTGTACTTTCCACACATTCTATTTCTAATTGTTTATAAGTCATCAAGGTTTGTAGAGTTATTATATCTAAATTAATCTAAGACAAGTAAAGAAAAGTAAACATATACTTATTTTAAGTATGTCAATCCTACGAATGTGTTCCTTCTTTCTTTCATAGGTTAGGCCTTTGATAATATAACTATCCTTATTTTTTAAATAAAATTGGAAATACCATAATATTATTCTTATTCATATGGATATCATAGGTAATGGAGTTAGGTAATACATGCCTTGTTTATATGGAAGAGAAACACTTTATATGTCAATCCTTATTAGGTTCAAATCACTCTTCATAAATATTTTAGTTGATATTCAATAATGATCACTTCTAATAATTTTGATAGGTCACTTGGTACCCATATAGTTTACCATTTAATAAAATATTTATTACAATTATTTTGAAGTTAGTGTTAATTCATTGTTTGTATTACGTTATTACTGAGAGCGGGGGGATCAATAATAGCACAGATATGTCCAAAATATGAAGATTTTCAGATTTAGAAAAAAACACGCCAATAAACAAGACAACACACAAATATATGAGAGCAAATGTGAATATATATTTGTATGTGAAAAGTTATATTAATGGGAGATTATAGTCTCTAATTATGAGCACCTAATCATTCATATATTCACTTGATCTCAAGTACAACCTATAGATTACTAGCACCAACCTACAAGAACTTCTATCTATGTAAAGTTCCAACTTACGACCTCCAAGCACCGACTTGAACAAATATCAATTTTTTATCACAAACAATAACTTATAGCTTCAAGGTCATATCTATGCAAGAATTGCACTCTCCTAGTGTGGGAATGACAACCTCCTTTTGTTCTCTAGCACTCACTTGAAGGAGATCATGATCCCCTAAATTTATTTTCACCAATAGAAAGGATGTCGCTACATCCTAATAGTTCTCTAGCGCCCATTGGAAAGAAGTTTAATCTCCCTAATCCTTTCCCCAAAGTGATGTCCATGTGGTGTGATCGTACTATCCTCTTTATACCCACATCATTTTTTTAAAGAAACTTTTGTCCTATTCATTTAATTTGAACTTAACGTGCTTTCCCTTAGTCTATACAATGCATGAATTCATGGAATTTCAATGTCCCTTTAATTTATGTTCAAGTGCGTGTTCAAGTTCTTCATTGTTCTATAAATTTGCAGTATTGATCATTCAATTCACCACCCTATTTTTACTCTGTCGAGTTTTTATTTGCATATTGTATTTCAATTATGCATACCTTTGTCTTCATAATTTCCTATTTCTAGTGTCTGAATATCTCTCTTAGAATATTTTCACAATCAGTCACTTCCAGTAAGAAAATCTTGGATGGTTTAGAATGGACATTGGAATTTGGAAAAATAAGCTGAAGGAATCAAATTTCTTTCCTTGGTTCGAGTAGTATTTTTTCAATCAAGATACTTTAGATAGGTTTTCTACTATGAGTAGGTGATTGGAAATTTTGGAACAACAACAACAACACACATTCAATCTCTTAAGTAATATTTGGGTTGAACCCAATAAATTAGCTTCAAAATAGAATCTTCTTTCTTTTTTTCAGTCATCTAAACCTACATAGCTAGCTTCCATGGACTTAATTATACACCTTTCATCTCTTCCTTCCAATCATGTCGAACACGTCGACCTCAAACTTCATTTGTGATCCAACTTCAGTATTTTTCATTTTTTATTCAATTTTCTATTTTGGCACCCAATATTGGCCTGATGTAATACGAGGTTCAAAGCTCCACAATTTTGTAATCATAATTTTGAATATAATACAAGCATTTCTCCTTTCACAAAATCATGATGTATCACTTGTGTATTTGTTTTTTATAGTTTTATGCATTTATAACAATAATAAGGTACAACAGTTCTTCAAATAAATATTAATCAACATCTACTTATTTTGTCAATCCTTGAGTGTTTGAATATACCTGTTATGAACTCAAGGATTCTACATAATCCTTTCGAATAAGTGTTAGAAACAATTTCTTCCTGTTGATACTCCACAAATGTTATTGTTTTTCATATTTTAAATGTTTCTTAAGGGTTCCATTTCACCCATCTTCTTGGTATTTTTGTTTTGCGCACTTCTATCATGCTTTTGACACACATCTATTATTTGTATCCGAGTCAAACAAATTCCAACCATTTGGTTCCATCATTATTTCGATCGCTTCCTTTTTAGAGAAAATTAAGCAGATTGTTGTCATACTTATTGCATATATAGAATTTTATAGATTAACAATTCCTTGCTATATGTTTGACAAAATTGCATCTCCAACATTTGATTATTATATTTTGATTTGGATACTCACATACCTGGTTACTTCATTCCTTGGGTCAATTCAAGATTTTTGTGAAGAGTGTCTCGATGCTTGAGTTCTTTGTCACAGATGTTTCTGCCACTTTCCATAAATCCAATGCATGTATTACCATTTGGATAATGTTGAAGACTTAGTATTTCTTCCAAGACAATTGAGCTATTACTGAACTATTGTTGAGTTTCTACATTAATGCTTACTTCAACCTTTCTCTGATTTATGTCTGATTCCTTGAGCTCAATTTGTTTTTGCGGCAACTCATCAACCATTTCTAACTCCGTCCATAAACATTCAAGTGAAAATTCGTTTTCTTCTAATTCATTTATTTTTCCATTTGTGCAATGCAATTCTTCTTTTGCGACTTTCAAAACGTCATGTATATCTCAATTTTGCTTGATCGATTTTCCTTCCACTTCAAGTTGCTCCTTCAACACTTGATTTTATTTTCTTGTCTTCTTCATTTCATTCAGACCACTAATTAATTCTCTTTCTCAAACTACTCCAATACTATCTTCATCTCTAAACTTTGGACTTTCTTTAGAGACATAGGATTTATCAAGATTTGACGCAAATTAGGTGACCTACTCTGTAGAGTTTTTGTTGTCAACAATTGTCTCCATTTTTAAAAGTTGTTTTGAACCTTTTGACCTTATATTTTCCTTGTAATGTTCCCATACCCTGATTATCATGCAAAATTAAACATTTCTTAAAGAACCTTTGTTATTCTTTGAAACAACCAGCATGGCCCTGAAACACTCCTCAACATTCATGTTTTGTTACCACATTGTCACATCCCATCCTGTTCATCAGAGAAAGAGAGCATGACTAAAAATTATGTTCACAACTTGTTCCACATCTACGAATAGATTAACGGCTAAGAATCAACTCACAAAAATCAACGGTGCAAAAATCCTGAGCTTGCGAAGTCAGGAAAACACAAATTGCGATCCCGCATACAGAATAGACCGTTGCGGAAAGGAATGTTGTGTAGATAGATATTTGTGAAGCCGCATTCCACATCCTGCATCCTACATCCCACAAGTTTCGGAAAGGAGAGTTGTGAAACAAAAATTGTGGAAAACTGGATTCACCAAAGGGCACTTCCGCATCCCACAAGTTGCGGAATGGAGAATCATGGAAAGAGATCTAGGAAAAACCGACTTGGAAGAAAGAAATTTCCCACATTCTGCATTTCTCTTGCGAAATAGACCATTGCAGAAGGAGATTTTTGTCTGGAAATTCAACCTGCTAATTGAAGTCTTGGACAAATTTGGCCATTCAAGCCATCACCAATTTGACATTCTGAGTCCTGTAACTGAATTTAAAAATACATTGAAAAAGACTTAAATAGATGCATACAATTGCAATTATACATCGGAACATGTCATCCATTCAACCCATTAAACATGTTCATAATATTCCATTGAGCAAGTGCAAATGCACATAAATACATAGACAAGAACACTTATCTTTGAATGAAGTTTGTTCTGCAACCAATTATGTCACTACAACGTTCCACCCAACCATAGGCCAGTGCACTCATCAATCTATCAGTAACATTGCCACCCCCAAGATGGGCATGATTCCCCCAAGGAATAAGGAATACTAGCAAACTCACACATAGCTAGGGATACAACAGGAACTCAGCCAAGCCAACATAGTTGGGTTTACCAGGCTACAGGAAACAAGCCAATAAACTACACATCCAAGGAAGCTAATAGTTAGTGCACACAGTCAATCCAACACTTACATAAAGGATCATCCAAGCCAACAGATGGGTTTATTAGGCTACACATCCAAGCCATCTCACTGCTAGGTTTATCAGGCTACTTAGCCAAGCCACCATTCACAGCTGGGTTTATCAGCCTGTCCAACCATGGATCACACGAATCCAAACACAAGAAGACACAACCAAGCCAACAGATGGGTTTATCAAGATACTATCCAAGCCATCCTGCAAATTGGGTTTGTCAGGATTGTAAGGAAATGGGCAGAAAAAATTGCTAATCTAGTAAGATCATCCATAGAGCTAAGAACACCTTCACAAGAACTATCTATCCTGGAATACACATTGTCTACACACCCAAGATAAGGAAGTGTCCCCTTCTCTACTCCATAGTCCCTTAGGATACACCTTCCCTTCCAGTGCTCTTCAGGATGTGCGTAGCAGATTCATCAACAACTCTTATCTTATTGTGAGGTTCCACACTAGGTTCATCAAGCACATTCTATGTCTCTCCCACTCCTAAGTCTTGTATATAGTTCAAACTAGAGTCAGGGTGCAAAACGTAGCAACCATAGGGAGACACAACAACACAAGATTCACTCTGATACATAAGTGATAGGGTCTCATAACACTCTACAGTTCAAGATAACACTGCAACACAACAACTAGGGTCTCGGTAAATAAAAAATTCTTGCATAAATGTGTAGCAACACCTTGTAGCTCTTGTCGCGTATGTCTAATTGGTAAGAATGACCAACATGTGGGTGAATTATTGTGAGTGAACAACCTTCACTGTGAATGAAAGATTGATCATCCAAATGTTAGACAAGTTTTTCCCCCAAAATGTGAGGGAATATGAAACGTTAATGCATGAGGGAATGGACATATTTTTTTGGTTGTTTTCTTTCCCATGGGGTCAAAACACGTTCTTCTAGAATGGGTGCTCTTCCCAATTTGAATTTTTCCCATAATCTTCTCCTTCCATGCAATAACTACCTCAGCCAAATTTTGGCAGAAATAAATGGTTGGGGAAGAAGACAAGAAATACGGTAGTTGACAGTTTTGATGGGTTTTACCCAATGGATTCAAGGTTAAACATTTTCTCCCCTTATCCTTGGAAAATCATGCCCCCATATCATTATTTATTGCATTGACATAGCTGGTTGTGGGTGTTTGATTAGATCACATATTTACATGATGTTTACAAACGTGCTTAAATTAGAACACAAACCATATGCATCAACCATGATCACCTATACACCAAACATTAATCAATGATAGGGCCTTGGCCTTCAGCTCCTTTCCATGATTCCATATAATATTTACATCATATGCATTTAATGCAAATGAGGTCAAAACCGAGGTGTTACATTCCTCTCCTCCTTCAACAGCACTGTCCTCAATTCTTTACAAAATTGAACAAAAAGGATGCACTAGTATCACCCTTAGTGCTCCCCAGAATTGAACAAAAATGGATGTGCCAATTGCATGGCATCTTCCATCTCCCATGTAACCTCTTTAGGACCGTAGTGCTCCCATTGCACCTTTACCTGCCCTATGGCTCAGTTCCAGAGAATTGTTACATTCCTGTCGAGGATGCGTATTTTCTCGATTTGGAACACTCCCTCAAGTTCCACCTAAATCACATCCCAATTTATCACATGGTTAGGGTCATGTACATATCTCTTAAGCAAAGAAACATGAATAACATTATGAGCTCTAGTGCTAGCAGGAAATGCAAGTCCATATGCAACTGGCCCTATTCTTTCAAGCACTTCAAACGACCCATAGTATCTAGGAGACATATTGGCACAAATTCCAAGCTTCAAGGAACTCTTCTTTTCCTTCACTCTAAGGTAAACATGATCCCCAACACCAAACTCTCTATTCACCCTATGCTTATCTGCATAGCTTTTTTGTCTGTCCTGAGCTGATTTTAGATTCTGCCTGATCTTTACCACTTCCTGCTCCATCTCCTTAAGCAATTCTGGACCAATCACAACCCTATTCACTGGATTATCCCAAGTAACTGGTCTCCTACACCTCCTGCCATACAAATGTTCATCAGGACTCATCCCCAAAGATGCTTTCTTTCCATTGTTATATGCAAACTCTACCAAGTGTAAATAATCTTTGCACTTGGTTGGTTTGTCCATCACATACATGCAAAGTATGTCTTAAAGCACCTGATTTACTCTCTCTGTCCGACCATTAGTCTGAGGATGGTAGGAAGTGATGAAGTTCAACTTTGTACCGAAATATGCAAACAACCCCTTCCAAAAATTGGAAGTGAACTTGACATCTCTGTCAAAGACTATTGCCTTAGGAAATCCATGCAATTTGAAAATATCCATCATGAATATCTTTGTAATGTCATCGGTCTTATGTGTAGACTTAACTGATATAAAATAAGCTGCTTTTTCCAACTTGTCCACAACAACCATGATGGAATCATGCTGTCTCCAAGTCATTGGAAATCCTGTAGTAAAATCCATGGAAATAAATTCTTGTTTCGATTCTGGAACTAGAAAAGGCTGCAACAAACCTGCTGAGTGTTGATGCTCAACCTTCACCTACTGACATTTCATGCACCTTGAAATATACGCAGCCATGTCCTTTTTCATTCCTGGCCAAAAGTACTGCTTTCTAGCTGTAGCAATTGTATTTTGATATCCTAAGTGACTAAGATATGGATCTTGATGGATTTCATCCATAACAACTCTCCTCAAATATGCTACATTCAGAATATAAAATTATTCTTATCAGCGAGAACTCTATCTTCTTCTAATTTATATCCCTCGTACTTATTTTCAAGGCTTTGTTGCTGTAACTTGTCCTTGATCTGCACATACATTTCATCTTCAAAAGTATGACTAGCAATCTATTATTTCAAATATGATTAGAAAATACTAATGGATGCCACATACATTTCTTGCACCTTCCTGCTAAGTGCATCAGCTACCTGATTCTCCATTCCCTTTATGTTCTTGATTTCAAAATCAAACTCACATAAAACTCTAGCCATCTAGCTTTCCTAGCATTTAAAGTACGTTGATCAAACAAATAATTCAGACCACCATGGCCTGTCCTTAGCTCAAGTCTTTTTCCCATCAAGTAATTCCTCCACATCTTGAGAGCATGTACTATGGCTACAAGTTCTAGATCATGAGTGGCATAGTTCTTCTCATGCTCCTTCAGCTTTCTTGACTCATAACATATCACATGGTTGTCTTGCATAAGAACTCCTCTAAGTTCTTGACCACATGCATTAGTACACAACACAAAATCTTTCCCTGGGTCTGCAAATTTCAAGACTGGTGCACTTGTGAGAATATTCTTCAACTGCTGGAAGCTTTCTTCACACCTCGATGTCCATTCAAACTTTATCCCATTCCTTTGCAAAGAAGTGATAGCATGTGAAACCTTGGAGAATCCCTCTATGAATCTCCTGTAGTATCCTGCAATTCCCATAAAAGATCTTACATCTGTCACATTTCTTGGAGTAGGACAATTCATAATGGCTTCAATCTTGTCAGGGTCATGTTGGCTGGATTTTTTGAACTAGGCCAACTACAGAGAATCAACCCACACAAAGGTGCTTAAAGCAACCCCAGGTATGTTTGGTATGGCTAACACTCACAGGAAAAGGCCCTGCTGCCTCTAGGTTTTAACTCTCTTAAGGAAAGTTATCTAAACTTAAACCTAGAAAAGTGTATTTTAAACTACTTTATGCTACTGAATTTTAATTAATGCAACTAAACCTATTAAAACTAAATGTAAATAATAATCTATAAATTAAATTAAGCTACTAATCAAATTACATCCAATCTGCGAACTAAAATAATTTTCTATTATTGAATGAAATTTAACTATTATGTCTACTTTATATGTTGCTCTCTTAACGAGAGTCTCAATTTTTGTTTTGTTTGAATCTTTGAAGAAAGAAACTATTCATGAATATAAACAATTAGCTAAGTGTATGACCTATTTATCAGCTGCAAAATTTAAACTAATAAGTTTAAGCTAAAGAAAAATATAAACACAAATTAAAACTATTTTAAACTATCTCGATCGAGAGCAAATCTTATCGTCTAAGTTGATAGTCTGCTGACAATATAATATCAGAGAGAAAATAATACAACTCTGAAAAATAATTTATCAAATTTTAAGTTATAATAACTTTCTGATTCAATAGTATTTTATGATAAAGGAGTAATAAAACAATAAATTATTTTATTATTCTATTAACATAAAATCCAGAGAATAATCAACATTTAGCATTTCTATATCTGAGTATAAAGATAATTAACTAACTATTTTAAAATATTTTTGAAAATACAAATATTTCAATCCATTAGTTAATGAATTGATGATATCATACAGTTAGTCTTATCAAGAAAAATTAATCAGATGACATATCTAATATATGTACCAGGCAGAGAAATGAACTAGTGATTCAAGTAATTCTTTCCCATAATACATACAGATTATATCACAGCATAATCGTACATAAATCAATTGAGAAAGTATAATATGAAATATATATTTATTATGTTTCAGAACTGTAACAAAATGATACCAGTTTTGAAATCAACACTTCGAAGACATCCAAGGAAGAGAAGCTTCTTCAGAATACCAGCAAGTGTAATATTTATTTCAGTATAATTTTTAACCAGTCATACTCTCATCCACTAGAAGCAATGTCTCCCCTTCTATTTGCAAACATCCCCATTTACAAAATAAAAATCAAAATATATAAAGACACAACTCTTCTATTCTGTGGAGACCCCCCCTCCATCATCAGACCTCTGAGGTCGAATATATAGCCGTACAATACACCTCTGTTTGGAGCTGAATTTCTCCACGTTGGTTGAGAAATTTCAAAAATGGCCCACGATTAGGGGTAAAGGACCCCATTTCAAAAGTGGGTTTTCAATAGTTTTTCCAGATGCAAAATGGTTTTCTCATAATGATCCCCGCAAGATCGCCTCTTTCAACTAGTGCATCATCTATTTCTTGTTATCTTCTCTTCATCAATCTTCGAGCTTTGTGGAACATCTTCCATCTTCTTAGATAACCTCCATGAACAATTATACATCCTCTTATGCACTTTGAGATCTGCAAATAAAGAGAAATATAGAGTAACCATATCAAAATGATTATATGAAGAATTAAGAAAATATAACAATAACATTTCATTTTTTAAACAGTGCGTAATAATACGGTAAAAGGGTGGCTTAGTAAAAGAGTTAGAATTATCCCCCTTTATATATGGCTGTAAAAATAGAACTATAGTGATGGCATCGAACTTTGTAGAAGTAAAATCCTTTCAACCTTGTGATCTTATTCTTCAACATCTTTCGGTGATATAGAAATAATTTGATGTGACCTGAAGAATATTAGTTTTACATGACATTGGGTTCATTGCTTAAGATAGAAATCTATTCACTGCCTTAATAAAATCATCGTGACACATCAAATTGACATGTTGATTTTTTATGGCAAAGATCCTCTCTATTTGCATTTGGAGTTCCACCTTTCCAATGTATTGGCCATTCTTCCTTAACAGACAAAGGAATGGCATTGATCTTCTTAATTTATGTGATCTAGTAATCCGTGTGGCATCCCAAACTCAGCAATCATTGTGATCTCATTAGCGTGCTATCCTCTTTCGCGGTCTGGGTATTCTGGTGACAAGACATTAATGACAATCAACAACTACTTGAAAATTCAGTTAGTGATTTAGTTGGTGGATCTTCTTCTTTATCTCTGAAATCTGATTACATTAAGATTATGTCTCGTATAGACATCATTGATGATCTCTAATTTATGACAAGTTCTTCAAACTTCTTGCAATTTCATAATGTTGTGGACAAATTCTATGGAGCTGACGTAGTCATCCATAAATATATTGGCTTGCAACCGGTGTCGATATGTGGAGAAAGAGAGAATTCTTAAAAAGCTATAATGGAAAACCAATAAAAATGCCAAAGTTAAGTAATTTAAAATCAATACTATCTACATGACTAGACGTAACTTTTTCAAGATGCACCTTAGAATGTTATAACTATGCAACAAAACTTTTTAGAAATTAATAAGTTATCAATCTTCCAAGTTTCTTAAGGATATTCATGGATTGAGAAGTAAGGTTTAAAGTAACACGCTAGCCATTTGAGACAAATATTATTCACTATACATAAAAGCTTTTAAGTATCATTCATCTCCATTCATATCAAAGTTAGTTTATTGAATTAACTTGCAAGTTTATTAGCATAGATCTAGGTGCACCATATTAAAATTATTTATTTTATTAAAAATATCAAAATATCAAAATGAATCTTTAAAAAAACCAAAGTTTTATTTCTTTAAAAAATTGGCACTATTTGAAAAGATGATGTCACCTTGTAGTGTTAATATGTATCTTTTGTATCTAAATATATAGATAAATGCAACACGTTTTCTTAAAGTAGTTTATATAGTAATTCCAAAAAAAACTATTACTTATTTCTTAAAGCATTGTGGAGGAAGAAATTGAATATAAATAAATAAATAAAGTTTACAAAAAAAGGTATAATTAATTTTTAAAATAAAAATAAAGAAATTTTTGTAAACTTTACAATTTCAAATGTTAAAATCTTAAGATTTTCACATTTTATCCAATTACTTCCTACAAGAAATGTTTTTGAATTGTTAGAAATAGAGCCTTATGGAATATGATACTCATCAAACAAATTCTCAAATACTAAAACATATGCATCACCCCTAATGATTTATAAGATGATCTAGTACTCAAAACATTTTAATTGAATAACCAAGTCAAAGAAAAAGCAACATAAAAGAAAAGGATCTAGGAAACAAGCCAAACTAAAGCAAGCTAAAAACTAAGCATTTACAAAATTTATGTGGGGTTCCCTTTATTTTCACTAAAATTGAAGGGAGTTGTTGGAGTTCCAACAAATGGCGACATGCTGGATGAACCAGTTATCTCTGTGTTTTTACCTGAAGGTTATAGATATAGGAAAACAGAATCAAGGTTTTCTCGAAATATCAAATTTCTCACCACATGACATTCTTATATCACTAGCCTATATAGTACAGTTTGAACTTAAATACCGTCACAATCAAATGAATTATCCCAACTATTATTCAAAGATTTCATAAAGATATGACCTCCATACTTTAAGAAGATATTTGGATAAGTTTCCCATCCATTAGATATCAATAACTGAAAGATCAAATTTGTTTTTTTCTTTTCTTTTCTTTTTGAATATATTAATTATATCTTTGACTCAAGACTACTATTCTAGCCTGTTAACCAGATATTGATAGCATCATTCACGAGAACTGCCAAAGATAAACAAGCTGGCTCATGATCAGACCTCCTATCCCTTGATCTTATGACCAAGAGTGATCACCCTGGTGATTAGAAATGATGTTATCCCTGACAGAGCTTATGATCATGATTAGGTCAGCTCATGATAAGACCTCATATTCTTCAATCAAATTTTAGTTTAGTTTTGTAAAATTTGTCTAATGGATTGGAAACAAATCAAAATAATACTCCTATAATAGCATCGAAGGCCTAAAGATGACTAATGTCATTGATTTATAAATATTGTGAGAGAAAAGTTTCCCAACAAGTTAACTTGCCTAGCTAATGATATCATTCTCAAAATAAAGTCCAAGAATAATAACTGTGAGTTCAACTAACTGATTAGATAAGTTCATAAGAAATATTTCAAGACTAGGAGTGATTCAGTCACAGTAAGAACATTTGATATGGCAAGAAACTCCTTACAATGGTTTCGCTTAAAGATATTAGGTTGATTAGTGGAGAAACATATGAACACCCAGTAGTATGCCATCACAGCTCCTTTACTAAAAACAAAGAAGAGAATCAGAAAGCTTAGAATATTAAAACTATTAAAAACTACTACAAACAAATTTAAAAATTAATTGAACCTGAGCATCCAAAAATTTATATACAAAATAGGATCTAATCAAATCAAAATCTCAACCAAAAGGAAAGAAGAATTAAGTATTCACAAATATGGAAAATTTCTTCGATGATAAGCAAAATCTATCGATATTTCAATTAGTTGTCGAAGAAAATAAATAAACTCAAAATTTGAAAATTAAAACATGGTCATATTCTATGAGACGAGCTATAAAAGATAAAAAATCATAAAATGATGATATGCATACAGAAGGACGACCAATCTCCCAATATTTAAATTGGCTACGATATAGTAATACAAAGAATTGAATTCTTAATAATTTCATCAAAAGGTCAAATTAATGATAGAAAAGGGAAGATAGTGATATAATATGCATATAGGAAACAGATACTATGATATACAAAATTTAATAAGTTCGTCATAATGTCGAATTTTGAGCTCATTATCATAAAAATGTTTCAATTGTAATATTTCTCCTTTTCTTGAGGTTGCGATCAATTTCAAATGAATAAGTTTGAATAAATGAGATCCTTTATTCGATATTATTTACAAGAAGAAAATAAAAATGAAGCAAATTATAAAATGATGTAGTTTATGATTATAATTAAAATAAGAGATCCATGTTAAATTCCATGTCAAAAGACAAAATCATAAGAAAAATTAAAAATATGTATTCTTGTGTCATCATGTTAAATTAAACATAAGAAATGTTTTAAGAAAATAGTATGAACAAGATTACTAAATAAATTATAGAAAATTTCCTTGAACATGTTTGGATGGTGGACCACCTTTCATCAAAATTGTTGATAACTCCTTTATTTGAAACAAAAAGTAAACTAATTTATTCACTAGCTATCCTAATCCTAAGATAAACTACATATATACAAAAGATTAAGTAAAATCAAACAACCAATGAAGCCATTGAAGCATTTCCAATTCTGAAAAATGGAATTCGTTAAAAATCAGTATTGGGAATCGAGATGTTTCATGTTGAAAGATAGAAAAAATTAAATCAAATCCATTATTTTCAAAGAAAGGAAAATGAAAATGGAACCTCTTTAAATATGATTCTTCCAACTGTGCATAAAATGGATCATGAAAATCAGATTGGAAGCTATAAGATTCAATGAATTGATTATACATTTCATCATAAAGATGGAGAATATTTGATGACTCTGCAAAAGTATTAATAGAGGATATCTCATTTAAAGAAATTTTATTATTATACAAAACATTCTTATCAATCATATTTCCCGAAATGTGTGTCTGTTCAAAATCTTTTACATTGGTGAAATTTATACAAGGTAGACTATCAATAGGTTTTTCTTCCAGCTCATAGTTTTGTGGATCGACCAAATCAACATCATAGGTATGTTTTTTGTTATGAATAGGCTTGATTGATTACTATCATCTGTTTCCTTAAAATGGACAAAAGCATGGCTTTTCTTGTTTTTCAAAATATTTGTCTGTATTAGTTCTTTCTTAAAATTTTGATTTTTAATCAAGTTGTAATTAGAACAAATACTCTGAAATTCATTTTCAATCTCAGCCAATTCTTTCTCCAAAGACCTATCTTCACTATGTTCTTCATGACATTCTAATCTAGTAGATAAAGATGAAGGATATTCAATTAATTGATTGTCTAATTCAGATTTCTGAAAATAAAAAGGATCCAATTTATGTATTTCAAAATATGAACTACAACTAATGATTTGAAGGTTTCGATTAATGATTCTGAGATCTTCATCAACATTAGAATGTATAGATTGATCAAATGGGAAGGTAAAATTATCTTCATGCTTATCATCTATTAAAATAAGATTTTCCAAATCATGTAAAGTAGATAATAAATCATCTTTATTTCCAATTCTATTCTCGTCCATGGTGTGATCAAACTTAGAAATAGGAAAATGAGCAGATATGGTAGAATTGCTATGTGATAAATTCAAAGTATTAGAGTTAAGATTTTCTTCTGAAATTGCAGGTATAGATTTTTGACAATGAAGGTCAAAAGTAAGACATTCAACATATCTATTTGAGGAAGAAAAATTTAAACCTATTTCACTTTTTTTGTTCTATGTAATTCTTCCCTTTTGTAAAGAAACTACTTCATGGCATAAAACCTTAACTTGTTCTTCTAATATAGATAATTCTGAAATCTTGGACTCGTCTTCAATATCATTTTCATCATATAAAGAAAAATGAGAACAACTTTCGAAAGAATATCTTTTGAAATCTTTTTCGAGTATTAGAGTGTACTCACATGCTTTATGTAAATCCATTATGCCCTTTTGTAAAATGAACATAGCCATGTCTTTGGGAAGAGATTGTACATAACATTCTAACATGATGTTTGTTGAAGGTCTATGCTTCTCGTGTAAGCTAAGAAATACCTGTTGAAAGTGAATATTGAAATCATTGATTGATTCACCATCGTTCACCTACATTTCATAAAGATTGTTATGAATCTTAATCGGATCATAATTATCAAAAGAATTTTCAAACAACTTTTTAAATTGATACCAATTATGAACTAAACGAATAGGCAAAACATTAAACCAACAAAAATCCTTACCTTCGAGTGTGAGTGGAAATAACCTGCAAACAACATCTTCATGAACAACATTAAGCAAGCATATAATTGACTCGTATTTTCTAATATGTTCATTAGCTGAAGCATTTCCCTCACCTTTAAATCTTGGCAAAATATCTACCGAATTTCTTAGAATTTCATGCAAAGGGCCTTGGAGGCTTAGTGCCGCTATTGGACTCCCATGCAGGGATTTGAGCAGAAGTCATAATTGATAAATATTAGAAACATTGACTCATAAGAGATTAGTTTGTCATCTAACCATCTCTATAGTGCATGTATGACAACATAAAAGAATAAGATATTAAAAATAATGAAATATAAGAAGTAGAGGATAAATGATTAATGAATAAATAATACAAAGATAAAAACAAAAACCATTTGTTTTACCTATGGCCCTCCTTCTAGCGCCATTTGTTGGCTGGATTTTTGAACTAGGCCAACTCCAGAGAATCATCCCACACAAGGTGCTTAAAGTAGCCCCGGTATGTTTGGTATGGCTAACACTCACAGGAAAAGGCCCCACTGCCTCTAGGTTTTAACTCTCTTAAGGAAAGTTATCTAAACTTAAACCTAGAAAAGTGTATTTTAAACTACTTTATGCTACTGAATTCTAATTAATGCAACTAAACCTATTAAAACTAAATGTAAATAATAATCTATAAATTAAATTAAGCTACTAATAAAATTACATCTAATCTGCGAACTAAAATAATTCTCTATTATTGATTGAAATTTAACTATTATATCTATTTTATATGTTGCTATCTTAAGGAGAGTCTCATTTTTTGTTTTGTTTGAATCTTTGAAGGAAGAAACTATTCATGAATATAAACAATTAACTAAGTGTATGACCTATTTATCAGTTGCAAAATTTAAACTAGGAAGTTTAAGCTAAAGAAAAATATAAAAGCAAATTAAAACTATTTTAAACTATCTTGGCCGAGAGCAAATCTTATCGTCTAAGTTGACAATCTGCTGACAATATAAATATCAGAGATCAAATAATACAACTTTGAAAAATAATTTATCAAAGTCGAAGTTATAATAACTTTCTGATTCAATAATATTTTATGATAAAGTAGTAATAAAACAATAAATCATTTTATTATTCTAATAACATAAAAGCCAGAGAATAATCAACATTTAGCATTTCTATATCTGAGTATAAAGATAATTAACTAATTATTTTAAAATATTTGTGAAAATACAAATATTTCAATCCATTAGTTAATGAATTGATGATATCATACAGTCAGTCTTATCAAGAAAAAATTAATAAGATGACATATCTAATATTTGTACCAGGCAGAGAAATGAACTAGTGATTCAAGTAATTCTTTCCCATAATACATACAGATTATATCATAGCATAACCGTACATAAATCAATTGATAAAGTCTAATATGAAATATATATTTATTATGTTTCAAAACTGTAACAAAATGATACCAGTTTTGAAATCAGCGCTTCGAAGACATCCAAGGAAGAGTAACTTCTTCAGAATACCAGCAAGTGTAATATTTATTTCAGTATAAGTTTTTCCCAGTCATACTCTCATCCACTAGCAGCAGCGTCTCCCCTTCTATATCCCCATTTACAAAATAAAAATCAGAATATATAAAGACACAACTCTTCTATTCTGTGGAGATCCCCCCTCCATTATCAGACCTCTAAGGTCAAATATATAGCCGTACAATACCTTGGAAAGGATAGAATCCAATCCCTAAAATTCTGGTTTGTTCCCAAAACCCCAAACTGGCCACAACAAAATGCTGAAAATACACCTCTGTTTGGACCTGAATTTCTCCATGTTGGTTCATTTAAAAGATGGCCCACTAGTAGGCGTAAAGGACCCGATTTCAGAAGTGGGTTTTCGATATTTTTTCCATATTCGAAACGGTTTGCTCATAATGATCCCTGGAAGATTGCCTCTTTCAATTGGTGCATCATATATTTTTTGTTATCTTCTCTTCATCAATCTTTGAGCTTTGTGGAACGTCTTCCATCTTCTCAGCTAACCTCCACGAATGATTGTACATCCTCTTACGCACTTTCAGATCTGCACATAAAGAGAAATATAGAGTAACCATATCAAAATGATTATATGAAGAATTAAGAAAATATAACAATAACATTTCGTTTTTTAAACAGTGCATAATAATATGGTAAGAGGGTGGCTTAGTAAAAGAGTTAGAACTATCCCCCTTTATATATGACTGGAAAAATAGAACTATAGCGATGGCATCGAACTCCATAGCAGTAATATCCTTTCAACCTTGTGATCTTATTCTTCAACATCTTCTAGTGATATAGAAGTAATTTTGATGTGACCTAAATAATATTAGTTTTACATGACATTGGGTTCATTGCTTAATATAGAAATCTATTCACTTCCTTAATAAAATTATCGTGACACATCAATTTGGCGTGTTGATTTTTGATGGCAATGATCCTCTCTATTTGCATTTGGAGTTCCACCTTTTCAATGTATTGGAATGGCATTGATCTCCTTAATTAATGTGATCTAGTAATCTGTGTGGCATCTCGAACTCAGCAATCGTTGTGATCTCATTAGCATGCTATCCTCTTTGGCGGTCTGGGCGGTCTGGTGATAAGACATTAATGACTATCAACAACTACTTGAAAATTCTGTTAGTGATTTAGTTGGCGGATATTCTTCTTTATCTCTGAAATCTTATTACATTAAGATTATGTCTCGTATAGACGTTGTTAATTATCTCTAATTTATGAAAAGTTCTTCAAACCTCTTGCAATTTCATAATGTTGTGCACAAATTCTATGGAGCTGACGTAGTCATCCATAAATATATTGGCTTGCAACCGGTGTAGATATGTGGAGAAAGAGAGAATTGTCAAAAAGATGTAATGGAAAACCAATAAAAATGTCAAAGTTAAAGTCATTTAAAATCAATACTATTTGCATGACTAGACGTAACCTTTTCTAGATGCACCTTAGAATGTTATAACTATCCAACAAAACTTTCTAGAAATTAATAAGTTATCAATCTTCCAAGTTTCTTAAGGATATTCATGGATTGAGAAGTAAGGTTTAAAGTAACACGCTAGCCATTTGAGACAAATAATATTCACTATACATAAAAGCTTTTAAGTATCGTTCATCTCCATTCATATCGAAGTTAGTTTATTGAATTAACTTGCAAGTTTATTAGCATAGATCTAAGTGCACCATATTAAAATTATTGATTTTATTAAAAATATCAAAATATCAAAATGAATATTTAATAAAACCAAAGTTTTATTTCTTTAAAAATTTGGCACTATTTGAAAAGATGATGTCACCTTGTAATCTTAATTAATATGTATCTTTTGTATCAAAATATTAGATAAATGCAACACGTTTTCTTAAAGTAGTTTATATAGTAATTCAAAAAAAAACTATTAATTATTTCTTAAAGCATTGTGGAGGAAGAAATTGAATATAAATAAATAAATAAAGTTTAAAAAAAAGTATAATTAATTTTTAAAATAAAAATAAAGAAATTTTTGTAAACTTTACAATTTCAAATGTTAAAATCTTAAGATTTTCACATTTTATCCAATTACTTCCTACATGAAATATTTTTGAATTGTTAGAAATAGAGCCTTATGGAATATGATACGCATCAAACAAATTCTCAAATACTAAAACGTATGCATCACCCCTAAGGATTTATAAGA
This sequence comes from Pseudotsuga menziesii, assembly GCA_001517045.1. Taxonomy (NCBI): domain Eukaryota; kingdom Viridiplantae; phylum Streptophyta; class Pinopsida; order Pinales; family Pinaceae; genus Pseudotsuga; species Pseudotsuga menziesii. The sequence goes on along the minus strand of LPNX010220902.1, from coordinate 44,582 downwards.
TGATCTAGTACTCGAAACATTTTAATTTAATCACCAAGTCAATGAAAAAACAAGATAAAAAAAGGATCTAGGAAATAAGCCACACTAAAGCAAGCTAAAAAGTAAGCATTTACAAAATTTATGTGGGGGTCCCTTTATTTTCACTATTATTGAAGGGAGTTGTTGGAGTTCCAACAAGTCCATTGATATACCTTATTCTAAGATAATGTGACCCAAATACTGAATTCTATCTTTATAGAAGTCACACTTGCTAAACTTTTCATACAGCTGATGCTCCCTGAGCAATTGTAATGTCAGTCTCAGATGCTCTTCATGATATTTCTCATTCTTAGAATAAATATGAATGTCATCAAGGAAAACTAGAACAAACTTGTCCAAGTACTTGTTGAAGAGACTATTCGTAAGGCACATAAATATAGCTAGTGCATTTGTGAGACCAAGTGGTACCACTACAAACTCTAATGTCCATACCTTGTTCTGAAGGTTGTCTTATGAATGTCTTCATCCTTGATTCTCACCTGATGGTAACCAAACCTCATGTCAATCTTGGAAAATACCTTTCCTCCTCTCATTTGATCAAAGAGGTCATCAATCCTAGGAAAAGGGCATGTATTCTTCACCGCAACCTTGTTCAGCTGTCTATAATCAATACACAACCTGAGTGTACCATCTTTATTCTTCATGAACAGAACTGGTGCTCCCTAAGGAGACACACTCAACATGATATACTTCTTCTCCAAAATCTCTTGCAACTGCATCTTCATCTCTAGCATTTCTGCTGTGCTCATTCTGTAGGGTGTTTTGGACACTGGTGCTGCTCCTAGCACAAGCTCAATTGTGAAATCAATGTCTATCTTTGGAGGAAGCCTTGGAATCTCATCAAGAAAAAAATCCCTGAATTCCTACAACACATGAAAATCCTCCAACCTAGGAGTTTCATTCTCTATTGCCTTCAAAATATGAGCTGCATACAACTAGAAACCTTTCTACAAAACTTCTTCAACTGCATCACTGATATCTGCCTCATATAAATAACCTTTGGAATGCTTCTTACAGCTCTTGGGTTCCCTTATTCATCCATGCATTCAAAATTATTATTATAATAATCGAGCTTTACCCCATGAGCTTCTAAGCAATCCATTCCAATAAGAACATCATAGGAACCAAGTGGTAGAACATTCAGAGCTACACAAGTGACCATTCCATTCATCACCAATGGACATTTCTCTAACACTTCACTAACCTTTCTCTTAGTTCCAGTGGCTAGCTGAACTAACCAAGATTTTTTATTCTTTACTTTCTTAAAATCACAAATCCCCACTTCTCTAGGAGTAATGTAACTCTAAGTAGAACCAGGGTCAATCGAAATAGAAACATATTGCTCAACAATCTTACCTGCAACTTCAACCACAATTTACTGGTGATACACCTAGTGGTCTTCCAATACTGCATAAATCCTAGGGACGGCCCTTGCTACTTGACCCACTATTTCTTCCTCTTGAATGTTGTAAGTTGGACTTGAATTCTCATTCTCAAATGGACAATTCCTGCGCATGTGAGGTCTTCCACATCTCCAACATTGGAGTGGTTCTATGGGATTTTCTCCCACGACTCTAGTTGGATGCTTCTCAAAATCCTACCCCCCCCCAAAAACCCCCTTTAGACTCTGGCTACCTTCCTTAAAAATAAACCAGAAGCTTACCAGTACTAATTTCATGATCACACTAGGACTCACACTTTGAAGCCACCTGCTGAAGGCTCAAGTACCTACCACATCGCACTTACTAGCCACCCCATCCCTCTCAGTCATTCACCTTACACTGATACTTATCAGCACTCATTGTCTTAGATATGTTGCCAAACCCAGCCCCCTTTATACTATGGTCACTTTCCTATCCATGTCCCAGAAGCAAGAAGCCACTCACACCACACTCACATCTCAATCTAGAAGCCGAAAGACAGAATCCCAGTACTCAAGTTTCTATCCATAAGCCATGTCCCAAAAGCTTCCTAGTACTAAATATTCAATCGCCATGTCCCAGATTCAATCCATATGCCAGAAGCCCAGCCATAAGCTAGAATCCATGTCCCAGAAGCAAGCTACCAGTCAAAAGCCAGTCGCATAGCCACTATGCCACTCAGCTGTCAGAAGATAGCCACTCAGCAGTACCAAGTAGGTAGCCCACTTATTCAACCCAAAGGGTCCATGAGTGAAACCAGTTGGGATGCATTCCAGTAAGTCATGAAGCCAAGCTCCATGTGTGATGCTGCATCCGGCTCAAGTACCCAACTCCTTATGTAGCTCCTCCGAACCTCTTCCGATGCATCTCAGAATGTTATCCAAACACTTCTGAAGCATCTACTTAGCTCTCATAGATGGCCATTTGAAAGCCTCCCAGATATGCTTATGAGCTAGCTCTTAGAGGTATCTATTCTTATTCTATCTTATGAGCTCTGAAGCTCTTAGTAGGGGGTATTTAGACGGGATATGTGTTCATCCCTTTATAGGTTGTAAAACACCCTAGCCTCCATTGGTTGGGTTGTCAAAATTCAGTTTCCTTGTGAGGTTGTATAGGGTACTATGCCCACAACTTAACTGTAATACCTCTCAGATGCTCTCAAATTCCCTGATACTGGTTAATGAATATGCCTCCTCTTAACTTTGGATGGATGCTTCTGTTGATCCCTGAAGTTAGAAGGTCTGAAACCTTTCTTCCTTTGGTCAGAATTCTCATTCTTCTTGTCCTTCAATGTCTTATGGTAATAAGGTTTTCCTTTTCTTTACTCATAGTAATACTTAGCTTTCCTTATCGCTTCTTCCATAGTTATAGGTTCAGAAAACTTAATTATCTCTTTGTAAGACTGAGGCAATCCACTCAGGAAATGCTAGATGTTCACCTTTTCATCTTTGATGTACCTGACATACCTTAAAAGTTCTAGGAACTTGTTTCCATACTCTTCCATGGTTTGTTGTCCCAATCGCATATCATGGAATTATTTGATGTTATCATCATAGTACCTTTAAGAGAGGTACTTCTCCTTGAAATACTTCGAGAAATATCTCCACATAATATTTCTTTCATTAATATTCTTCACTTTCCCAAAGTGCTCCCACCATATGGATGCTCTTCTAGTCAAATTGAAGATGGCTACTCTATCCTTCATATTTCTTGAATAGTGTTAGACTTGGAAATGTTTCCTCATCCCAAGAAGCTAAGCTTTATCTTCTTGACCGCTCTTTATCTCACCATTGAAGGTAGGCGGCCTTACCTTCTTAAACTCATCACAAGAATGGTTCTAGTAATGCCACTTCCTCTCATTCCTATAAGAAGAAGAACTTGAACTCCTAGTGGATCCTTCAGAGTCAAATGACCCACTATCAGACCTCTTTCTTCTTCTAGTAGTTCTCTTAATGTCTTCTAGTCCAATCGTTCAGCCCCATATTTCATCAGCCTTTGAATATCTATTAAACTTTGTAGCATGGCTACATTCAGCTGATTCTGCTCCTCCTGATCCTTAACCAATCTTTCATTGTCTTCCCTGTAACTTTGCATCTCCACCCTTAATCTTCTCAAGGTGCCTACAAACTATGGGGGAGTATCTTGAAACCTCCTCCCATTGGACTCTATCTCATGTATTTCCAACTCGGACATTTTCCCCCATAGCATCTTCCCTGTGCTCATAGGGATCCTGGGCATCATTCATGCCATAGGTTTTCATGGCTGAGCCAACAACCCACATTTCCAATATGCACTATGACTCTGCAAAATGTTTCATCAAACACCATTTGTTAGTTGCATAGAAATTTAAAATTAAAAACCATTTACTTACTGTCACTTGGTCTATCTAGGCCCAACATTGTAATCCAACAGCTCTGTTAATTGTTCAATAGGGCCCCCCTTTAGGCCCAGCGCTGCAACCTGCAGCTCTATTAAACCAAAATCTGGGTGTTATTTTCTCTTTTAACTACTCCTTCTGGCCCATTGAGGCCCAATGCTGCAACCAATAGCTCTGATATCTATTCTTTTTGCCCATCCTGGCCCGATATTGCAACCAACAGCTCTGATACCAATCTGTAGTGTACTACAATGTTTGTCAAAACCCCAAATTTTCCGAAAAATTTAAAATTTTTAAATTTACTAAACATTAACGTAAAGCAGTTTAACTAACATTAATTAGTTATATGTTAACAGCTTGCTATTGAATTCATCAATTGGTTATGTTTAGTTATATAACATATCTTTCAGTTTACTGACTTTTGTTCCTCTTGTGACCATAAGGTGAAACTGTCATGCAAAACTGGGCTTACTTAGCTCTCGAGCTAACGCAACGGTTTTCACTTTTCTTATAGATATACAGGTAAGAGGTTGTAGCGCTGCATTTCGCAATTCTAAAGTATTTACTATAAGTTCATCGTAAGAGAAAAAGCACGAAAGAAAGTAAGAGATAATCCATTTCAACTTATGTTAAGGTATATTTAAACTAGATTTTTTCTAGCAGAAGTAAATTATGTTCCTGTTAATCAATTACCTTCTCCATTCTATTGCACTTGTAATTTATACAAAAGTATCTTATTAACTCTTTAAATCGGAGTAAGAGGGACAGAGTTATGAAATCTATCGTAAGAATCCAAAAGTAAACAAAGCATTACAAGTCAAATGAAAACCGATAAGGGGCTTCCTCTATTACTGTAAAGGTATGGCCTATCCTTGCCAAGTCCTCACTTATTATTGAGGATATCACTTTAAGTAAAACATTGTCTACACATAGTAATTACTACTTTCTTTTCTTTTCGTAACTTTATGCTACAGTTGCCATTTTAATATTTGTAACTAATCATTTAAGAGATTACGAGTAAAAAGAATTTATACCTAGCTTTCTACCTTCATGCCTTCTTTTAAGAATTTCTAAACTATGCTAGCAAGTAAAGGAATTTAGCTTATAAAAGCTAGAAATCAATGAATAGTTCTATAATACTTATCATATCCTTTGAGCTTGGATTTAAATATAAGACTAAATGTTCCAAGGGTTATTTTTACACTAGTGATAAGTTATTACTTTTAAACAAGGGATGATTTTAAGGCCAAAGGTAAAACAATAAATATGACCCAATGATTATATAGTTTGCATTATTAACAATCTATGGTCTTTATGCTATTATCCTTTTTACTTACTTAAGAACTTAAGGCACTTTATAATATAGAGGGGAAAGTTTATGTTAGATTTGCGCCAAGGTTATCTCTTTATATACTATACTATACAATACAACCCTCCAATGTATATATGCTATGATAACAAGGTTAAGATTCCCAATCAAACAATTTCCAACCACCAAGCTTATAAATACTATGGAGTCATTATGAGATTTACTTATGATTTCAAATGATTATCATAATAGAGTGGAGAATAATGAATAAAAAAAACTTTTGCATGCAGCGTAAGATTGGAGAATCATGCACGAAGACTTCGGATAATCTTGTTTTAATGAATGATTGGGAAAATCATTCCTCCATCAAGTTTCTGGTGGAAACTATATCCAAGAACCCACTGTGCATTGATAAATTTAGCAGCTATCGTGGCAATACCACAGCCATGCATTGCATGGACAAAAGAGCTATTTGCTAACCCTAATCTTCATTATCTCCATTTCCTTCGGCGCCTGTCGCTCTGCGATGGTGCTGTGCACCTCTGCGATGCCTCTCCTCTGCAAAGTATCCTCCATCTTGTCCCCTGGTCGTGGCTCGTTCCATACATTGCGTATTGATGTTCAGTCATTCGTTCCTCCATTAAACTTTTCCGTGTCATATTAGAATGAACCGAACCCTTGGTAGTGCTAACGCCTTCCTCTGTGAGTTTCTATGGTTGGACCTACTCTCTTTGCATTCTGTGCAAGGTTGAGAGTTATTCTTCCTTTTACCTCCTTGCAGTAGTGTTACCTCCCTGCACTGTTAGTTGTGACGTGGTTACCAGCGGTCGTGCCTCCTCAAAAGAACAGGTAAGAAATAAAGAACTTCAATCTTTGCTTACTGTTTGTTCTTAACTTTCAGTTTTTAATGCAGGTTACAGCATTTTAATAATGATGTTTATTCTCTGTGCTTACAGGTTCTTCAATCACCTACGTACGCGGCCATGGGTGTAAAGACTTGGGCAGTAATATGCAATTCCTGGTAAGCCTTGTTACACCATGGCTTATTCTCCTTATGGTTTACGTTGGAACTTTCGGGGGTTGGATTTAAGAAGCCTGAAACCCTTACGGCCTTGGTTTGATCTTATACACTGCTGGTTAAAAGAAACAGTGGGAGAAACCCCAACGCTATGCGAGGGTGTTACGGCTTAGGCCGATGTTGTAATTATTAGTTTCCTTCTATGTTTTAAATACTGCAAATATGAAGAAGTACTGACTGTAAGCCTGTCTGAGGATGAGGCTACGACCTCGACTCCTTGTTTTCTTTTACTGTACTCTTGAATATTCAGGGTTTTCACCGAGAGTTTTATAATATAACTTATTATAATGCTTTCCTGTATCTTTTGGTTTGTTTACCGCATACATTTTAAATTTATGCTCTGTATAGGAATAAAAAAAATATAGGCTTATAACAGCCTATATTGTTGATTTATAATACGGCCGTAGGTGAAAATATTTTCTTATCTCTTGGTATTTATTTTACTTATATAAGTTGGATTTATATGGTTAAACCCTAATTTTACAGTTTGAGAATAAGTACAGTTTCTTAATCTGACATTATGTGTTAAAATATACACTCTATTTGTAACTGTGAGTAAATAAATGGATATTACCATATTGTTTAAGCTTGATGTTCGAGCAATCTACTGTTCTGTTATTTACCTTTGTTTTAAATTATGCAACTGAGTTATTTTACTATAGATAAATTCTTTTATAAAGTTACTGTCAGGGTTATGTACCTGGGTTATACCTTGATTTACTTGTTATGAATAACTTGTTAAGTGATATATAGGGCTTATACCCTTAAGCTATATAGATTCTTATATTTTTCTTTTAATTTATTTTAACAAAGTTTCTAAGGAATGTCAAGTTATCCTGTAGAACAGAGTATATTTAACTCAGGATTGTAATTTAAACAATATTGACATTCCTTAAGTTTAAAAGAATAACATCTCTATGTTGGATGATATAAAAGTATAATATTATTATAACGATAATACTTACTAATACAAAATAATGATCCTGTCTTTATTGGAGTATTAGATTCTCCATATGTATAACCTTTGTTTATTTTATAGCATATAGAAGATAGCATTATGCTATTTTACTTCCTGTACTGATATGCAGTTACTTAAAGAGTTCTGATAATATTTAATCTGTCTGTTAAGTTAGGATATTACTTATGAAAATAAAAATAAATCGAATAACACTTCTTATGATCTATCTTATATAACCATATATATAGTAGCATACATTTATAATCCATAAAAGATAGGGTTACCATTCTAAATAATGTTAGAAATTGGTTTAATAAAGAAAAGGAAAAGTAAAGGAAAAGATAACATTAATGTAATACATCAGTTCTAACTAGTTTGTTTGATTATAGAGTTAAATCTACATTTATTTACTTCTACATTCAATACTGTTACTTGGACATAACCAATTAAATTATTTTTAAACTAGAAGGAAGAAATAGTAATGTTTTCAATACAGTAGAATGAACTAAAGTAACCTTAATCTATCTGCTTCGATAATAAGACTACTGAAATGATTACTGTACAAAAACTAGTTTTATCTGTAAGCATGAACAACTATCAGTAAAAACAAACATTCCTTCTGATGATATGTAAAGAAACAAATGTCTAATTTATAATCTCATCATACGTCTTTCTATAATTTCTACCTCTGTGCTGGAGTACGGTCTGGTATACCAGATGTGGAAAAACACAGTAGGTCTTTATTTTTCATCAACAGGTTCAACTACTGATAAACTAGAACAATTACATCACTAACCAACTAATTCTTCTGTCAAATAATACAAGCATAAAATTCATCCATTCATACTCATTAAAACATAAATAGATAAGTAACAGAACCTGTTTGAACTGGGACAACAACAGGAATGGGAGGCCGTTCCTCTTTACCAACTCCTGGAGAGCGCTCAGACAACAACTCCTCAGGACCCCTGAGCTTGCTCTGGTCTCCCTGGCTGGAACTAGGTGCAGTAAAGTCAGATACCAGTCTTCAAACTCAGTATTAACTCAGAACTTATCAGTAAGTTCTCCCAGCTAAAAAGCTGTAATAAACCAAGTTACTGCAGCAATCCTCTCAGACAACTTCCTTATTGTTTTTCCCTCTTTCCTCAATGAATTTCCTGAATAACATTCACCTGAATGAATTCTCTCTGGAAAATATCTAAGCAGCCTCAACTCTCTTCATTGAGTACTTTTTAAAAGATTTCCTAGGTCTTTTTGGGTTAGTTGTCATTTAATGAGCCACCTGCTCTGATCCCACTTTCTTGGGGGATCATGACCCCAATTATAGGGAAGTTTCCACCTGCAACTTAGGAAGTGTTTGAGGATGCTACCACTTGTCTTTTTCCCTCCACCTAGTTTCATCCACCAGTTTGACCAGTAACCTCTTTTTAACAACTCTCCCATGTTGTTGTCTCCATAATTTATTTCTTAATAATAAAATATTCTGAATTACATTCCACTTTTGTTAACTCTGCTGAGTCATCAGTTCCTACTTAGCATTAATTTTAACATAATGTCTTAGGAATATAATAAAATAATTAACATTATTTTACAAAATTGGGGTATGTGGCATACACACCCCCTTAAAATGTAACATCGTCCTCGATGTTACTTATTCCTCATCCTCTGCAACCTCCTGGAACAGATTCAAGTATGCTTCCCGCATCTTACTTTCCAGTTCCCAGGTATCTTCTTCAGGACTAAGGTGCTTCCATTGCACCTTCAGCTGTCCAATTGTGCGGTTCCGCAGAGTAATTTCCCTCCTCCCGAGGATACAGTCCGGTTCCACCAGAACTTCTCCTTATGGTTCCACCTGTACAACATTCCAATCAATCACATGAGTAGCATCATGAACATACTTTTTAGAACAAATATATGGAAAACATTATGCACTTTCAAGTTAGGAGGTAACGCTAGCTGGTATGCAACTTTACCAATTTTGGATAAAATTTCAAATGGACCACAGTAACATGGTGCTAGTTTTGTACAACTTCACAGTCTTAGGGAGCTATTCTTTGGTCTTACCTTTATAAACACGTGCTCACCTACCTGGAACTCTTTGGGAGTTCTTTTCAAATCTACTTGGCTCTTTTGTTGATCCTATGCTACTTTAAAATTTTCTTGCACTTGTTTCACAATCTGTTCCATTTCCTTCAATAATTCAGGTCCTAACACTAATCTATCTACTGGATTATTCTAGGAGATAGGATTGTTGCATTTACGCCCATAAAAAATTTCAGAAGGACTGAACTTAGCTGATGATTGATAGTTGTTATTGTATGCAAATTCTGCTAAATGCAAGTAATCCTCCCACTTACCTGGCTGATCCTTAACATACATTCTTAACAAATCTTCCAACACCTGATTCACTCTTTCTGTCTGCCCATCTGTTTCAAGATGGAAAGAGGTGCTGAAATTCAGTGTTGTATTCAATCTTTTAAACAAGGATTTCCAAAAATTCCCTGTGAATTTAGGATCCCTGTCTGAAATGATAACCTTTGGTACACCATGTAGCCGAAAAATCTGCTTTAAGAATATGTCAGCTATGTTTGCAGCCTTGTAAGTGGTTTTAACAGGAATAAAATGTGCTGCTTTACTTAATTTATCTACTACCACCATAATTGAATCATTCTGATTCTGATTTCTGGGTAATCCAGTAATAAAATCTAAGCTGATTATTTCCCATTTCCAACTAGGAATAGGCAAAGGTTACAATAAACCAGCTGGATGTTGGTGTTCTGTTTTCACTTGTTGACAGTCCAAACATCTAGCTATATACTTAGCTACTTTAGATTTCATATTAGGCCAGAAATATTCTTTTCTTAACATGGTGACAGTCTTCTAGTAGCCTAGATTCCCTGAGTAAGAGGTTTTATGAACTTCATCCAGAATCAACAATTTAACCTTAGGCACATTAGGCACATATATTCTGTCCTTAAACAATAAAAATCCATCTTTATTTAGACTATAACCTTTTATTAAACTTTCTGTAGGTTCTTCTTTAGCTGTAACTTGTAATTTTTGATAAATTTCATCCAATTTTATCCATTCAGTCAGCTGTTCATTTAAATTAGAAGCGTAAGTGCTAATTGTTGCTGCAAAGTTCAGCCTTGCATTTCTTCTCAAAGCATCAGCCACCTTATTTTCTTTTCCTTTTATGTGTTGAATTTCAAATTCATATTCACTCAAGAAGGCCAACCACCTTCCTTGTCTTGCATTTAAGTTGGGATGATCTAAAAGGTATTTCAGACCCTTATTATCAGTCATTAAAGTAAACTTTCTTCCTATTAAGTGGTGTCGCCACATTTTTAAGGCATGAATAATAGCAGGAAGTTCCAAATCATAAGTGGCATAATTCTTTTCGTGGATCTTTAACTTCCTGGACTCATAGGCAATGACATGCCCATCTTGAGTCAATGCACCGCCTAAACCATCATTACAAGCATCGGTGCATACCACAAAATACTTATTAGGATCTGCTATTCTTAGAATAGGCGCAGTTGTTAATAATGTTTTTAATTTCTTAAAACTTTCTTTACATTTTAAGTTCCAATCAAATTTCTTTCCTTTCTTTTGCAAGGAAGTAATGGGATTAGCTATTTTTGAAAAGCCTTCTATGAACCTCCGGTAGTAACCGGTAATTCCCATAAATGACCTAACATCTGTTACGTCCTTTGGAACTGGCCAATCTTTGATTGCCCAAATCTTTTCAGGATCCACTGAAATCCCTTCCTTAGTCACTACGTGACCTAAGTACTGGATTTCATCCTTAAACAAATCACACTTGCTGAACTTCGCAAAGAGTTGTTTCTCTCGCAGCTCTTGTAAAACTATCCGTAAGTGTTCCTTATGTTTCGCTTCATTTTTAGAATAAATTAAGATGTCATCGATAAATACGACAACAAATTTATCTAAGTATTTATGCATTATATTATTCATTAGACACATAAAAACAGTTGGGGCATTAGTAAGCCCAAATGGCATTACAACAAATTCGTAATGTCAATACCTTGTTCTGAAGGCTGTCTTGAAAATGTCCTCTTCTTTAATTCTTACCTGATGATATCCTGATCTCGGATCTATCTTTGAGAATACCATAGCTCCATGTATCTGATCGAACAGATCATCTATGCAGGGAAACGGATATCTGTTTTTAATTGTCATATTATTTAGTTGATGGTAATCTATGCATAGTCACATAGTTCCGTCTTTCTTTTTAACAAAAATTACTGGTGCTCCCCAAAGGGACACACTAGGTCGAATGTACTTCTTATCTATTAATTCTTTTAAATGTGATTTTAATTCATTAAGTTCTAAAATATTCATACGATACAGATCTTTTGAGCTAGGTACAGCGCCTGGTACCAGCTCAATTGTGAAATCCAGTTCCCTCCTGGGAGGTAATCCTGGAATTTCCTCTGGAAAAACATTAGTAAATTCGTTTAACACAGGAATATCTTCTATTTTTTTTTATCTTTTTCAGATTTACTTGCCTCATCTGTAATAGTTACAGCATAGGATTTACACCCTTTCTTGACTGCTCTTTTGAGTTGTAAGGCAGAAATCTTCCTAATTACAGTTTTCCTAGGAATACCCTTAACTGTTACTGGTGGTTCATTATTATTTATGCATGTAAATGTTTTATCAAAACAGTTTAAAACTACCCTGTGCTATTCTAAGAAATCCATACCAATCAATAAGTCATATGAGCCAAGTGGCAGAACATTTAGCTTAACAGTAGTTTTAAAATCATTCATAACTAAAGCACATTCTTTCACATAGTAGGTTACTTCCCTTTTTTCCCCAGTGGCTAATTGAACTAACCAGGAGCTATCAAACTTTTCAACAGTCAATTTACACTTTTCTACTATCTGAGGTGAAATGTAACTAAGACTAGCACCTAGATCTATTAAAATAGTTACAGGGGTTTGGTTAACCATACCTTCTACTTCCACCATGGAAGTCTGATAATCCGCTTGGCGATTCTCCAATGCTGCATTGATTTGGGGCATAGTCCTTGCAAATTCTCCAACAGTCATTTCATCCTGCACAGTATGAATATTGTTGTTTGGCTTTTTCCAGTTTGGGCGGACCGAAGCATAGTGTGGGCCATTTCACTCCCAACACTTAATAGGCTCCTTCCGTTAGAAATTCTTAGTGAAATTTCCATGATTGTTTGAAGCTTCCTTGCCCTTGAAGTTATTGGAATTATTAGAAGCACCATTTCTGTTTCCTTGGAAATTCTTACCATTAGAATGATTTATGTTCTTATTATTCTTGAAATTTTTCTAGGGTACAAACTCCTTTTTCTTGAACTCAGGATGATTACTGTTCTTTTTAGCCTTCTAGTTGGCTATACCTTCTTTATTTTTGTTTTGTTCAAAACAGAAATTTTCCTTTCTCATGGCTTCTTCCAGAGTCCTTGGGTTATCGTACTCGATTCTGTCCTTGATATGTTATGGCAGGCAGCTGAGAAGCCACTGTACTTTAGGTTTCTCGTCAACTAAATAAGGCACATACCTTAACAAACTTAAGAATTTACTGTTTAAGTCCTTCATAGTCATGGATCCTAACTTTAACTCATAAAATTCTTTCGCCCTTTCTTCACAGTATTGTTCGGACATAAATTTCTTCTTGAAGTACCTTTTAAAGGTACTCCAATTAACTTCTTTTTATTTGATCCCCTTGACTCTTTTCAGATCTTGCCACCATATATCTGCCTTTCCAGAGAGATTATAGATGGCCATTCTCGCCTTCAGCTGATTTGAATAGTTGTATATCTGAAAATATTTCCTCATCCTATATAACCAGGACTCTACCTCTTCCCCTTTTTCAATATCTCCGTTGAAAGTTGGGGGCTTTATTTTTTTGAACTCCCAGAAAATCTCTTCATATGGCCTGTACTTTTTCTTTCTGTTATACAACTCAGCCTCACTACTATCACTAGTAGTGTAGTAGCTTTGTTGTTCCCTGAGCCCTTCAGGTGATGAGCTGCTTTCAGCCTTATCCAGTTTCATCTTTTTAGTTCCTTTCTGATGACTAGCTTCCTCAAATTTGAATCTTTTACTCCTCCCTTCTGTCTAGAATTTTTCTATCAAGATTTGGTTTAACTCCTCCTGAGTCTTTAATATCCTCTCGTTATCCTTCGTGATTGATTCCATTTCAGTCTTTAAATCCTTTATAGTCTGTATCAGCTCTGAAGAGTGAGCAGTTATCTCTTCTAACACATGCTCTTTAGACATCTGTCTTGTCTCAGTGTTTGGAGACTCCTCCTCAACATATTCTCCTAACTTCTCCATACCTACCTGTTAGATTCAGAAAAAGAAATTTTCTGCTTTTTACATAAAACAAAAATACAAGTTAGTACATTATTTTTACTGTTCTGTGGAAACTAGTTGGGCCACATCAAGGCCTAGTGTTTGAACCATGCTCTGATACCACATGTCAAAACCCCAAATTTTCTGAAAAATTTAAAATTTTTAAATTTACAAAACATTAGCGTAAAGCAGTTTAACTAACATTAATTAGTTATATGCTAACAACTTGCTATTGAATTCATCAATTGGTTATGTTTAGTTATAGAACAGATCTTTCAGTTTACTAACTTTTGTTCCTCTTGTGACCATAAGGTGAAACTGTCATGCAAAACTGGGCTTACTTAGCTCTCAAACTAACGCAATGGTTTTCACTTTTCTTACAGATATATAGGTAAGAGGTTGTAGCACTGCATTTTGTAATTCTAAAGTATTTACTATAAGTTCGTCGTAAGAGAAAAAGCTCAAAACAAAGTAAGAGATAATCCATTTAAACTT
>LPNX010220902.1:0-30177 GCA_001517045.1 Pseudotsuga menziesii | reverse complement strand
ACTATGCTAGCAAGTAAAGGAATTTAGCTTATAAAAGCTAGAAATCAATGAATAGTTCTATAATACTTATCATATCCTTTGAGCTTGGATTTAAATATAAGACTCGTTCCAAGGGTGATTTTTACACTAGTGATAAGTTATTACTTTTAAACAAGGGATGATTTTAAGGCCAAAGGTAAAACAATAAATATGACCCAATGATTATATAGTTTGCATTATTAACAATCTATGGTCTTTATGCTATTATCCTTTCTACTTACTTAAGAACTTAAGGCACTTTATAATATAGAGGGGAAAGATTATGTTAGATTTGCGCCAAGGTTATCTCTTTATATACTATACTATACAATACAACCCTCCAATGTATATATGCTATGATAACAAGGTTAAGATTCCCAATCAAACACTTTCCATCCACCAAGCTTATAAATACTATGGAGTCGTTATGAGATTTACTTATGATTTCAAACGATTATCATAATAGAGTGGAGAATAATGAATAAAAAAAACTTTTGCATGCAGCGTAAGATTGGAGAATCATGCATGAAGACTTTGGATAACCTTGTTTTAATGAATGATTGGGAAAATCATTTCTCCATCAAGTTGCTGGTGGAAACTATATCCAAGAACCCACTGTGCGTTGATAAATTTAGCAGCTATCGTGGCAATACCACAGCCATGCATTGCGTGGATAAAAGAGCTGTTCGCTAACCCTAATCTTCATTATCTTCATCTCCTTCGGCGCCTATCGCTCTGTGATTGTGTTGTGCACCTCTGCAATGCCTCTCCTCTGCAAGGTATCCTCCAGCTTGTCCCCTATTCATGGCTCGTTCCATACATTGCGTATTGATGTTCAGTCACTCGTTCCTCCATTAAACTTTTCCCTGTCATATTAGAATGAACCGATCCCTTGCCAGTGCTAACGCCTTCCTCTGTGAGTTTCTATGGTTGGACCTACTGTCTTTGCATTCTGTGCAAGGTTGAGAGTTATTCTTCCTTTTACCTCCTTGCAGTAGTGTTACCTCCCTACGCTGTTAGTTGTGACGTGGTTACCAGCGGTCGTGCCTCCTCAAAAGAACAGTTAAGAAATAAAGAACTTCAATCTTTTCTTACTGTTTGTTCTTAACTTTCAGTTTTTAATGTAGGTTACAGCATTTTAGTAATGAGGTTTATTCTCTATGCTTACAGGTTCTTCAATCACCTACGTGCGCGGCCATGGGTGTAAAGACTTGGGCAGCAGTCTGTAATTCCTGGTAAGCCTTGGTACACCATGGATTATTCTCCTTATGGCTTACGTTGGAACTTTCGGGGGTTGGCTTTAAGAATCCTGAAACCCTTACGGCCTTGGTTTGATCTTATACACTGCTGGTTAAAAGAAACAGTGGGAGAAACCCCTACGCTATGCGAGGGTGTTACGGCTTAGGCCGATGTTGTAATTATTAGTTTCCTTCTGTGTTTTAAATATTGTAAATATGAAGAAGTACTGGCTGTAAGTCTGTCTGAGGATGAGGTTACGACCTCGACTCCTTGTTTTCTTTTACTGTACTCTTGAATATTTAGGGTTTTCACCCAACGTTTTATAATATAACTTATTATAATGTTTTCCTGTATCTTTTGGTTTGTTTACCGCATACATTTTAAATTTATGCTCTGTATAGGAATAAACAAAATATAGCCTTATAACAGCCTATATTGTTGATTTATAATATGGACGTAGGTGAAAATATTGTCTTATCTCTTAGTATTTATTTTACTTGTATAAGTTGGATTTATAAGGTTAAACCCTAATTTTACAGTTTGAGAATAAGTACAATTTCTTAATCTGACATTATGTGTTAAAATATACACTCTATTTGTAACTGTGAGTAAATAAATGGATATTACCATATTGTTTAAGCTCGATGTTCGAGCAATCTACTGTTCTGTTATTTACCATTGTTTTAAATTATGCAACTCAGTTATTTTACTATAGATAAATTCTTTTATAAAGTTACTGTCAGGGTTATGTACCTGGGTTATACCTTGATTTACTTGTTATGAATAACTTGTTAAGTGATATATAGGGCTTATACCCTTAAGCTATATAGATTCTTATATTTTTCTTTTAATTTATTTTAACAAAGTTTCTAAGAAATGTCAAGTTATCCTGTAGAACAGAGTATATTTAACTTAGGATTGTAATTTAAACAATATTGACATTCCTTAAGTTTAAACGAATAACATCTCTATGTTGGATGATATAAAAGTATAATATTATTATAACGATAATACTTACTAATACAAAATAATGATCCTGTCTTTATTGGAGTATTAGATTCTCCATATGTATAACCTTTGTTTATTTTATAGCATATAGAAGATAGCATTATGTTGTTTTACTTCCTGTACTGATATGCAGTTACTTAAAGAGTTCTGATAATATTTAATCTGTCTGTTAAGTTAGGATATTACTTATGAAAATAAAAATAAATCGAATAACACTTCTTATGATCTATCTTATATAACCATATATATAGTAGCATGCATTTATAATCCATAAAATATAGGGTTACCATTCTAAATAATGTTAGAAATTGGTTTAATAAAGAAAAGGAAAAGTAAAGGAAAAGATAACATTAATGTAATACATCAGTTCTAACTAGTTTGCTTGATTATAGAGTTAAATCTACATTTATTTACTTCTACATTCAGTAATGTTACTTGGACATAACCAATTAAATTATTTTTAAACTAGAAGGAAGAAATAGTAATGTTTTCAATACAGTATAATGAACTAAGGTAACCTTAATCTATCTGCTTCGATAATAAGACTACTGAAACAATTACTGTACAAAAACTAGTTTTATTTGTAAGCATGAACAACTATCAGTAAAAACAAACATTCCTTCTGATGATATGTAAAGAAACAAATGTCTAATTTATAATCTCATCATACATCTTTCTATAATTTCTACCTCTGTGCTGGAGTACGATCTGGTAGCCCAGATGTGGAAAAACACAGCAGGTCTTTATTTTTCATCAACAGGTTCAACTACTAATAAACTAGAACAATTACATCACTAACCAGCTAATTCTTCTGTCAAATAATACAAGCATAACATTCATCCATTCATACTCATTAAAACATAAATAGATAAGTAACAGAACCTGTTTGAACTGGGACAACAACAGCAATGGGAGGCCGTTCCTCACTACCAACTCCTGGAGAGCGCTCAGATAGAAACTCCTCAGGACCCCTGAGCTTGCTCTGGTCTCCCTTGCTGGAACTAGGTGCAACAAAGTCAGATACCAGTCTTCAAACTCAGTATTAACTCAGAACTTATCAGTAAGTTCTCCCAGCTAAAAAGATGTAATAAACCAAGTTACTGCAGTAATCCTCTCAGACAACTTCCTTATTATTTTTCCCTCTTTCCTCAATGAATTTCCTGAATAACATTCACCTGAATGAATTCTCTCTGGAAAATATCTAAGCAGCCTCAGCTCTCTTCATTGAGTACTTTTTAAAAGATTGCCTAGGTCTTTTTGGGTTAGTTGTCATTTAATGAGCCACCTGCTCTGATCCCACTTTCTTGGGGGATCATGACCCCAATTATAGGGAAGTTGCCACCTGCAACTTAGGAAGTGTTTGAGGATGTTGCCACTTGTATTTTTCCCTCCACCTAGTTCCATCCACCAGTTTGACCAGTAACCTCTTTTTAACAGCTCTCCCATGCCGTTGTCTCCATAATTTATTTATTACTAATAAAATATTCTGAATTACATTCCACTTTTGTTGACTCTGCTGAGTCATCAGTTCCTACTTAGCATTAATTTAACATAATTTCTCAGGAATATAATAAAATAATTAACATTATGTTACAAAATTGGGGTATGTGACAACGTTGGTATCAGAGGGTACTCTTATCTCTTTAACAACTGATCCTGGCCCATCCAAGACCAATGCTGCAACCTGCAGCTCTGATACCACTCTATAGTCTACTACAATGTTGGTATCATAGGGTAATCATATCTCTTTAACAACCGATTCTGGCCCATCTAGGCCCAATGCTGCAACCTCCAGCTCTGATTCCACTATTTCATGTTCCCATACCCTAATTATCATGCAGAATTAAAAATTTATTAAAGAACCTTTGTTCTTCTTTTGAACACCGAGCATGGCCGTGAAACACTCCTCAACATTCATGTATTGTTACCACATCATCATGTCCCCTCCTGTTCACTAGAGAAAGATAGTGCGACCAAAAACGACGTCCACAACCTATTCCACATCTGGGAACAGATTAACAGCTGAGAATCAACCCGCAAAAATCAGCAGTGTGGTAAGCCTAAGCTTGCGGAATTAGGAAAATGGAAATTGCGATCCCACATCCCACATCTTGCATCCTGCATCCCGTATATAGAATAGAATTTTGTGAAAAGTAAAGTTGCAGAGATAGAGATCTGCGAAGATGCATTATGCATCCTGCATCCTGCAAGTTGTGGAAAGGAGAGTTGCAGAAGAAAAACTATGAAAAACTGGATTCACCAAAGGACATTTTTGCATCTCGCAAGTTGCAGAATGGAGAATTGTGGAAAGAGATCTATAGAAAATCAACTTGACAGAAAGAAATTTCACGCATTCTGCATCTCACCTATGGAATAGACCATTGTGGAAGGAGATTTCTGTCTGGAAATTTGACTTGCTAATCAAAGTCTTAGACAGATTTGGCCATTCATGCCATCACCAATCTGACATTCTGAATCTTGAAACTTAGTTCAAAAATGCATTGAAAAAGACTTACATAGATTCCTACAACTAAAATTATACAATGGAACACTTCATCCATTCAACCCATTAAACATGTTCATCATATTCCATTGAGCAAGTGCAAATGCAGAGATATACATAGACAAGGACACTTATTTTTGAATGAAGTTTGTTGCACAACCGGCTATGTTGATGTAGTGTTTCACCCAACCATAGGCCAGTGCACTCATCAATATCTAAAAAAAACTGCCACCCTCGATCTGGGAATGATTTCCCAAAGGAATAAGGAACACTAATAGACTCACACATAGCCAGGGATACAACAGGAAATCAGCCAAGCCAGCACAATTGGGTTTACCAGGATGCAGGAAAAAAGAAAATATACTACTAGGTTTATCACAATAATCATCCAATCTAGAAAACAGTTGGGTTTATCAGATTACAAACAGTCAAACCAACACTTACATAAAGGACCAAGAAAGCCAACATATGGGTTTATCAGGCTAGACAGTGAAGCCATCTCACTATTGGGTTTATCAAGCTACTCAGTGAAGCTATCATTCATAGTTGGGTTTATCAGACTATCCAGCTAGGGATCACACAAGTCCAAACACAACAAGACACATCCAATCCAACATATGTGTTTATCAGGCTACTAGCCAAGCCATCATATAAGTTGGGTTTGTCAGGATTCTAACGCAATGGGCAGGAATAATTGCTAAGATAGTGAGCTCATCAATAGAGCTAAGGACACCTTAACAAGACCTATCTGGCATGATCCACATTTCCTACACACCCAGCACAAGGAAGTGTCCCCTTCTCTGCTCCATAGTCCCTCAGGTTACACCTTTCCTTCTAGTGCTCTTTAGGATGTGCGTAGTAGATTGACCAGCCACTCTTATCTTATTGTGAGGTTCCACACTAGGTTATTCAAGCACATTCTATCTCTCTCCCACTCCTAAGTATTTTATATAGTTCAAAGTAGAGTCAGGGTCCATAACACAACAACCACACGGAGACACAGTAGCACAAGCTTCACTCTGATACACAAGTGGCAGGGTCTCATAACACTCTACAGTTCAGGATAATGCTGCAACATAGTAACCAGGGTCTCGACAAAGGAAAAATTCTTGTAGAAATGTGTAGAAACACCTTCTCGCTCTGACCGTGTCTATCTGATCAGGAAGAATGACCAATGTGTGGGTGAATGGTCGTGAGTGAAACCTTCCCCGTGAATGAAGGATCGATCATCCAAACGTCTCACGGATTTTCCCCCAAAAACGTGCGGGAATATGAAACGTTAATGGATGAGAGAATGGGTGTATGTTCTGGGGTGTTTTCTTGCCCATGGGGTCAAAACACATTCTTCAAGAATGGGTGCTCTTCCCAATTCAAATTTTTCCCATACTCTTCTCCTTCCATGCAATAACTACCTCAACCAAATTTTGACAGAAATAAATGGTTGGGGAAGAAGAAAAGAAATGGTTAGTTGATAGTTTTGATGGGTTTTACCCAATGTCTTCAAGGTTAAACATTCCCTCCCCTTACCCTTGGAAAATCATGCCCCGATATTATTATTTGTTGCATTGACATAGCTAGTTGTGGGTGTTTGATTAAATCACATATTTACATGATGTTTACAAATGTTCTTGACTTAGCACATTAACCAAAGGCATCAACCATGATCACCTATACACCAAACATTTATCAATGACAGGTCCTTGGCCTTCAGCTCCTTTCCATGATTCCATATAATATTTACATCATATGCATTTAATGAAAACAGGGTCAAAACTGGGGTGTTACATTCCTTATATTTTTTAGATGGAAGATATATCTTTTTTTTATTCCATTCCTTCTCTACTTTGGACACTCTTGCAGGAGATATTTTGGTTTAATACTTTTCCTCGGATGCATTGTCATCTTGAATTAGAGCCATAAATAATACGTCTCTTACACTATCATTCTCTTCTTCACATGAAGAGTTCTTTCCTTCAATGTTTATGATTTTGTTTTGTTTCTGAATTTTTTTTCTTATTCATGTCCTTGTTCTATTGATGCTTGTCTTTTTGTTCTTGATGCTCTGACTCTTCCTCACTTTCACTTTCTCAATATCATAAGTGCATTTGGAAGCAAAGTGTCCAACTCTTTCGTATATAAAACACTTGAAATGAAGTTTTCCTTTTTATTTACCTTTTCATCTCTTTACTCTTCTTACGAAATTTTCCTCTTGTTCATATGTGGGGTCAACTGTGCTTTTTCATTCATTTCTACTCGATTTAGGCTTTCTTTTTTCTTTAAAAACAAATACCTTTCTAGTTTTGTTCTCAATTTTAGTTCTCATTTCATATGGAATAATTATTCCATATAATTCATCTTTGGTTAGATCATCTAGATCACTCATGTCTTCAAGAAATGGAACTTTTGGGTTGAAACATGTGGGAAGATTCCTCATGATTTTTCACATGACAACCTTCCCTTTAACTGTATCTCCTAGCCCTGTTTTCGAGTTCAGAATTTGATCGAATCTTAGAAAGTATGAGGCTTTGTATTCTTCCTCCTTCATTTTGAGGGTTTCAAAATATGCAGACAATGTTTGCAATTTGACTTTTTAGACCTTGTCATCACCCTCATAAATACATCACAATTTCTCTCATACTTCCTTCAGAGTGGTGCATTGCATAACCTTCGTAAATTTAGCATCCACTAATCCACATATAATGACATTCAGGAGTCTTGCATTCCATTCATATTGTTTTCTACTATATGTATCAACAATCACTTCCCTTAGGTTACAATATCGCAATTCTCTTATGAATCATCATCATTCTCTTCCTATTCTCATGCAACTTTTGGAAACTTATATCCTTCTTCTATTGATTTCCATACGTCTATCCCAAGTGACTACAAATAAACCTTCATTCTAATTTTCCAGAGGGTATAATTTGAGTTGTCAAACCTTGGAGATATGTTGGGGCACAAGCCCTCTTTCTTCTCCATATCTATGGTGTATTAATCTTCTAGATGTTAATTTATTTATTGAAGACACCCTCTATGATCCCAATTGTTAGTATTAAGTTATTACTGAGAGGGGGGTGAATAAGTAATAGCACAGATATGTCTAAAATATGCATATTTTTATATTTAAAAAAAACAAATAAATAAATAGAACACTACAAAAATATATGAGAACAAATGTATATCTATATGTATATGAGAATTTACATCAATGGGAGATTACAATCTCCGATCATGAGCACCAATTCATTTAGATGTTCACTTGATCTCAAGTACAACTTGTGATCCACTGGCACCAACCTACAACAACTTCTATTTGTGTAAGCTCCAACTTATGACCTCCAAGAACCAACTTGAACAAATATCAGTTTTGTAACAAAAATGTGAGTCGTGGCTTCAAGATCAGATCTACGAAAGAGTTGCGCTCTCCAGGTTTGGAAGTGACAACTACCTTTTCTTCTCCAACATCCACTGGAAATAGATTGTGATCCCATGAATTTATTTGCACCCACAGAAAATATTCTCCTACATCCCGATAGTTCTCCAACATCCACTGAAAGGAGGCTTGAGACCCCCAATCCTTCCTCGTATTTTCCTCCTGATATAAATGTGAGTGTATAGCAAGTAGTGAAATGTTCTTTCTTCAAAATATGCAACTATTGAATTCTTTTGATCTTTGTCTGCGTATATGGATCTGCAATTTTCCCAAAAACAATTCAGATCTGCATATGTGAGTCAGTGCCTAAATATTTGCATCGAACCTTCCTTCTAAATTACAAATGTGTCTTATGTCATACCCTTCTTCAAAATAAGTATGCATCTTTTCTTGTCAGGCCTTTCTTCAAAATACGTCTGCGTATTTCACATCATATATTTCTTTAAAATGTGTCTGCGTATTTTAAACCTTTTTGTAAAATACAATGTATGAAGATAACAATGATATGCACAGTTATACTTGTTCTTCACACATCTAGAGTTTGGGTATTCTGTTAATTAGTGTTTCTCATCTTACATTGTGGCTCTACTCCAACAGAATATTCATCTACAATCTACGAGCCATAGATACCTCGAAAAACAAAGACTCAAAAGCTTGTCAAATAGTTAGATATTCATCTTACAAGAGCTTAATTCAGAACAATAATCTCTTGCCTATTTACAACCTTCTTGACTTAAGAGATATGTACACTTGTGAAGTCCATTTACTTTGTATATCATCCCGCTGGATTGCATCTCGAACAATTTAATGTTTGCATCGCCCTGCCACATTTGTAATTCATCTTTGTAATTTAAGATGCACATATGCCACTAATGTGTGGTACTATTGCACACACAATTTTCTTAATTCACGGGTCTCATACTTATGGTTCTTTTATGTACATAAGTATGTATAGGTCTCATACTTGCATGCATATTCACATTTATAAAGATACACATACAGAAACATTCAGTTGCATCAATTCCATATTTATCATTTCATTACATGTATTTGACATTGATGACAATACATAAACAATCATAATTTCCATATGTTTACAACTTGGACTACTTGTTATGTGAAGTCAATATGCTTTCTCATGCACCCATGCTGTAGTTTAATACATACTCTTATTTTATGTTTAATCATGAAATTCGATATACTAAGCGTTTGATGGTAAGGATTTAAATGCTAAAGATTATAGATTAAATTTATATGTGAATTTCTACTTGGATTGGAATCTTAATAATGTACAATGGAATAGTATATCTTTAAGACTGAAGTCCTAGTTATCCCCTCGTAATACAAGCAAGTTTTCAACTACCATACACATTATTTTATGAGTTTCATTGGGTTTAGTGTTTATTTAAGAGCATTCTACCCTATATTACAATGGCATTTAGTGTGTTACATCTACCTAATATTCTACAATAAGATAATTAACTAGTCATACCACACTCATACCATACATACAAGGCAATCATAGATATATACACGTAGGTACTCCTATATTATATCACACCTATATACGCATATAATCAGATACCATATATACAACTCAACACTATATCATATATATATATCATACACTTACCATATTACATACATGTACACTTATATATATGGTATATACATGATATCGTATACGCATAATACTAATAATTATTGCATGTAATAAAATGTGCACTACATTACATATCCCATCCTACTCGCATCCATATGCACACTATAAGGCATATTCTACGTATACCCTATATACTTTGTATATACATATACATAGATATTTTATAACATGTACTTATATATACACATATTTATTATTACACATGGTATTTATAATACTATTCCAAATAGTCTAATGCATGTAACCATGCCATATCTTATAATTATACAATTTATAACGCATATCCATAGGCAATTAAACAATGAAACAACCAGTTGCAAGGTTGGAGATTCATTTTTTTTAGGAGAAATGCCTACTTAATAAGCACCATTTTCATATCTCTACTTCACTATTTTACATACTAAACTTTAAGTTAAATTCAATATTTAACTAAACTAAAACTTTAACTTAAATCCAATATTTAACTAAACTACAACTTTTAGTTAGACTCAATATTTAACTCGGATTAAGCTTAGATTTAAGTTTATCATAATTAAACTAAGGTTTAAGTTCTTTTAGTTAAATTTTAAATAAACTAAGATCTCTTGTTTTAATTATTATGAACTTAAACTCTAACTCCTCTTGACCTAATTAGTGATGTTGTAGATTTTTGTTATGGAAACTTAACTAGGATGAATGTACACAGATTCATTATTAAATCATGATTTAATTTCAATAGTTTTAAAACTATACAACAATAAAATTATATCTCTTTTAGCTTTATTTATTTTGACGTCAAAACATAAAACATAAAAAATAAAATCAATGTCCATGTAATAACCATAATATCTATAATGCATGCAATATCATGTGCAATCAAGTCATAGGGTACATATCTAATATTTAGAAAATATTTTATTTTAATTTCACGAGTGGCCTAGTTAACACCTTATAGGACTTGAGACATTGGAGTTAATAAAAAGTATGGGAGATTAGTTTAGGGTTCACACTATGTTATGGGGGATGCGATGTGTTGATCATATCAACATGGTTAGGAAATCACTAATCTCTTCCAACATCATATCAAACATAATCACATAGATAAAATACAGAGTAGCAATTGCATAAAAGGTCCAAATACCCTAAATGTTGTAACCTAGAGCTCAGATACTACTTGTAACACATGGGAAACCTAGGTCACATGTAAGGGTGTACGTTCCAAATCTCTTATGTTTAAAGAGGGATTCGAATATGTTTACTAAAATTAGGTTGGGAATATGGTAACTAAATTAAATTTTCCAGGTTAACTATTTAGGCCAATAACTCTCTAACATAGCTAGGAAATTACCATCTAGCATCATGGCATAGTTCTGAAATCTAATCTAATTTTGAAACCCATTTCATTACCATATATGGGGATTCAATGTACAACCACATGACTGTCCACATCAGTCCTAAAATAAGTAATAAAACTTAAGTAAACTATGATATTAACCTCTCAACTATTCAACACATTTTCTATTAAATCTTCTCAGACATAAGATAAAATTTAACCATTCTCTTACAAATATATCAGAATTAACCCAAAGAGATAATTTGGTATGTGGAATCCATATATGGTTGTATGACATCCCCTATATCATATTTACTTAAATCAGATTACATATACTAATCAAAGCACAAGATACTAGCATAAGAAACCACATACCTTCCCGACAGTTGTCCATCCAACATTAGGTTTAGTAACATGATAAGTATTTCATTTAATCTAGCAATGAGTGTGCACAAGCATCCTGCATAATAAATCATAATATTTACACGTCACAATTTATAAGGTTATAAGTACTTATCTTAATTTATGCAACTGGAAAAAACATTAGAACATTCCTCTCGATCATTGATCTCTACTTGGTGTATGTTTTCCCGTTGAAATATCCCCTTGAGATGAGGCTCACACTAGAAGGTATCTTCTAGGATGGAAACTAATGGATGATGCACTTTCTTTCTTGTAATTATCCTCCTCTACCAGAAGGGAAAGCAATGGCCGGTCTTGGAATTATCCCTCTCTCCCAAATCACTACTTTTGACCTCCCAAGGTCAATTCTCTACTAAAATATCCACTAGAGAATTTGAAACTAGAGAGTAGTTGGACTTAGACACACGTCTGGGATTATCCCCCTCTCACTTAGGCTCTAGCGTAACTAGGATGAGATTTCCACAAAAAAGTATCCCCCTCTCCTTTTGGATAATTTCACAAAACAACACTTCCGACCACTAGGGTTAAATTAAATACTCGAATCTCCATTAAAGCATTCAAAACAAAGGAGAAAAACAATACTGACATCACAAGTCGAATCCATACCAAGTAATTCATATCACGTGGATATTACAACAAGAAACACCCTCCAAATCCCTACTACGGAATCCGAACACATTAATAATTGGTATCTAAGATCAATAGACTGATAATCTATACTCTTCTATATCTGCAAGAAAAAACCATAGTAAAATTGTGCGAGTATGTTGGCCAAATATCTCTATCATTCACTACACAAGTCAAGGCTTCCTCTGATTTTCTCCTAGACTTGCAGACAACAATGAATGACCAACCCTAGAGCAATTCAAATCTTTTTCCGAACTCGAATTGCCTCCAAGAGACTAACTCCAACACTCTAAGGAATTAGTTCCAGTCACTGGAGATTCCTAACAAACACTCACTAACTCATTCAAGATCTTTACTGATCAACTTGAATTCACTGCAATTCGAATTCATCAAAAATAGCTCCAATTTCCTATCTGGCTCTTATTTTTTCAACTAACCCTCTTGCATGAGGATCACTTGAATCCTACCTACTTGACTTGAATTTTCCCAAATTTACTCACATGCATTCAATTAAACTACAATTTAATCAAAATGTCTAGCTTAACTGGAAATGACTCAAATTCCTTGGTTTAACCAATTAAGTAATTGAAGGTAAAGCTTAATCACCTAACTGACATCTAGTTACACTTGTCCCACTAGTGCAAGTGATCCTTCGACTCAACATAACTAACAACCATTAGAATGATTTAAATTAACTCAAAATTAACTCGCAGTAACTGAACTTAGCTTAATTGAATTTAAATTAACTACGAGTGATTCAAAACTAGGTGGATTCCTTGACCATAATTACTCAATTAAGCGCATGTCTCATGTGTGAATTGGATGTGGGTCCTACCAAAATCTAGATGAGGAATATTCTCACCTAGGGGGCATACATACTACAAGCATTTGTGTGAAAGAAATTAATTACATTCACCTCAAATTTTACCTTGAAAGAATGAATCTTATAGGAATTACATTTATCTCCCATCATAATACATTTAGGATCTCATAAAACGTATTAAATAATTAAGAATTTTTTGTTTTGGGGAGCAATGAAAAATGATATCCATTAATTTGTTGCTTCCTATCACACTTTCCAATGACATAAGGGGAAAACAATGAAGTTACTGTGTACTTTGAAGCCACTTGCCATACCCAATAATGTGTGTATAGACATGTCTATCGATCGCATTATGGGGATTCCTAAGGAAAGCAATTAAATTATGATTATGGTGGTAGTCGATTCTATGATGAAATATTCCCACTTTGTTCCTTACTATTGATCCCAATTTAGTTACTATTTTCAAATGATAAATTACTCTTTTGACATCTAGTTTGTCACCTTTTTGACATATTCCTGTCATACAGCTTATCATTAGCCTCAGGTATGAATACATTTGGGATTTATGCAAATTATGGTTTATTATTATTATTTCATGATTTTATTAACCAATTCGATGATATTTGGAATATTGTTTGATATATGAAATTGTTTTGCAGGTTATAATCTTTGCACAAGATGATATTGGACACGCACCCACACTAGATATGTGCATATCGCATCTAGCTCACCGTTCAGCCCCCTGATCAAACCACGCATTGTTCGTTGGTATATTCCCAAACATTAAAGTTTTTAGCTGTTCCATTGCCCACACGCCTGATGACTAGATGATCCTCCCTCTTGAAGGCTCGCCATCCTACCATCTCCGTTCAACACCATGACTTATGCCCATGTCAGCAAGAAACAATATGCCGTATCCACGTGAGTAGAACTACCACGACGAAAGAGCAGGATTATGGTTGTGTGTTGGCACGTGATCAATTATTTGTAATAATGGTTGAATATTTTAGTAGCGGTCAACCACTGAAACGACCGACCTGCTCATCCTTGTAAATGTTATATATACCTGCCTCCAAGCAAGAGCATAGTTAGCTAGCATATCAATCAGTCGACGTTAGGAGAAAAACTCTGTAATATTTTTCTGAACTTTAATACAAGTTAATATTTATGTCGTTTATACATGTTTACATCTCTATGAGTGATTGAAGTGCAACCCTGATTGCTGAGAGGGCCCCTCAAAAACCAACGGTCTCCATTTCCATGTGTATTTTCGTCATTCCTTTCTTGCAATTAGCATAGTTTCATTTATGGTTTGCTTATGTAATTGAGTTTCCTGTAACTATTTATTTTATTATTTCCTATAGCATGTGTTTTGTTGTTAATATAGTTTCATTTCCATCATTACATAACCGGTTGTGCGCATAGCTAGTTTCCTTTCCATTCTTTTTATAGTTTGATTGTTTAGTTTATATTGATAATTACATAAGATCTGAATTGCTTGATATCTTAGACTTAATTTATAGTAAATTTAGTTCTATTAACTCTTGCCTTGTTATTGATTTTATTTGGTTATACTTTCGATTTTTTTATAATGCAATAGATAATAGTTTCTTTATACAATGATGAATTAGTATAAGTCTTTTCGCGATTAGTCTGATTACTGAACAAGTTTATTTACTGCCTTTATGCATCTTGTTTCCTTATGCACAAAATCAGTTGATAATTACATCATTTAAGCCACTTTCCACTATTTTCTATATACAGACTGTCATTCAGACCGCCTGTTCATCCTTTCATTTAGATCATCCATTCAATCTGTTATCTAGTCTTTCATTCATCCTTCGATGTTCCCATTTTGTTCTAAGCTTGTTTAAAGGATATGTTTCTTTATCTTTTGAATTCTATTATGTTTTAGTAATTAGATAATGGTTATATTTACCATTGGAACCTTAGATTTGGCTATTCAAAGTATTTATCAAGTTTCATCCTTATCTTTCACCTCTTCTTACCTTAGTATGCCTTGAATTATACTCGGTTCTGTTTCTTTGGTTTCTGATCTTCTTACTTATTATTGTTATAACATTTGATAAGGATATCTCCAGCCTAGTTTATCTTTGTGTATATCTTTTTGTTTAGAGGAGATTCCTTATTAATTTTTCTACTCGCTTTCCTATTTAATTTTTCTTTATTAAGTTTTCTACTTGCTTCCTTAATCAAGTCCCTTTTATTCAGTTTTGTACTTGCTTCTTTATTAAGTTTTCTACTTGCTTCTTTCATTAAGTTTTTACTTGTTTATGAGTTAGATTTTCCCTTACATATGTTTCATATAAGAATTTTTTATTTATAAAAGTAATCCTTAAAAGCAATATTGTTTCTTAATAGGTTAGTTTTTTATAACACCTTCCTTAGCTAAGATTCATTTGCTTATGGAATAAATCACCATGTTTACCATCACCTGTAATTGGACATTCCTTAGTTTGCACATATTTGTAGAAGTTAAATTAGATTTAGTCCCATTCATTTTATTTACTTCTTTTGAAAGTCATTTTGACACTACTCCTTCTCCAGTTTCGATTACAATGAATGCATATCCCCAGAACCCCCAAGGAGAGTGGAACTAGTGGAAATAGATAGTTCAGTTTAACTGTTATGTACATTTGATTAGTTGCATGTATAGTTTAGTTGTTGAAGTTTGTAAAGTATATCATGTTGTTGCAATCTTGTTTCCAACATTATAATGCCTTGTATAGTCAGTTTCTGAAGTTGTTTTATGAAGTTTTCTATTTCTTAGATTAAGAAGTGGAATAGTTGAGTAATAAGAAGTTTACTTTCTTAGAATAGTATTGTTTATATCTTTATTTTTCAGTATTTGTTTATAGAGTAGAGTAGTATAAGTTGATACTACTCTAGTCTAATACTCTGTTTCGGTTTAATGACCTTAATAGTTGACTTTCTTGGAGTTTGGCTCGGTTTTTCAATTTGAAAGATCTTTCGATCTTTTCTTTGTTAAAATATTTCCACGACACCCTAGGAACCCCTCTACCTTCGCATATATTTTGTGTCAACTCTAAGTTTACCAACCTTGGTTGATAATTAAATATTTGGTGAATTAATTAAGACATTATAACACCCAATATTTTTGGCTCTGCTGCTTGGGATTTGTTCTATAATGTAGAATAGATAGAGTTTCCTTATGAATTTTAGTAATAGGCTGGTGGCAGGGGAGCAATAAGACGAGAGGTAAGAACCTGTGCATATGTTATAATAAGCGCCCCCAAATCAAGCAGTAGCAGTAGCAGTACTAGTAGCATAGGTTTTCCTTCAGTTTAGTTTTTCATGAACAAACCTAGAGATTCTAATGGTAGATACGTTAGAACAAGTTCTCAAAACCTTATTAAAATTACTACTAACCTTTACGGGGGACGAAATACCCCAAACACTAACTCAACAGAAAGGTATCAGAGAACCCACATAGGAAGTAGTTCTACTTGGATACCTAAGTACTTTATAGGAGAAACCATAGACTGTGAAGAAATCCTGGTGGGAAATCCTAAGGACCCCATTTCTAAAGAAGTCTAGGAGGGTCAGCCATTAGAAATTATCAATCCTCCACTAGTACAGAAACCGAACAATACAATTTTCTCATTGGTAGGGTATCCTAACTTTGTTAATTTCATTGATCCTTCCAAGGTCCAAGATCTCTTTAGCAGCTCAACAAATACAGTTATTTCACAAATTGAAACCTCGACGGTAGTACCTATAATCCATGTAGGACC
Organism: Pseudotsuga menziesii; assembly: GCA_001517045.1. NCBI lineage: Eukaryota > Viridiplantae > Streptophyta > Pinopsida > Pinales > Pinaceae > Pseudotsuga > Pseudotsuga menziesii. The sequence continues at coordinate 13,352 of LPNX010220902.1, read as the reverse complement.
TAATACGAGTATGGTTGATTGAAGGAAGATCTCCCCTAAAAAAGAACGTTGGGACAACTCATTATCACCTCGAAAGGAGCCTCTTAGGTGTACACTCTTTAGGAATAAAACCTACATGGAGATATGGGGAGAGAATGAAGATCACGACGAGGCTATAAATGATGAAGGAGAAGGATAAAATCGAACTAAGACTACCTTCAGGTTCCCTATTTTAGACACTACACAAGATGTAAATATGAACAACATCCCTCCTTCCTCCTTACCTACTTTTTATGGGAAAAGTAATGAAGACTCGGACACATTTTTGTTCACGTTTGACATCCATTAGAGGAATTTTGGGGTCTAAAATGGGCCTTCTAAGGAAAATAATAAAATAATCGTTAAAATAATAAAATAATAGTTAAAATAATAAAATAATATTGATTAATTTTGGAGGAAGAAAGAAAAAAACTACTTTTTGTGTTCGTATTTTTGACATATCTCCATGTGTTTTTACTCAAATTTCGATCGGTAGAGATATTTGGATGTGGAATTTGATTCCGCATCCAACGAGTACCCACATTGCATACTTTTGATGGACCCCGATACCCCAAAAACAAGAAATACCTGAAAACACATGATGATGATGTCATCATCACATTTTTTCAGGTATTTCTTGTTTTTGGGGTAGAGGGGTCCATCAAAAGTATGCAGTGTGGGTACTCGTTGGATGGAGAATCAAATTCCGCATCCAACGAGCTCTCCCAATCGAAATTTGAGTAAAAACACAATGAGATATGTCGAAAATACGAACAAAAAAAGTAGTTTTTTTTTAATGACAAATATGTTAATTCAACCATTATGGTTGACTTATTTTATTGAAATTCTATTGGATCTTGAATTCCAACTCACAAAAAATTATTTTGGCACGTTTTCTTATAAGGCCCATTTTAGACCCCAAATTTCCTCTAATGTCTGTAGAAGTTATAACTATCTACAAGATGCACATAAATTAAAACTTTTTCCTACTACACTGATAGACTCCTCTTTAATATGGTTCATGGGATTAGGGGAATATAGTATCAAGAGTTGGGAAGTTATGAAAACTACATTCTTGCAAAAACACCAAGAGTATTGAAAACCCAAATGCTCTTGAAATGATATTTTTAAGATACAACAACTCGAAGACGAGATATTGGAAGACTATCTAAAAAGATTTATTGATACACTACATAAATCTAAACATAATGATCTTCGAGAAGATGCAGTTCGAACACTCTTCTTGAAGGGAATCTCAGAAGACCTGGTAGAAAGCCTTAATATCATGGCATCTGGTGATGTCTCCCACCAATATTTCGCACAAATTGGGGACATGTGTATAAATTACTCTATAAGTAGGGGGAAAGTTGGAAGGAATCTTCGAGGACCTTATAATAGGAATATAAAAGGAAAAATCCCCAGTTCATGAGGAGTCACAAGGATAGAGTTAAAAAACCTATTGGAAAATTTCAAAATTGATTTTTTAGGAGCAATGGGTTCCCAACTAGATGCGTTACAAGCTAGGAAAATACAATAAGAGGAATGAGCAGCGATGAGCATCTTCTGTACAAGATGTAGAACTAAACATACCCAATGGGAATGCCCATTAAATAACATCTCCATATGTCATATATGTATGGAAGAGAATCCAACAGATGATTTCCCATCGTTACCAGGGTTATAAGCCATATATAAAAGTGGGGACATTGGTGAAACTTGAAGGAGGCCTCCTTGGAAACCAAGGGACCTTCCTCCATATTATAATTTTTCACCACAACCCCCACCTTATTACCAACCCTACCAACCAAATCAATAGTAGAATTCTACAATTTGGAAGCATTGGTCACCCCAGTATCCTCCTCCTCCTCAATTTACTCAACAACATTATTGGTCACAGAGGTGGAGGGGATAGTCCTACCCCCAATCACCTTCTATCTCTACTGATCCTTATCCTCAACATTCAGCCAGTACCCACCCATTGTTACTAGGATTTGTGCCTCCAATTCCCCTTATTACACAACAACCTCATCACTTCCAAAATGAAAACCCTCCATGACCTACATTATTACCTTCACAACTGATACCTAACCCAAATAATAAGCCAACTCAAGCTCTTAACAACATTGAGTTGCAAACTCTTCCATCCTATGTTATTTTGACTGTACCTGTTCTTATACCGAAATATTGTCACCCTCATGTCATGAGATAGGAATTCCCTTGACTGCTCCAATCCCTCAAATTTTTCCCTAGAAAAATGAATGTTCAAATTATCCCCTTGCAATTTTCCCCTATGTTGAGCTGGTAACTCTCCTCTCCCATTGACAAAAAGCATTACCCAATTCAGCACCACTCCTGATACATGAGCAAGGAGAGGTGCCATCACTCTTTCTCTTACTGCAAGAAGCGGTACCCCCTTATCAGCACCAGTTTGCTTCATTAGAGGAGTGATGATCGAGTTTTCAAGGAAAAATGAGAAGCTTCAAGAGGATTCTCAGAGCTGACCTCCATGGAGCCTCATCCATATGGTTTAGGGCCAGTTGTAGCTCAATATCCTCCCTTTTAGGATCCTATCTCCACCTCACCTATGAGATCCTCAACCATACCTATCATCCCATGCCTTTAAATACTAGCTCACCCCCCATGGGAAAAAAGAGGAAGAATTGTGTTGCATACCCAAACTATGTCAAAATCATTCTTGGTTCATTGGAGGCAAGGTGAAGTTAAAGGCAAGGAGCCATTGGAAGGAACTCTCAACACAAAGGCATGAAGTTTGTAGTCTCTCCAATCATTTCTAATAAAAAATGCCTTTTCTTTCCCATATTTACTATTTCATGTGTTTATATTGCTTGATTCCTTGGTCACAAGCATATATCTAGTTGATTGTATTGTATGTTGTCATGTTTCTCTTGTTTTATTCCATCTTTTACAGGCTCTTTTGCAAGGATAGTGAGGACAAACTTTGAGAGAAGTATCATGGAATTCCATTCAGCTGATTAACCATATCTAGGGGAAGTTTAACATTTGGTGTTTGTGTTTTGTTCTAGACTTGAACCATTCAGATCTAGGGAACCAGCTCTTGTCTGCAGGAGGTGTGTATTTCTGGATAAAAAAATTGGTGACTCTACTAGGGAAAGCAATGAGATATAATTACGATCTGGAAGAGTGTGAATGACAAACCCAAGTCATCAGTCGTCATTTGTGAGGAAAATTAAGAAGTAGAATACCCTAATGAAGTCATCAATGATACTATTCTGCAGGATGTGCGAAATATTTCAATGCATACCCACCTGCAACAAGAACCCATTCAGGAACAAAGGATTCCGCCATTTTCCAAACGACTAGCAATAGAAAAACCCGTAGTCCATCCTGAGTAAAACATTTTGAATGAACTAAAGAATATTTGTGTCAAAATTCCTCTATTATAGGCTATTAAGGATATACCAATTTACAACAAGGTAATAAAGGAGCTATGTATTAAAATCCCAAGAAAGAAACAAAAGGACCCCCTCACAATTCATGTTATAGGAGAGATGTCTGAGTGTATGACAGACCTGTCTCGGATTTCAAAATATACAAATCTAGGGGCCCCAGTAGTAACTGTTATTGTAAATAATACCGCCATAGATAATACACTTATCGATTTAGGATCTACCATTAATATGATGACCATGGAAGTCTCAGAAGCTTAATAGCTGGGACAATTTCACCGACCAACCCCCTCAATTCTGGCACTAGTAGACTGTACTATGGTAAAACCTGTTGTAGTTCTAGATGACATTGTTGTATCAGTAGCCTCATGGGAATATCCTGTTCATTTCATGGTAGTAGAATCAAAACACCATTCTAAGGGGCATCCTATTATACTATGAAGACCATGGTTGGCTACCGCCAACGCCTTCATAGGATGTAGGGATGGGGAAATGACCATTTCTAACGGGTTGTCCACACAAAAATTGGCTTTATACCCCCCAGCAAAACTGATAAATAAAAATTTGTGGTGTTTAGATTTCCCCTTTGGGGATTAAAATATTGAGGATCTCTTATTTCCTAGTGACTACTCATGGGTACTTTAGGCTACTAAGAATGTGTTAAACCAATTTGTCTCTTCAACAACTTGTATAGATTTTCCTCGGTCTTTTGATCAACTTGATCAAATTTTTAGACATGAGTTTCAGGAAAATATGGCTCTCTCAAAATTCATAGAAACACCATGTGTATTTTTAATTGAAGAGCACATAGGGTATTATATCGTACCTTGTGAGGTTAGCCCTGGGAAATTTTTACACATAAATGCAAGGTTAACTGAGAGTCAGCAAGAACAATTGCTTAAGGTCCTTAAAATCCAATCTGGAGCATTTTTATGGGAATAATATTATAGATCAAAATTACACATCTTTGCATGTGACCACTTTCCCATGATTTCGTCACATGTCAACACTTCCATGACGACACTTCATGAAAGTCACTGAAAGTCACTAGAAAAACACCTAACTTGGAGGACCTATATCTTCAGTTCTATAACTCCATTTCACCTCATCTTCACACCGTTGGAAATTTATTTCAGTTAGATAAAACTTTCCAGAAGACACCAAAGTCTGAAAATTCCCAAAAGTACCCTAAAAATTCATTTTTTGTCCATTCACGACTTTCCTTAAGGCATACCCGTGAATGATACGCGACTGTCCAGTTATGTAACCCGCAAATGCATTTTAAAAATGTAAAAACATGCCTTTTGAATATCTTGGTTAGTTTGGGTAGTTATGCAACTGAATCCTTCAATTGTAACTACTTTGTCTTCTCCCCCAACTCTTCTTTAAGCATATAAATAGAGGTAGGGAGGTCCATGAGAGGGGACTTGAATTTCTGCATTGTTATGCTGGAGGAATCGGGACTCTCTTTGCCCACACCTTTGACCTGGTGGTCATCCCCTTGTGTTGCAGAGCTTGGAGGCTGAGTTCTTTGGAGAAGAGAAGCAGTAGAACTAGATCAAGGTTTCGTGAGGTGCCAAAATTGAAGAGAAGGTATACTTGTACTTGTTTTCAAGATTAATAAAGATGTGATGTCCTTCTTCTTCCCAAATCATTGTTCAATGTGTGATTGAATCTCTGTTTATGATCATATGATGATGTTATTCAAATCATTTGTTCATGTTTATTTGATTATCATTGTTTTACATGTGGTCATAATGGTTTGAGGAAGGTATAATTCGTTTTGCAGGTCTCTTGGAGCAAGAGGAGCAAGAAGAGGATTGAAGAGAAAGCTTGGACCAGCCTTCAGTTTATCAGGTGTGGACCTTTCTTGTCTCTGAAATTGCTTATATATGCTTGCTGAACATTGTGCATCTCTCTTTCAACCCCAATATGTTGATGGCCTCTTAAACCCTAGCCATAGGATACTTTCCTTTACAATAGAACTGGCGACTCCGCTGGGGAGAGCCTTTTCTGTTTGGGGTTTCTCTTGATTTCTTTCAGCCTTTTGCATTGTTTTAGGTCCTTCTTGTCACTTAGGAACACGTTATAAGTCTGATATCACACCTCCCTTGCCTTCTTAAGGCATTTTTTGACCTTTTTAGGAGTTTTTCCACCCATTCACGACTTGCTTGACTGAACAGTCACGTATCTGGTTTTGTATTCACGACTGCCTATACTAGCAACCCGCGTATGATCCGCGACTTTCCTGTTATACAAATAATGGATGCTTATATTCATGACTTTCTGTATTAGCAACCCACGAATGATTCGCGACCTGCCAGTAGTGCAACCCGCGGATGCCCCTAAAACAGTATTTTTTCTCATTTTTGTGATTTTTCTTCTGTTTGTGGGTTGTTGGGTAGGTCTTTTAGAGTCCTCTATAGGTGCATGAATCTAGGGAGTTAGTGTCATCTTTTTTTCTTGCTCTTTATCTATGTGGTAGGCCTTTTATAGCATTATTGTTTGTTCTTTGCTCTTTCCCCCACCTTCTTTGCTTGGTTTGATTTTTTGGTTTATGTTTCTGGTCAGCCTATGTCAGTGTTCTTTTTTTGATTTCAGAAGCTTGTTGGTGTTGCTTTCCTTCTTCTTTTGCTGGTTAAATTCATCGTGCCAAAATAGTTGTCTTGTCTCTTATGCAAGCCTTTCTTCCAAGTAAGGGTTTATACTGACTTTAGGGCATTCTAGAGTTTGTTTGGTGGTTGTATAGCAGAGTTCCTTTTGCTTTTTTCTTAGTATCTGCATACTTTGCTTTGTAGGTAGTTTTTCTTTTGAATTTATAAAAGAAAATTAAAAAGAACCTATACTTGTTTTTGCTGCTTCCCCCCTACCTCTTTCTTTGGCTTGACCTTGTTGGACAAGGTATTGAGCAGCCTTTGTTTGTAGGTTTAGATTGATACTTGGGACTTCTTGACCCTTGTTTATGTCAGTCTTTTTGCTCAGTCTCTTCATTCCAAATTTGTTGGCTTGTTTACCTTTGTAAGCCTTCTTTTCAAGAGAGGTTGATATCTAACTTTAGGGAAACCTAGGGTTTGTTTGTGGGGTATAGAGTAGTTGTCTATTTGCTTTGCTTACAGTACTTTCTTGCATTAGTTGATAGGCTATTTTTTCTTTTTCATTTATAAAAGAAAAAGAAAAAAACACATGTTTGCTTTATATGCATGTAGATTAGGTTTTTAGTCTAGATTGCATCGCATATCATTGTTTTTGAAAAATAAAAATAAAAAGAATTTGTTCTTTTGTGGCTTTCAAGTTTTCTATTTGAAAAAGAAAAATAAAGAGAATAGTTTTTTATTTTTGCATTTCATATCTCTTTGCTTAGTCATTTTGTTTCAATTTTGAGTCAAAACACCACATAAGTTTCATGCCATTTACCCTCTGACTAAAAACAACCCTTAAAATAAACGATATAATTTAAAATTTACTAGTAAGTTTTATTTTATAGGGTCATACACCAACTAGCTTAGGCTAGACTTGTGGGTTAGGGAGTTTAAAGTCCCCACAAGTGTTAAATCTCAGACGTAGTTGGGCCAATCACTAGGTAAATCCTTGACTTTATCGACTGTATCTGGGAATCCCCTCTCAAACGGGAGTTAAGCACAAGGCCGCGTGGAGTCTTGGACAGAGGAGATAACCCTCTAAATCCTTGTCAAAATGTAACTTAGGACTTTTACGCATCTGGAGATTCTGTCCTAGACAGAGTTTTAGGCTCAGCTACCCTGCCCATGCGTACGAGTCCGGCTTGTGACTATCCCCCCAGACTATTGGTATAGCCAAGGTAGCCTTTACTCTCTTGACATCTAGGGTTCATACACAGGTACACCGGAAGGTTATTTCTGGTTGACCTTGGACGGGCTTGGAAGGTAACCCCGGTAGAAAGTGTGGGAGGGCGGTGGGTGATTCCTTCGCTTGTGCCTAAGAACATCTATAGGGATGCCAAGTAACTATCTATCAGCTTTCTTCTGGAAAGTATATCTTATACCTGTTTTTCTGTTTGGCTTTAGGAATTTTTAGTGAGTGCTTTGTGGTTTGTCTGTACTTAGTGTGCCTTTAGGTGTGTTCTTTGTAATTTTGGTTGCCTATCAACCTCAGAATTTGTCTCCTAGTTTGAAACTATGGCTAGAACCCCTTTGAACACCAACCAAGAGATCCCCATGCTGGGAACTCCTTGTAATATTCCTCTCATGGGGAATGTTGGTGTTCCCTTGATGGCCACCTTGAATCTACCTGGATTCACCCTGGGGATACCGGTGTGGTTGTTTTCCACTCCAACTGTCCTGAATGCTCCTGATGCTTCTCAAGTAAGCTCCTTATATCAAGGGCATCAAAAAACTGCTTCCCCTTCACCTGTCATTGATTCTCCTCCTCCTTCTACCTCATGCGGTGAAAGTACTTATACTAGTAATCGACAGTCTAAAAGGAGTAAAAGAAGGAGGAATAGGAAGAAGGCACATAAGCAAGGGGGCACCTGTTCAACCTCTGCAAGTCAAGTTGAACCTCACCACCCAGCCTCTGTTGTTCATGTTGGGGGCACCTATCCAACCTCTGCAGGCCATGTTGGATCTAATCACTCAACCTCTGCAAGTCAAGTTGATATTCACCATCCAGCCTCTATTGATCATGATGGTGGGATCCTTCCAACCTTTTCAGGTCATGTCGAATCCAGTCACTTAGCCTCTGCGGTTCATGTTGAGGGAACCCGTTCAACCTCTGTTGTTCAAGTTGAACCTTCCCATCCAACCTCTGTAAGTCAGGATGGATCCATCCACCCAGCCTCTGTTGTTCATGCTGGGGGAACACACTCAACTGCTGCAAAGCATGTTGATCCTAACCATTCAACCTCTGTTGTTCATGTTGGTGGTGCCCATCCGACCTCTGTAATTCATGTTGGATCTAGTCTCTCACCCTCTGCAAGTCATGTTGGGGGCAGTCTCTCAGCCTCTGTGGTTCATGCTGGAGACAATCCGTCAGCCACTGCGAGTCATGTTGACACTATTGAAGAGACTAACCATTCAAAACACAAGCCCAAGTTTACTTGTAAGCTTTGTGAGGGAGACCACCTTACTTATAAATGCCCTTCTATCGCGGAGGTGTGAATAGTTTGGCTTCATGGTCATCCCGTTTTTGAACATTCTGAAGCTTTTCAACAACCAACCTCTCTTAGTCAGGTTGGACTCAGTCACCCAGCCTCTGTAGTTCATGCTGGGGGCACACTCTCATCCTCTACAGGTCATGTTGAGAGCAAACAGTCAGCCACTGCTAGTCATGTTGACACCGTTGAGAAAATGGGTTGTTCGAAGTGCAAACTTAAGTTCCCTTGTATGCTATGTGAGGGAGATGATCTTACTCACCTGTGCCCTTCTATCGCAGAGGTGCGAAGAGTGTGGTCCAAGACTCAATATTTTCCTTCTCCTGAACAACCTATAGTGTCTCAACAACCTACTCAGCCTTTGGTTGATCAAGTGGTCGAACCAATCTCAGATTTGGTCGATCCCACTCTTCTTTCAAAGAGTGATCCTGATTTGATTGAACCAATGTCATCTTTGGTCAATCCCACTCTCCCTTTAGAGAGTGACTTTGATGAAACGGTTGAATCGATTCCAGTATCGATCAATCCCACTCTTCCTTTGGAGATTAAAGTGTCTACTAGTCATATTTTCTTCACTGCCAGTTCAGAACTTACTGAACAAGGGGGCACTGAACTTGCTTCAGATCAACCCCCACCAAGCTCTTGGATTGCTTCCTTTGATTGGGATAGCCTAGTTGAGCCGCGCCTTCCTTCTAATGCACCTTTCCCGATAAAGGTCAAAGTTGAACCTAACATGATTGCTCATTGTATTATTGATGAAGGAGCCTCAGTTAGTATCTTGTCTCCTCATGCTTCGTGAGGCATGGGATCTCCCAGCCTTGTGTCGACTGCTAGTCAGTTACTGGCGTTTGATAGAAGAACTTGTTTAGCCTTGGGAATTCTTGCTCAAACACCTGTTACTTTGGGTGGGAAGACCGTATTAGTTGACTTCATGGTGATAGAAGACCCCTTTAACTTTAATATGCTCCTTAGTCATGATTATGTCTATGCCATGCAAGCTGTGGTGTCAACATTCTTTCATGTGATGTACTTTAATCATGGCGAAGAAATTGTCACTATCGATCAGTTGGATTTTCTTGATCCATCTCCTGACCCAACTAGAGACCAATTCTTTCCTTTATTGATTCCCAGTGTTTCTATAGACACTACCCCGCCACAGGTGAACTATGTGGCCTCATGTCCTTTGTGTTTAATTGCTACTGAGAAGCAGCCTCTGTTTTCATGCTTACCTTCTCATGACTTGGTCCCAATAGTCGAACAGGTGAGTCATCCTATACAGACTGTGGGGCCTAATCTCCACTCTGTCAATCCATTTGAAAGTTTTGACATGTGTCCTATCTCGGATGATCTCCTTCCTTTGGATGAAGTCTTCCTAGAGTCTTTGATACAGTCTGATCTTCTATTGGATGTTGGTTCAGTTGTGACTAAGTCTAACCCTGATTTTCCTAGTAAGCCTAACCTTTCTTCTTATGTTGGTCTTGTTGAGTCTTTTGACTCTTCCTTCGAACAACAAGTCCGTGATCCTAATGAGTTTGATTTTTCTTATGAATTTTTCAACTCCTGTGATACTAAGTTTGTTCCTGCAGACTCTATCTCCCTTGTTGATCTTTGCTCTCCTTCTGAGGTTGATCTTATTGATTATAAACCCTCGAGCCTTGGTTCTATAGAATCTTCTTCAGTTGATTTTGCCTTGACTTTTTCTTTTGTAGAAGATAGCAAAGTCACATGTGTTTCTGCCAAAGTGACCCGCATTGGATCGTTTCTTCTGAATATGATTCTGATGTTGTTGTTTCTTGGAGATAGGATTTTTAGTTGGATTCACAACTGTTTACTGGCCTCGCCTTGTTTTTCAAGTTGTAATTGCATTTGCATGTGCCCTGCTCACACTTATGAGCATGATGCCAGCTTCCACGCTTTTAGCTCATTGTATAAGCCCTCATCTTTGTTCTCATCATCGCTAAGCCTTGTATCATTTTTCCTTTGCAACTTGATGTTGGTGTATATATAAATTCAGAATGTATTCTTATATGTATTTTATATATTGTAACCCGATGTTTATTCCGAGATGTTTCTATTATGTATTTGATTCATATTGTCTTACCCTGATGTTCCAATCGAGAGGATTATTAATGTAAACAAGTCTTTTCAAGTCATTAGGTAAGTCCCCACAGTTTCGGGGCACTTGGGTTATTATACACTAATTAAGGTGTAGGCTCAAGTAAGTAATTGTAAGTTAAGCCTACATGGTTGAGTGCACTTCAAGTCAACGGAAGAATATAAATAGAGAGTGAGAGTCTCTATATTTATCACTTGTGAATTACATCACTTGCTCTCTCAAGTGTGGCGCACCTTTGGAGAAGGAAATACTTTAGCTTGACAGAAGACAGAAGGTTGCTGTTGTGTTGGGAGGTCATCTTACTGTTTTGGGTTTCACATCTTATGGTGATACTATCTTAGAGGAAGTTGAGGGGTTTTCTCCATTTATGGTTTCCCCTATCAAAACTCTTTGTGTCTCTTGTCTCATGTGATGTGCTTATGTTATTGTTGTGCTTGTTATTCTCTCAGTGAAAAGATCCTAACATAATGCTAGCTTAAATGTTGAAAAACTAACATGGTATCAGAGCTAACCTGAGAAGAAGACATTGTGTAGCTACAAAAACTAGGGCTTCCTATTTTGCTGATATTCCTCCATAGATTTTCAGCAAAAGTATGCTAGGATGACTCTCCATTGAAGGGTGCATCTTTCTGTCGATGCGGAATTCAATTTCAATCATTTTCAGTTTCGATGTGGAAATTAGGGCTTTCTACAGAAGAGGAATTTTTGGGTGAGACCAGCATAGGATTGTTCTCCTCATCAAAACTGAAATTTAGAGACCTGGATCAAGAAAGTTGGTTGGGTAAATCTTCGAGAAAGTCAAACCCTAGTTTGACCCCTAGCTAGAAGAAACCCTAAATACTAAAACTGCTAAGTTTTGGTACAGTCGCTATATTCCAAGATTGGAAAAGTCTCAGAAGCTAAAAATTGTAGGGACCGAAGATAAAATCCTAATAAACAATGTGTCCAAAGTTCAGCTCTGATTTGCTATATTCTGGGAGATATGATCTCTCCAAGTTAGGGTTCCATCCTCTTCCAGAAATCATCCATAAACAGGACACCTGGGGAGATCTGCAATATCTTTGGCTACAGAGGTCCAAATGGAATTCCTGAAGATGTTCCAAAAAGTGCATGGAACTTACTTTCTGTAGTCCAAAGGTTAGACTCAGAAGATGAATCAGTGACACGTGGGATGCCGTTCAACTTCCTTGTTCTGAACAGTCCTTTAACAGGTCACCTTGGGAAAAGGATCATAAATCCCAAATGGTGAAACCAATTCTGATGAAACCTATGGTGTTGGATCAGGGACACGCGAGGTTACCTCAGTGAGAAATTTCAGACAAAAAAGATCATTAATTTCGTAGATATCATAGAAACAGTAACAGGAATTTCTGCAGAAGAGATCAGAAAATTAGGGCTTCCTGTTCCGGGAGTTTCCCTCCACTGTTTTCAGAAAAGGAGTACATTGGACAACTCCATTCGAAGATATATATCTGTTCATCCAATCAGATCTAAAATATTCCAAGTTTTGGAAATTAGGGTTTCTGTGACAAACCCTAGATCAACGAACTCCGGGACAAGGACGAACACCTCAAATCGGTAAGATCTAATCCTTTGTTATTTCCATTTGAGGTTCTCATTTCAATATGATATATCACATAAGCTTAGTTAAAAGCTTGCGGAAATTGACAACTTCCAAACCTGGAAGTATATGATCTCTTTGAAGAAAATGGATTGGACACCTACATGAGTATGGAGGTTCCAGTTTCAAAGGGAGATGAGGCCAAAGAAGACATCATGCTCATGCTGCAAAGGATGATGAACCATCCAGAAAGAGATCCAGATATGAAAGTGAAGATTCTTCAAGCAAGGATGAATATGTTCTAATATCAGCTCTCATAGGTAACATTACTCATGGAAGTGATGATTGGATTATAGACAGTGGGGCTTCCAAACATATGATGGGATTCAAGGAATCCTTTGTAAGACTATCAGAGCATGAATCACCTCACAAGGTGAAACTTGTAGATGACTACCAATATCCAATAAAAGGTAGTAAGGAATCTTCATACAAGCTAGACTCTGGAATGCAGGTTGCATTCATAGATGGTCAAATCATCATGTGGCCAAAAGGAAAGACTATCGATGATGCAGTAGTGATTGGAGAACAAGAAGGAGGCTTGTATAAATTGAAGGGATATCTAGAACAAGCCTTGATCCATGACACAATAGATCCAAATGAGCTTTGACATAGAAGGCTTGCACATGTGCATTACAGAGCACTACCTATTGCAAGCAAAGCTGTTGAAGGTCTTCCTGAATCTCAATCTATTTGAAGGGAAGAACAAAATCAGAATATGACCTAAAGAATCCAGTTGAAGAATGTGAAGATCTAGAATGCAGAGACCATGCAGTCATAAGAGTCTCTCAAATCAAAGAACAACTTGAAGCGTTGAAAGAAAAAGTGAAGAATGCAAAAGTGGTGATGGCCACCTTGAATGGCCTCCCAGGATCGTAGAATTCATTCATTCAAGGAATGTGTTCCAGAAGGAAGTGATTACTTTCAGAAGACTCCATGAAGAATAAGAAGCTCGAATCATAAGAAGAGAAGAGAAGATGGGAGCAACTGAAGATCAAGCTATTTCCATCCAAAGAAGATCCCTCAAGCAATGAGGAATATGAA
>LPNX010220882.1:296624-372953 GCA_001517045.1 Pseudotsuga menziesii | reverse complement strand
ATTTTTTGGAAACTTTACAAATTACAAATAAATTGGATAAAATTTCTTTTGATGAACTAAGTGAATTACTTGCCACACATGAAAAAACGTTTGGTAAAACAAAGCAAGCAGGAGAAGATGTTTTGGTTGCAAGTACTAGCAAATAGTCTCCAAGTAATCATCAAAAAGGCAATGATCAGAAAGCTTTTCAAAATTCAAATAGAGGTCGTGGTCAGGGTTTTGGAAGAGGAAGAGGCCGCGGAAGAGGAAGAGGAAGAAATCAAGGAATAGGTTCTAAAGAATCTGAAAGTACACAGTCACAGTTTTCTGGAAGAGGAAGAGGTTCAGAAAACCAACAGGTCTCTGGAAGAGGAAGAGCTAATAAACAGGTCACATGTTTTCGTTGTAATAGAGTTGGACATTATGCTTCAGACTGTAGAGTTTCATTTGAAAAAATTCTAAAAGAAAGAGAATCTAAAGAATCTTCATCAGCGGCACATTATGCTCATGTAGATGATAGTGAAAATTGTGAATATGTCTTTACAGCACTTGGACAATCAGAATCAATGGATTTTGTTCAATTTCATCAGTTGGAATCAGTGAATTTTGTTCAGTCTTCTTATTGTTTCAAAAATGATTTTGAAGATGCTTGGATTATGGATACAGGGGCTACTTAGCATATGACATATAGGAAAGATTTCTTTTGGAGTTATGAAGATTGTCATTTAAATTCAATTTTTCTTGCAGATGTTTCTATTCATTTACCACAAGGAAAAGGAACAGTTAAGGTTGATTTTCCTGGAATTGGAGAAAGATTGATTTCTAATGTTTGGTATGTGCCTACATTTAAGAAAAATTTGTTGTCTTTAGTTGTCATTCGCCAATTAGGACATCAAATTGTAATGGAAGATGGTATCCGTTTTGTTAATTCAACAAAGGATGCATACAAAACAGTTATGACATGTTATGAAGACGGAAAGATTCTTAGGATGAAGGGAACAGTCATTCCTAGATCAAAGGAACATTTGAAGGAATTTGCAGGTTTAGTTGAAACTGATGTTTCACCTATCCGATTGTGGCACATTCGTTTTGGGCACTTGAATGTTGATAGTCTTGTACAGATTCAAAAACAAGGAATGGTAAAGGGGTTGCCTACTTTTCGGAAGGAAAATGCAAAGTGTGAAGCTTGCATTTATGGCAAACAGAGAAGGATAGATTTTTCAAAAAGCACTTGGAGAGCAACAAGGAGATTACAGCTTGTTCATAGTGATGTTTGTGGTCCTTTGGAAACTTCACTTGGTGGTTGTAAATATTTTTTGTTGTTTATTGATGATTTTAGCAGAATGGTTTGGGTGTATTTTTTGAAGGAAAAATCAGAAGTGTTTGAAAAGTTTCAGTCATTTCAAAATTTGGTTGAAACAGCAACAAAGGAAAAGATTGCTACTTTGAGAACTAATAATGGTGGTGAGTTTACATCAAATCATTTTTTGACTTATTGTCAGGAAAAAGGGATTAAAAGACAGTTGACCAATTTTTATACTCCACAGCAAAATGGAGTATCAGAAAGGATGAATCAGACATTATTGGGCATGGCTAGAGAAATGTTATTTTTCAAAGGGTTGAAATCATGTTATTGTGCAGAAGCAGTTCATACAGCAGTTTATTTGAGGAATAGATCTCCTTCATCATCACTTGATAGAATAACTCCTTTTGAGGCTTGGTATGGATTCAAACCTATGGTCAAACATTTGAGATTTTTTGGTTCAGTTTCTTATGCACTTGTCCCAAAATAAAAACGAAAGAAGTTAGAGTCTAGAAGTGTTAAGTGCATGTTGATTGGTTATTCTGATGAGAAAAAGGGGTATAGGATTCTGTCAGATGGAAAGTTTATTGTCAGCAGGGATGTGATTTTTTATGAAACTAAAAGTTTAAGTGTAGAAGAGGTTGAAAAACAACTTAGTCACTTAGAGGAAAAAGTAACTAAGGAACAATTAAGGATGCAACACTTAAAGAAGACAAGGAATGAACAATGGTTTGATCTCACTTCAGAGGTACAAGATGATGAACAGGTTGAAGACACCTTGGAACAGGTTGAAGATACGTTGAATTCTTCACAAGTTAACTTGGATGATTCAAATCAAGTTAACATTGAAAAGAAGAAACCAAAATGGGAAACTAAGTTACTTCAGGATGTTAAGTCTGATGAAAAAGGAAAAACAGGCACAACGAGTTCTAATATGGGTTCAGAAAATTTTGCTCTTTCAGTTGTTGAACCAGCTACTTTTAATGAAGCAGTTGAGTATGATGAATGGAAAATGGCCATGCAAAGTGAGTATGATGCGGTAATGAAGAATCAGATTTGGAAAATTGTTGATTGTCCACATGATGTTGAACCCATTGGTTGTAAGTGGGTTTATAGAATTAAGTACAAAGCAAATGGAGATATTGATAAATATAAGGCAAGATTGGTGGCAAAGGGTTTTTCTCAGAAAGAAGGGATTGATTATGAGGAAACTTTTGCTCCAACAGTGAAATGGAATACTATCAGGATTGTGCTAGCTTTAGCTGCACAAAATGGATGGAAAGTACATCAAATGGATGTAAAAAGTGCATTTCTAAACGGTGATTTGCAAGAGGATGTTTATATGACTCAACCTCCTGGTAACATTTTACTCTCTCCAAGTAAAAAACTGAGTCTATAAAAAAATATTTTCTGCAGAGATTCTTTTTAGTCCAAAAGAATAGGAAGCATTAATCTTTTCATCATTCTTTTTCTTTTTCTTTTTTTCTTTTTTTCAGCCCAAAAAAATAGGAAGCATTAACTTACGGTTAAAATTTCGCTATTCCAAAACCTTGAAAGTCACCTTCTTCAAACAACCTTTAGCACCTTCCAACTAGGTTCCAACCAGACCATGCTTCAACCACGTGCTCTGATACCACTTTGACAAAGTGTCCTCAGACACATAATTTTATTAATGAAGAAGGAAAATAATTACATCACAGAGATGTGAGGGCTAAATCCCGAAAGATTACCTCACATTGAAAACTCGATGGATTTAAATATCCAAAGAGTAACAACTAATTTACCGTTACCAAAACTAACTAAGGGACACCTCACATAATCACGTGAGTGTGTAGATGCCCTTTTACATTTATTAAACTAAACTTCTAATTATTACATTTTGGATCATAATTCCTAACAAGGAGGACGCTACCAAACCATCAAAAGCCTCCAGAAAAAATAGCCCCATGAACATGAACATGCATATAAACTGGAATAAAATGCCTAAGACATAAAACATACTAAGCTGTCTATTCATATGCACAGCAAAAACCATCATACATTCCTTTAGGCATCAACATGTTCATCATGTTTCATTAGACAATAGATAGTAAATGTAAATGTAGAAGTGAAATGGCCAAGAATACTCATCTGATAGAACTCATCTCGCAACCAGCTAAGTCACTGCAATGTTCCACCCAACCATAGGCTAGCATGCTCATCAATCTCTCAGCAACACTGCCGCCCCCAAGCTGGGGATGATTCCTTAATGAATAAGGGTCAAGCAGGCTTACACATAGCCAAGGTACACAAATCAGCCAAGCCCACACAATAGGGTTTATCAAGCCGTCAAGGAGATATGAAAGGTTAATTGCTAAGCTGGTGGCCTCAATGGAGAGATAAGGACACCTACACTAGAGTTAACCTAAATTTTAAGACATCCACACACCTGTCAACAAGAATCAATCCTTTCTCTGCTTCACAGTCCCTCAGGCCCTGACTTCCCTTTCCAATACTCTTCAAGGGTTGTGGAGAAGAAATCCAACAGTCTAACTCTGTCTGAGTGGCTCCAAACACCAGTTTTCTCAAGCATAGCGAGCCTCTAATCCTACTCTCAATAGTTCAAAGACCAACCACTGCACACCGCAACAGAATAAACAGTTCACAGCTCTGTGAAGAAGATGAAGACAACAGGGTGACAACCCCAAGCAAAAAGGTGAACACAACTCTAGTCAGCAAGACGAATCAAAGTTGTTCTTGGCCCTAGCGTGGCCAAAAAAACTCAGTAGAAACCCAAAGAACCAGGGGAAGAACAACATCCCTCAATCCCACAATTAAAACAACAACAACAGTACATAGTTTGCGAATGGGAAAGAAAGCAAAATCCTAGCATAGACAGGGGAAAACATAAATGCATACCACAATCAACAACATACATGGTCACAATCGGCAAGGAGACATACACCTACCACCGAAACCGGTATGGGACACACACAAGCACACAACCCCGTGCGTGAATGGCTCCTACACCCGAAAATCCTAAGTGACAGCCATGATTTTTCCCGCTTAATGAAACCAACACAGAATTCTTGTGTGTGAGAAGGTGAGAGAGAACGAATCTATGTGTGTGGATGGACAACCGATGGAGAATCCCCCACAATGGTTTGCATGAGGAAGTAGAATCTCTCTCTGCATGAGGATGTCTAGAACGACTCACGGTGGGAGGAAAAACCAAAACCGCCCTGTCTGAGAGTGAGCAAGACCAAAATCGTTAAGAAGTGGAATCATGGAAAAGTGGAATGAGTGTTTTTGTTCTGCCCCACGCAATTTGAAGAGGAATATTCTGCTAGTGGAGTGGGTGCATGGGCAAGGACTGACAGTTCTGCCACACCCACCACTACTCATCAATAACTGCTCCCAACGAACAGACAACAGAAGTTTAATGGGTGGCAGACACATGGAAAACTCCCAATGACCCCCCCACGGGCTGGACAACCCCCCCCTTAACCTTAGGAATCATGCCCTTTTCATTCAACGTTGCATCATCGTAGCTAGCTGTAGGTTTATTTTAATTGGTGTGCATATTTACATGATGCCCAAAACTATAGTGTGTCGGATAGCACGATCTACCATCGACAACGATCCCGATTACCGAACATTCACAACCAAATCGATGGTGGGGATTTTTCCTTTAGCTCCTCACCACGATTAATTACAATATATACATCATGTACCTTTAATGTAACCGAGGTAAAAAATGGGGACATCACAATCCCCTCCCCCTTGGAGTAACACCATCCTCAGTGTTCCAATACATAGGAATACATATACAATTTGCACATCCAAAATTTCAAAATTTTGCAGATATGTTCCACGTTCAATTATTTACTTTGAATGTTCCATACCAAGTCCCTCGGCTCCCACGAACTTCTGTTGATGGTTCTCAGCTCTTGGCTAATCCCAAAGCCTAGGAAATTTGTGGCTGCGACCCTCTTTAGGTTCCCTCATTGGGCAGTCCTGGCATAAATGATGTCCTTCACATTTCTAGCATTTTACTGGCTACTTCATCTTTTCCTGCTCAATTTCCTTTGATTCCTCATGCCTGGTTCATTTCTTAACGGATCACTTGGATGAATGTCCCATCATTGATCCACTCTCCTTACCTTTACGAATTACTCCCATAAGGTTTTTGACCTCCTTTTGCAAACCAATAGAGTCTTGCAAAATCTGGTGGTTCATCTCATTCTACATTTTTTGTATCTTAAGCATCTCTCCAAGATTATCTTGGGTCCTGGCAATCATTTGAAGGAGACTTCCAGCCAAGTCCATCAACTTTTGGTTTGCTTCCATGATCAATGTGCACCACTCGATTTCACCTTTCTCACCTGTGAAATGCATCATTAAAATTATGTTAGACCAAGTATAATATAGGCATTAAATATCAGTNAAAAAAGGCAAGAGTTTTTTCCCTCTTTATTTTGTTCCATCCTGGAACCCACACCACCGCTGTGGCTTTTCATGCTCTCAGCCTCTTTCACTTCATTCGGAATGCTGGACCAATCCCTCTTGCTCATGACACTCAGTGTCTTCGGTCTATTTCAGACCTCTCAACCATGGAGCCTCCCCACATGGTTTGTCTCAACTGCTAGGAACTTCATAGTCTCACTATCACCTTTTTCATTACTGCTCATTCTAAGCTCTTCAGGACAATCACATGTCGACATGCACCCCTAGGATGCTCTCATAGTCTTCGCTTCCAATGATACCTATATTCAAACATTGAATAAATTCACATGTTTAGTTTATTCTCATCAGTTTTTATCTCTTAAACAAGATCTTAAAACATCATAACCAAATCATATACACATGCATATTCATAAGCAATAATTACAAAATAATCCAATACTTATCTATATTGTGTGTTTCCTCGTTCGTCCATAGGATCCTTCTTCGCTTTGCAAGTTTTGGGATCACCTATGGACTTGGATGTTAGGTCAGCATGTAGGCTACTTCACAACATCCTTTTATACATATATCAGGCACAGTCAAGCTAAACTTTAGTTGGGTTTATTAGACCATCAACAAATTGCCTGTACTTATCTCAACAATACACTTATATCAATAACCAATCATCATCCAAGTCAACAATAACACATGCACTTATATCAACAATAAATGACCATTTCTAGGTCTTATTTCCAGTAGTGAGCTATAAGTCCACTACCCCATATCACACAAGAGACCACTCCTTTCTCTAAGTTGATAGTCCCTCAGGAATGTCTCCTTCTTTGTGATCTTTAGAGAGATCACTCCCTTCTCTGAGTTGACAGTCCCTCAGGAGTGTCTCCTTCTCTGTGCTCTTTAGTAGAAGGTAGGATAATCTCAAGCCATTGTCCATTCAGTGTACAATACAAGACTATATCTGTTTATCCTGACAACACAAGCAATGTAAGCACATTCATTAGCGTTATTGCTCTAAAATTGTAACCACATCTCACACCATTCACTATCAAGTATTGAGACACCAGGAGTGCATTCACTTAGTCGATCAGCCGACTAAGTCGATGGGCCGACTTCACTCGATTAGCCGACTAAGTCGGTCAGCCGACTAAGTCAGTCGGCCGACTAACTAGAAAGATTAGGTCGGCTAACTAACAGTCATGTCGGTTCACCGAACCGACAGGTAGTTATTTTGTAACTGTTTGTAAATTGTATATATTAGGCTGTTGAGCCAAGCAAGAAATCAGTTCAGTTCTTTGCCTTGTATGAACTCATTATAATGAAATAATCTGTTTCCTTATCTGTTTCTTGTCTCTTGTCTCTGATTCATAGTTATGTATGTTTTAGTATGTATTATTGGTAACCTTATGTGATCTGTGAGATTACAACATTGGTTCCATTTCCGGTAGTACATGTTTAAAATATATGTTCACATATGATACCAGAGCAAGAAATTAAGGACTGGTGGGAGCATAAAATTGCCAACTATTTGCAAAATTATGCCTGTAGGAATAGATTAACAGCTGTGAAGCCAAAGCAAGATTTTTTACAGAGACACATGAAAAATTTGTCGAATCATTGCCCCAACTACTGAAGCAACTTCTGGATGAGAAAAATGGATGCGACTAAAGAAGAATAGTTGCTGAAAAAACTGATCAGAGGAGGCCACACAAACTTGTCGGAGTGGTTTGAAAAGATCGCCGATGACTTCTGTGAGGAACAAGCAATCGAAGACAGAACCTCAATGGAAACTTTCCAAAAGAAATTTTACACAGATTTCACCGAACAGTTTCTGTGTTCCCTACCTACCTTTCTGTTCAAATTCTTGATCAAGAAAGGGGTAGCCCATATTGTCGAACCTCGTCCATCACTCCTCGAACCGCCACCAAACACTAACTGGGTGGAGAAACAGAAGAAGTGGGAGAAATTCATTGCTGAAAGGGAGTGGGAATACTTCCCGAGCAAATAGACAGAACTATCCAACATTTCTAACAAAGCGTCGGGTAGGCTATGGGGGGGTAGCTGGTCATGTGTCGGAGATAGAGTATAGTGGATCCTAGTCGACCTGAAGGAGATAACCGTCACCAGTAATGAAAAGTAGACTGTAGAGGACCTCAAGAAATAGTATTGTATGAAAGTATGTCGAACATTCAGAAACAAGAAAGGGACGAAAGACAGCAGAGAAGGGAAGAAAGACGTGAAAGAGCCACTGGGATGCATAGAAGACAAAACCCTAGGGAGAACGACCACGAAGAGAATCTTCCAGAGTCAAGTCATGATCAACTAGAAGAAGGCATTGAGCAAGAGGTGTCCCCTACAGAGGAATAAGTGTGGATAGAGCATCCAGAATCTCTCCAATTAAGAGCTCCCGACAATGGAATAACCCTTTCCCCAACAAATCTGCATATAACAATACATACTATTGTCGAAGACGACCTCCAAATATGAGCTGGCGACTTCAGTATATGGAGCCAACTAGGCGACGAGACATACACCAATCGACACCTTATCATACATCGACCGCTCGAAGGCAACTGGGTGACGTTTCAGGCGGCACCCTCCCTTTGAAGTATCCACTTTCTCTTACCGACACATGGAGGAGCACCCCCCCCGCCAAATACAGTTCTAGAAGAAATTGAACAAGCAAACCTATGCACACAAAGTTGTAGTGGACCATCGACAGTAGAAATCCACAACAACCCACTGTACGTCAACGAAGAATCGACCACCGATAAGAGCAAAAGTTCCGTCGACCAAAACCCCACAGGCCCGACTATATCAATAACCCCACCACTTTCACCACCACCACCCCCACCTCCACCTCCGCCAATGTCTGAGAATAGTGAAAGTGATTCAAACATGGGTCATGGATTTGCCCACATTCCCCTTTATGAGGGCAATGAAGACCCCAGACGACATTGGTTCGTCTGCGAGTCGACTTGGGAAGCAAACCAGGTCACAGATGAAGATCGCCAGATGGCGTAGTTTGCAGGAGCATTACGGAAAAGAGCACTGACGTGGTACATGAAATTTTCCAAATGAAAACCCAGAGCGATAAAAGATGAAATTAAGGCGCAGTTCTTATCCTTTTTCAAAACCCCAGACGCCAAGCACCTGGCTGCCAAAAAGCTTAAAATGATGTCACAGAAGCCAGGAGAGACAGTTCGCGACTACAACAATCGATGGAAGGACCTATTAAGCCAGCTAGATTATGTTATTGATGAAAAGATACTAATTCAATGGTTCCTTGCAGGATTATCACTGAAAGTACACCGACATATCAGTCTGGAAACATTCAAAACATATGAAGACGCACTAACCAAAGCTCTGCAGGTGGAGATGGACGAAGACATACCTACTTATCTGACAGACCACAGATTGGAGGAACAACTCGAGAATGTGTAGAAGTATTTGAAAGAATTGGCCCTAAAGCATCAGGAAATCTGGTGTACTAAATGCTCGACGGCCGGTCACTCGAAAGATAATTGTCGACACGAATATAGCCGACAAGATGTCCGCTTCGTACAAACTAAGGTTTTTTGTGACATCTTCCAGGACCACGGAGATCATTCTATAGTAGATTTCTCGTTTAATATGAAAAATGGCAAGGATTCCTGGTGTGCCATCTGTGAGACCAAAATTCACAATACCACCGACTATCAATTAAACCTGAAGAACCAACAGAACTATCATGTGGTATATCAAACAAATCCAGTGGTGCCAAATCCTAAGCAAAACAACGCACCCATTGAACAAAATGGACAAAGGTATGATGACCGACGATATGAGCACTGGTATGACAATCGACGCCAAGGATACGGAGGCAGAGGTTGATTCGTTGGGAATCGCGACATACGACCACGTCGATCCACCCAGTGCTTCATATGTCATAAAGAAGGTCACCGATATGCCGATTGTCCATACAAGGATAGGACTGATCTTAAATTCTGTAACCATTGTGGAGTAGGTGATCAATCCCTAGAGGATTGTCCTACCATGTTAGAGAAAATAAATAATAAGAAAAATGTTAATGTCTTGTCTTGTGTCCAGAAGCATGATTTATTAACTACTAAAAATCTGCATATTGTCACTATACAAGGCACAAAAACAGGCCCTGATAATCGTCAATTTAGTAAGATTACAAACAAAAATGGTTATCCCGACCCTACAAAAGAGAATCAAACATATCAAGATGCCACACACATATTCGATGACATTGCACTCCAAGAAAGCATCGTTAACAGTCGACCTGACACAATACATCGAATAGTCCAACTACTGCAAACTAACAAATTAGTATCTAAATTTATAGACTTATTGCATGAAATAAAAAAACACTAACCCTGAAAAGCAAACCAAAAATATCTGTAGCCTGAATCAAAAATACAAAAGCGATGTCGACCCACTTGTTGACCTGGAAATCAAAGGTTACCACGTCCGACAAGTCGTGCTCGAATTTGGGTCCCAAGTGAACATCATGGCACGGGATACATGGGAACAAATGGGAAAACCTCGACTCTATGAGTCAGGAATATACCTAAAACTAGTCGACCAAGGCCTCATTGAACCCATAGGGGTTTGGAAAAATGTCGACATGACCATCAAAGGAATCTCGACTAAGGTGGATTTCGAAATTATTGACCCAAAAGACGGATCTAGCTCCTTTCCAGCCCTAGTTGGTGGACCTTGGGGACGGAAGATGAAAGCATCCATATCCTTAGATAAAGAACGAATCAAGTTAAAAGGAAATGGAGAAAAGGTCATTATCCCAATTCACCTTTCCCAAGGACAACCTTGGGTGGAGCCGATTGATGAGGAGGTCGATGTTAGACAGCTCTACCAAATCCACAACAATACAGATTATACAGAGCCAAACATCCATGGGGAACTTCACTTAGGTAACTGAGACTCAATTGGGTATAACTTAGATGCTTAATTATATGAATGGGAAATGGAAAATTATGAAACACAAGCAAGAGGGTGCTGGACCATACAAAAAGCACAGAAAAAACCCACCTGATAGTGCTTCATAGTCTCAATTATCCCCAAAATATTCGAAAAGAAATTTAGGGAAAGCCCTACCTTAAAACCAACTAACTTAAACACCACACAATTACCCAGGTATAAGGAGAGGGAATCTCCAGTCATGCATATAGAACAAGTATCTAAAAATATTGGAGAACATGGCCGACTTCAAAGCTTAGTTGAAACATTCACAGGTCAAGCAGCTAGATGGTGGGGTACCCATAAGACAAAACTGCAGACTTGGACAACTGCTTCGACTTTCTTTGTCGAGCGGTTTGGTGGAAAAACGTTAACCCAACAATCCCAAATCCCTATCTTTACCCAAGGTCAAAACCCAGAAGATCATATCAAAACTTGTGAAAAGGAGTGGAGATGACTTGGACATAAGGATGAGAGAGCCTGGCCACATTTGTTCCCTTCAACCCTAGCCGACTTACCCAGTAAATGGTATAAGATGGAGGAAGCTAGAGGAGAAACCTTCTTCTGGCATGAACTGAGGGAAATTTTTATCAAAGACTTCACATTCATACCTCAAAATGAAAAACTAGTTGAGGCAACACAGCAACTCAAACAGTTTGTTCAACCAACTAAAAAACAACCTCCCCACGACCCTCGACAAATCAAGGACTGTAACAGTGTACAAACCATATCGACACTCCAGTCGACCCACCTACAAATGGAAAATGAACACACCAAAGGCAAAAGTTTCAGATGGAAATATAACCATATGGAAACAACAAAACCTATCCACTCAATCCTAAAAGTCGCTACCACCGACAAACCAGATCTTGACCGAATGACTGCAACCGACTTCCCTGCCACATTCTCATAGTTCAAAGAAGGAATTCGACCGATCATTGAAGCTAAAGCCCCCGAGTGGCTAGATGCCAAAGATAAAACTAAGGAGGTCGACATTTCAAATGACGATCGACCAAAAATAGCCAAGATTGGTGACTACTAGAACGAACAATAGACCACCGAAATAGTGAACTTACTTAGATAATTACAGGCTGTCTTTGCAATGGACTATAAAGATTTAAAAGGTCTAGTACAATAAATGGGTGAAATGAAAATAGATACTAAAACTGATGTCCAACCTATCAAGAAAAGACCTTATAAACTAGCTCATAAGTATAAATAAATAGTTAAAAAGGAAATCAACAACATGTTAGCAGCAGGGATCATTTACCCTATCGACCAATCGGAATGGGCAAGTCCCATGGTCGTATAGCCCAAGAAACATGACCCGACAAGGTTGAGAATTTGTGTCGACTTTAGGGAGCTCAACAAAGTCACATTGAACGACCCATTCCCCACCCCTTATGCTGATGAAATATTGAATGAAGTTGCAGGCCATGAATGTTATTCATTCATAGATGGATTCTCGGGATACAACCAAGTACCAATAGAAAAGGAAGACCAGAAGAAGACAACATTTGTCTGTGAATTTGGCTCCTTTGCTTACAGAGTTATGTCTTTCAGGCTAAAGAATGCACCTGCAGTGTTTTCCCGCATTGTTGTCAAGACTTTCGAAGAATACATATATAAGACCATGGTAGTATATTTCGACGACTAGACAATATACTCCACCTTAAAGGATCACTGCACATGGCTCCGACTTATGCTGGGAAGATGTCGACATATTCAACATTCCCTGAATATTAAGAAATATATCTTTATGACTCCCATAGGCATACCCTTAGGACATATTGTCTATAAAGAAGGAATCAAGGTCAACTTTGCCAAGATTAAGATTATTCTCTACCTGAAACCTCCTGTAAACCCTAAACAAGTCAGGGTGTTACTTGGCCATACAGGGTATTATAGGAAGTTCATAAGACACTATTCATACATGACCTATCCTATGGAAGAGCTACTAAAAGAATATCAAGAATTTAAGTGGACAGAGGAATTCCAAATATCCTTCGACAAACTGAAAAGAAAATCGAAGCCTCCGTACTCAAATTCCCAAACTGGTCGACCAAATTTCATGTGCACATTGATGCATCAGGAATAGCAATCGGAGCAATATTGAATCAACCAGGGGATGATGGGATGGATTACCCTATAGTTTACAGTAGTAGAAAACTAAATAAGGCTGAAAATAACTACTCGACCACCGAGAGGGAAGCCCTAGGTATGCTCTTTTTCCTCCAAAAGTATCGACATTACCTCTTAGCCAACCCCTTCACCTTTTACACTGACCATCAAGCTTTGAGGTACCTTGTCAATAAACCCCTTCATCATGGGAGAATTTGTCAATGGCTACTTATTTTTCAAGAATTTGAGTTTGAAGTCGTTGTCCAACCAGGAAAGCTAAATGTCGGGCCCGACCATCTATCCCGTATAGACACAGTGGAGGAACCGACTGGGGTCGATGACGACTTACCGGATGCACATTTATTTCGTATAGAAGAAGTGCCCAAATAAATTGAGGAAATAGCTCAGTTCTTAGAGACAGGTCAGGCACCAGAAGGCCTGAACACTAAGAAAAAACAAATCCTAGCTATGAAGGTTGCACCCTACAGCCTCATCAATGGATTTTTGTATAAAATAGGGTTAGACGACATTCTCAGAAGTTGTGTACTCGACCATGAACGAGAACAAATCATGCATGAAGCACACTATGGACCTACAGGAGGACATTTCCAAGCAGACACAACTGCCAAGAAAATCCAACAGATAGGATTATGGTGGCCGTCACTGTACAAAGATTGCAAAAACTTTGTTAGTCGATGTGACAGATGTCAATGACTTGGTCCACCACTTCCGAGCACAAAAATTCCCTTGATATCTATAAACCCTAGTCTCACATTCGAAATCTGGGCTATAGACTTCATAGGACCATTTCCTATCCCAGCCAGACGATGAGGTGCATGTTATATTATCACTGCAGTCAAATATGTTACCAAATGGGCTGAAGCAGAACCTGTCGATACATGTTCGATTGAAGTAGCCGCTAAATTTATCTATGAAAACTTCATCACTCGATTTGGATGCCCACTAACCTTGATCAGTGACCAAGGGTCACACTTTATCAACAAACCTATCAAAAATTTGACCGACCAGTTTCACATCGACCACCGACGGAGTATAGCTTATCACCCTCAGTCGAATGGCGCGATTGAAGTTTTCAATAAAACATTGACGAAAAGGGTTAACCAAAATATGCAATACCGACAAGGATGACTGGGTTGAGAAAATCCCTACAGTTTTATGGGCATACAGGACAGCCTACAAAAGGTCGACCGACCAAACCCCCTTTCGATTAGTATACAGACAAGAAGGAGTCGTCCCCCTACATTTTCGACAGCAGAAACCTATTGTAGAAAAAATACTACATGTCGATGTCGAACATGCAAGAAAGGACCGACTATTTCAACTCAGCAAGCTAGAAGAACATAGACTCATGGCTATCCAACACCAAGAAATTCGAAAGCAACAACAGAAAGCATGGCACGACCGTAACATCAAGAACAAAAACTTGTTGGTCGATGACCTTGCTTTACTTTATAACAGTCGAGTCAAAGGAAAACCCAAGAAACTACATATAGAATGGATGGGACCTTACATTGTCGAAGAAATACACCCTAATGGCTCGGTCCAACTAAAGACATTACAGGGCCTAGTATTTCAGAAGCTCGTTAATGGAACCTGACTCAAACGTTACAAAAACTAAAAAACTAAAAATAAAAAAAATAAAAAATAAATAACGACCTTAACCGTCAATCAAAACCCATAAAAAGATAAAAATTACAACAAAACAAAGTAATCCAACCGACACAACAAAACTTGACAGGAACTGACTACTTCGACAACCGATATCATCACCTTCGACCAGTCGGGTCGACCATTCTCCATACCAACATCGATCGACGACCTCCAAAGTCCCATCACGCATTTATGACCGCGAGCGTCAAAGGAAATCCACCATTAGTTCACATGCAAGTATCACAGCTGGAGTGTCATGTCTGCCATTAATACATCTATTCTCACACACAATCCCACCCTCGCCTATAAATAACAGACCGGCGAAGGATCAGTCACCACACCCTTTATACACAGAGCATCCGAACCCTCAGTTGACCAAACAGCAAGAAACCAATAACAACTCCGACCAATTTGACACCATGGCACCCAAGCAGACCAGAGCAGTGACCAAGGTGAAAGAACTATAGGCTGAGGATACACCCTTGATCTGCCGACTAAAGCATATAAAAAATGCCAAATTCCAGGAGGGCCCATGGCCGAAACTCTGGGACGAGATCCAAGAGTGGGCCTTTGTCGATAAGAATATGAACCAAGCCACTGAAAAAATCTACAAGAGTACCATTTACAACTATCCCAATGCACCCCTGATGGCCAGCTTCGGCGGAACAAAAGAAGCGGCCATAAAATTTGTGATCAGTCGATATCACAACGGACGGTTCTACTTTGACCGACTGGTCGACATTACCGGAGATACCATCTCCAGGCAAACTAGCCTGTCGAACCAAGGAATCCCTGTCCCAATCAGCATCAAGGAAGGATTGGTCAAAGAGATTATGGGCTCACCGTCCGGGAAAAATTCTAAAGGATTGATGATCGGGTAGATTGCCACTCGAACACCACAGATTGTGGCCAAAATCATCGCCATAACACTTACCTTAGCAGGTTGAAGTAGCTACCTCAAATTGGAGATGTTGGATGTCGTCGACACAATTGCCACCGACGGTCGAATCTACAGATGGGGCGATTATGTCACCGACATGGTAAAAACTGTCTGCGAATGATGCCAAGAGATGGGAGGAATCATCAAGTTTCCCTCCCTAATCCTTTTTATCATTATGTACCACATATGTCTGGAAGGAAGTCCAGTCTTCTGGGAGTCGACCAAATTCCACATGAACAGGTTCAAACCCTTTTCCCAGAAGGGAACCCCGCATGAGCTGGCCCAAGGAAAAATCTTTATGGAAAACTGGATCCAACAGTTAAAGCTTCGCACGACCAGATGGCGGGTAACTCAGAACATCCGGTGCAATCTACTGGAAAAATCTCACATACAATTGGAGCTCGACCATATAGCCGTCTGGTATATGCAGGGTGAAGACCCCAAGGCCGCCACTCTTGACTACTACCTGACTTCCAAGCAAATATTCCATGAGTTGACTCGACAAGAGAAGACCAACATACCAGTGACGGTGGCATCCAAACAGGTCGAATTCTCAGTAACGGAGCCACTGACTGACTAGGATAAAGAGGAAGATTATGATTTAAACCTGTACATAAGTACATTTTTGTCAGAGGACACCCCAGTTGAGCCCACTGGTCAGATACAAATAACCATCAAACCTCCAACCAGAGTCGACCCATAGCTAGTAGAACAACAGCCGAAAGAACTCCCGTCGAAAGAACAATAGCCTACGGAACCACAACCACAACAATAAGAAAACCCTTCAGCCCCAGCAAGTGTCGGCCCAACTCAGGTACCGACGAGTGAATTCATGCAGGATGACCCTAAATATGCTTTGTCAAAAGGGATCATCAAGAAATTGGCCACTGAGATAGCTACCACTAGAAGGAAAATAAGAGCACAAAAAGTACAGTAGGGAAAAGGTAAGCATAAGATTATCATCGAGTCCTCTAACAATGAGGAAGAGCTACTAGCTGCGGCCGTCGACATTGTAGAGGATGCTGCTACAAACAAAGTCCTAGTTGAAACTCAGTTTCAACGATTTCTTAAAGCAGGAGCCCCTGAGGGTTGACCAAAGAAGCCCAAAACAACAACAACACAGGAATACATCGTCGATCTTGTGTTGACCACCCCACCCCCATCACCGACACTAGTACTCGAGGAGCAAGCACTGGCACAGCAGTCAGTCAGTCCCCTCGACTTATACAAAAGCAGGATACCCAAGTCTGTGAAAGAAAAAGTCAACCAAGACAAAGAAATCAAAGCTTTCTTTGAGATGCTTCCCACACTGTTCCAGTCGGCCCAGAAAATTCACACAAGGGCCCCTCTTTACACCGACAGCCGCACAAACCCCCAGGTAATTACACACAATGAATTGACCTTCACCTGATCTAACCAAGAAGGTGACATAATTGGCCAGGTGCAGTCTACAATCGAACAAATTCACCCCCAGTCCCAGACCGACTTCCCTGACCTCAAAATATACCCACTGTCTAACATAAGTTTACAACCCACTTCCGACAAACCCATTACCCCCGACCATTCCCCCACTACATCACCCCCCCCGCCATCATCATCCCCACCACCTCCGCCACCCCCTGAGACACAGCTAGATATACCCCAACCAACTACATCTTCTCACACAGAACCACCAATACCAACCACCCAGACAGAAAAACTGTCGACTTCAAACTCACCAACCACCGCAACCCCCTCAGCTGCTGCAAGTACCCAGAAAAAAGAAACAAAAAGACAAAAGAAGAAGAAAGAGCATCACCCTTCTAGACTTCGGATTGGCTTAAAGGATTTAAGTTCATTGAACAACACAGAAGTCGGCCAAATCCTCAAGATGTTGGCTAGAGAAGCAAAGACGGACAGCACAAAAAACTAAAGAGCTCTCGGACAAAAATGCAGAACAGGTCGAGTTTCTTGGAAAATGCAGGGCTCTAGCTCAGTCTCTGATACCAGGCCCTATTGAATTCGACACAGATCAGCCATTTGAAAGAGCATATTATGTCTTCAAGATCATGGTATCGACTGTTGGAAATAGCATATCAACTCTTCGAGATCATGGTATCGACCGTCCAGGCTCGTCTCCAAGAAACTAAGGGAGGGCAGAAGGAAGAAACTGCCTGACTACTACTAGCACAACACACTGCCTTCTCAGAGGCCTACAAAGTACTACAGGACCACATGGAGGAATCTGTTGTTACCAAATAAGTATTAAGAGATTGGCCTACTCAATATGGGTAGGTCTATATGCAGACAAGGTAGACTCGACAAGGCATTCAGGCTTTGGAGGTCAGGAAAACGATGGAGGCAACACTCAGGCAGACGATAGAAGAACAGATAGTGCTGGAGACCACCAAGCTACAGAAGCTAGAACGGGAAGCTCATCAATGGGTGCAACAAGCTCTTCCAAACTTAGAAAAGGTCGATATCATCTGCCCCCAGATGAAACGACTCATCAACGTAGCAGAAGAGTAGAACCATTCATTAGGCCCCAATATGGAGAAAATCGCAGAAAACCCTATTTCAAAAAAGATTTCGATACTGTCAAGTTTAACAACATTAACGATCAACATGGTTCCATTGCCGGTAGTACATGTCTAAAATATATGTTCACATATGATACCAGAGCAAGAAATGAAGGATTGGTGGGAGCATAAAATTGCCAACTACTTGCAAATTTATGCCCGTAGGAACAGATTAACAGTCGCTGAAGCCAAAGCAAGATTTTTTACAGAGACACATGAAAAATTCATCAAATCTGTGCCCCAAATACTAAAGCAACTTCTGGATGAGAAAACTGGACGTGACTAAAGAAGAAAAGTTGTTGGAAAAACTTATCAGAGGAGGCCGCACAAACTTGTCGGAGTGGTTCGAAAAGATCGTCGACGACTTCTGTGAGGAACAAGCAATCGAAGACAGAACCTCAGTGGAAACTGTCAAAAAGAAATTTTACACAGATTTCACTGAACAGGTTTTGTGTTCCCTACCTACCTTGCTATTCAAATTCTTGATCGAGAAAGGGGTAGCCCATATTGTCGAACCTTGTCCATCACTCCTCAAACCGCCACCAAACACTAACTGGGCGGAGAAACAGAAGAAGTGGGAGAAATTCATTGCTGAAAGGGAGTGGGAATACTTCCTGAGCAAATAGACAGAACTATCTGAGCTTTCTAACAAAGCGTTGGGTAGGCTATGGGGGGGTAGCTAGTCATGTGTCAGAGATAGAGTATAGTGGATCCTAGTCGACCTGAAGGAGATAGATGTCACCAGTAATGAAAAGTTTATTATAGAGGAACTCAAGAAATAGTATTGTACGAAAGTATGTCGAACATTCAGAAACAAGAAAGGGATGAAAGACAACAAAGAAGGCAAAGAAAGACGTGAAAGAGCCACCGGGCTGCACAGAAGATAAAAACCTAGGGAGAATGACTGCAAAGAGAATCTGCCAGAGTCGGGTCATGACCAATCGGAAGAAGGCGTCGAGAAAGAGGTGTCCCCTACAAAGGAATAAGTGTGTATAGAGCATCCAGAAGCTCTCCAATTAAGAGCTCTCGACGACGGAATAACCCTTTCCCCAACAAATCGCATACAACAATACAGACTATTGTCAAAGACGACCTCCAACTACGAGCTGGAAACTTCAGTATATGGAACCAACTAGGCGACGAGACATACACCTATCGACACCTTATCACACGTTGACCGCTCGAAGGCAACTGGGTGACGTTTTAGGCAGCGCCCTCCCTTCAAAGTATCCACTTGCTCTTACCGACACATGGAGGAGCACCCCCCCCCACCAAATACAGTTCTAGAAGAAATCGAACAAGTAGACCTGTGCACACAAAGTTACAGTGGACCATCGACAGTATAAATCCACAACAACCCACTGTACGTCGATGAAGAATCGACCATCGACGGGAGCACAAGTTCCGTCAACCAAAACCCCGCAGGCTCAACTATATCAATAAATCCACCACTTTCGGCACCCAATTCAGTCAAGCAACTGAGGACAGTACTTGGTCATATCGGGTACTACAGAAAGTTCATCAAGGGCTACGCAAAGATTACAGCACCAATGGAGAAATTGCTGAAGAAAGATGTAAAATTCCTATGGAATGAGGAATGTCAACAGAGCCTAGACATGCTTAAAGAAAAGATGGTTACAACACCCATCCTAGTGTTTCTAGACTGGACTAAGGCATTTCATGTACATGTAGATGCATCCAGCATCACACTAGGAGTCGTCTTGACACAGCTAGGAGAAGGGGATCTTGACCATCCCATCGCATATTCCAGCAGAAAGCTATCAACAGCAGAAAAAAACTACACCACAACAGAAAGAGAGGGCTTAGCTATGGTGTATGCACTGCAGAAATTCAGGCACTATCTATTGGGCGCCTTGTTTAAAATTTTTACTGACCATTCTGCATTGAAGTACCTAGTCAATAAGCCAATGTTAGGGGGGAGAATCTGCATATGGTTACTCCTCTTTCAGGAGTATGATTTTAAAATCATTATGAAACCCAGAAGACTGAATGCGGGACCTGATCATCTATCACATATAGACTTAGGGGAAGAGCCCAATAACCTAGAAGACAATCTGCCCAATGCGCAGCTATTCTCTGTGCAGATCGCAGATGACTACTATGCCGACATTATTCAATTCCTCACTACAGGAGTAGCACCGGATGAGTTCACTAAGCAGCAAAAGAAGCAGTTGGTTGTTAAGGCAGTAGAATTCACCCTCATTGCAGGATTCCTATACAAGTTAGGTCCGGATGAATTTCTACGCAGATGTGTAATGCCGCATGAAAAAGATGCTATTCTCAAAGAGGCACACTCAGGAACCGCAGGAGGTCATTTCGCTGGAAATCCGACTGCGCAGAAAATCCTGGAGGCAGGACTATGGTGGCGTACATTACATAAAGACACCAAGGACTTTTGTAGATGCTGCGATATCTGCCAGAGGGTAGGAAAACCCTCGCGACGCGATGAAATGCCACTGCGACCATAGGTCAGGTTGCGCACATTTGACAAATGGGCTATAGACTTTGTGGGTCCTATCAACCCACCGGGAAAGCGCATGGGTGCGAGATATATTATTACCGGAATAGAGTACCTCACTAGGTGGGCTGAGGCCAAGGCAGTAAGAAGTTGTGATGCTGCTACAGTTGCACAGTTCCTTTTCGAAAACATCATCAGTAGATTTGGATGCCCAGTAATTTTGATGAGCGATTAAGGCACACATTTCTTGAACCACACCATTGAGGCTTTGACAGAAGAATTCCAGATTCAGCACTATAAGAGCACTCCCTACCACCCACAGGCTAATGGTACGGTGGAGGCATTTAACAAGATTCTAGAAAATGCTCTTACTAAGATCTGTAATAACCAAAGGAATGATTAGGATCTCAGAGTTAACACTGTATTATGGGCATTCATAACCACATGCAAGAAACTTACGGGACACACACCTTTCAGCTTGGTATATGGACAGGAGGTTGTTATGCCTATGGAGTATATTCTTCCCAGTTTAAGAATCACTCAGATTACCGAGATGACTGATACAGACACAGTGGAGGAAAGGTTAACACAGCTGCTTGCCTTAGAAGAAGACAGATTCATCGCTGGATTCCATCAGAAAGTGCAGAAAGCACAAGAAAAAGCTTGGCATGATAGACACAATAAGAACAAGACTTTCCAGATCAGAGACCTAGTGCTCCTTTATGACAGCAAATTCATTAAGTTTCCAGGGAAGTTCAAGACACATTGGCTGGGGCCGTATCAAATACAGTAAGTTATGGAGGGAGGTGCCGTTCAGCTTAGCCAGTTGAACAGGGAGCTTCTTCCCACATGGATCAATGGCAGTAGGCTTAAGCTCTATAGTGATAGCCACCTCGCCTCTCAGCCCTAGCTTAAACCAGTTATGAAGGTGCAGATGTCCAGTGTAGTTGAAATGAGGCATCACACCAGGAATGAGTCTACACTGGCAGGAATTTTCTAAGAATGAGGAATCGCATCAGGACGGTTCATATTAAATAAAAAGAAAAAAAAATAAAAAAAATAGTATTGTTTTGCGCAGGTAATGCGGAGTCGTATCGCGGCAGTGCGATGCTTCCCCATGCCACGTACTCAGTTTGCAACCGACAGTGGGCTAGTCAAGTCACTGTCTGACAGGAAGTTAATGAAGAAATGACCGGTATCCCTTACCGTAGATTTGGCGGCAGCATAATTAAAGTTTCCAGATTTAGCAAATCTCCAACGAGACTGGCGCCTGTACACGCACGCTTTGAGGGACACGTGATTAGATTTCAGCAATTATGGTGGATAAGAATGACGGGTAGGGTCTCGTCTAGGTAATTATGATGACCAACGGGTTTGACCCAGGATGACCGTTGCGTCCGGTAGTATGCCTTCAGCATAAAAGCCGACATCCTTCAAGTAATAACGGTATAGTTGCCAAATCTCGAGAGCTATACATGGCAGTGCTAAGTGTCCCCTGTGCAGAGCCAATTAAGTTATAGAGTACAGTGCCTTCCATAGTTTGAAGCCATTGCACACCCAGAGTATTTAGCCAAGCGGATTCTGACTGAGGACGAACCTATAGAAGAGAAATTTGGAAAGAACGTACTGGCTATGTGTTCGCCATGGCGACGCCACCCAAGGTTGTGAAATTGGAGACATCATAGGACAGACAGCCGCCAAGGAAGAACAGTCAAGCGTCTGAAGTAGAATTTGTTACCAAAATATCTATTAAGGAAAAGAAGAACGCCGACCTGATCACTGAAAATAAGAAAGCAGAGCAGAGGAACGAGAAGAAATATCCTGTCAAAAAGAAAGTAAAAATGAGAAAAAGAAGGCAATGGGAGAAAATCGCTGACCTATCTGAGAAGTCCACTGCTCTTGTAATCGGATTATCGAGGTTCTGTATGTTCTGAATCAGCTCTGGTGTCCAGACAATGGTTCTTTTCTTCTTGAATGTGTTCCTATCTGTCAACTTTGATAACCATTCGTAAAGCTTGTTTCCATAGGTTGCAAATAATATCAAATGTATGTCTGAAGCAATATGTTTTTCCAACCAGCCCTCTGTGCTTAGTCTAGGACTCCGATTTTCTTTCTTGGCAAACTCTGTTAAGTTTGAATCCAGCCACTGGTGAAACTCTTCTCTGGTAGGATGCCAACAGAACATTAAATCCCGGTCATTCAAACCGGCAATGGAACCA
This sequence comes from Pseudotsuga menziesii, assembly GCA_001517045.1. Taxonomy (NCBI): domain Eukaryota; kingdom Viridiplantae; phylum Streptophyta; class Pinopsida; order Pinales; family Pinaceae; genus Pseudotsuga; species Pseudotsuga menziesii. Next base: position 350,260 of record LPNX010220882.1, on the reverse strand, counting down.
TTTTTTGATTGCATGGGCAGACCCGGGTTTACTATAATCAACCAACAACACCCCTATCTCACTGGCCCTTTCGGCGACAGACCGCAAAGCAGCCTGAAGTATCACCTGAAGTAATTCTAATGGGTTGGCCAAGGACTCAAGCATCTTGGACCAGGTTTCATGGAAATACTACTGGTGACTCGCAGCCCTCCTAGCTGCGAGATCTCTTTCCTGCGCACCGCGCGATCTTTCACTTGCGATGCGTGATCTATTCCTCACTCATGGCCCTTCTAGCCGTGATATCTCTACCCTTGTGCACGTCACACGAGTTCTTCTCCCGTCGCACGACTTCTTCCTTTCCACAATAATCCCAATCTTACTGCATCGCCGCGCACCGAGTGACACGCAACTCCTGCTCAACGCTAAGTCCTCAACCTATGGTATCGCGCACCGCAACTCCTCCGTCGGTGCGGTATCGCCTTCTTGCGATACCTTCCTCCCATGTCTTAGCGCACTTAGCGTTGTTCATGTCAATGTGCAAGGCTCGATACCAAGACTGTATTACTGTGATTAATTAACTATCTAAGGCAAGTAGAAATAAGTCCTTAAACGATGTGCCAAGGATTTCAACTTATATTTTATCTTCCTGTAGTGCTGTAACTGAATAACTCATTCATACATTAACTGTAAACAAATTGCATAGCATAACTGAAGGATGCAGAAAATGAACACAATACGCAAATCAATCACATAACATAGGATTTTAACGTGGTTCACCCCTAGGATGGGAGTTACGTCCACAGAACTGTGCTTCTCTATTATAGCTTAAGGGAAGGTGAACACAGTTCTGTTGCACCTCATATGCAGCTCAAGATCTTCTCTCTAGATCTTTCTTCTCTACCTTTATGTTGTCGCTCTTACAACATACTCTTCCCTCTCAGTTGATCCCTACAGATCGTTACATGCATGCTCTATAAGCCCGCTACTGGTTTATGTAAGATTGCAATAGCTAAAACCAGAACTAGAGCTTGGATTTTACAACAGTCTACTTATCCTTATTGCCTATTTCAAACACGACTATCTAACTATCTAGCCAACCCTTTACAATACAAAATTACATCCTTTTATAAGCAGCCCGAAGGTCTTGCTTTTACAACACTGTGGGCCTGTCCCAACAGTAACCCAAACCCTAATTAGTGACAGTCAGTCCTCTCTGTCCTTGAGGTAGCCACTTCCCGTCATACCACAGCTCTCTGTAGTCTTCCATACTTCCCGGCACTGACCATGGTTCCTATGCACCGCTTCTCTTTTCTGTCCTTCATCTTCAATGCTTGAGCCTCGTTGCTCCATCTTCTTTATGAGGGTCACTGAGCCCTCCTGTCTTCCATCGCTGCCTTCAATGCAGTGGGTGAGCTCTCTCTTCTCAGCCGCTCAGGTACTGTTGCCTTTCTTTGACTTTCCTATCTCAAAAAGTAATGGTTTCCAGCTCTGCTCTGCAGCTGGAAACGTGCTACGGCGTCGTAGCTCTGTCTTATATTATTTCTTCCAAAACTTATCTCTCCGCTAAACTTAGTAGCTTCTTCTGTAGCTGCGGGACCTTACTCCAACATTCTCCAAATGAAAACCCAGAGCGATGAAAGCCGAAATTAAGGCGCAGTTCTTATCCTTTTTAAAAACCCTAGACGCCAAGCACCTGGCCGCCAAAAAGCTTAAAATGATGTCACAGAAGCCAAGAGAGACAATCTGCGAGTACGACAAATTATGGAAGGACCTATTAAGCCAACTAGATTATGTTATTGATGAACAACTACTAATTCAATGGTTCCTTGTAGGATTATCACTGAAAGTACGTCAACATATCATTCTGGAAACGTTCAAAACATATGAAGATGCGCTAACCAAAGCTCTGCAGGTGGAGATGGACGAAGACATACTTGCTTATTCGATGGACCACATATTGGAGGAACAACTCGAGAATGTACAGAAGTCTTTCAAAGAACTAACCCTCAAGAACTAGGAAATCTGGTGTACTAAATGCTCGACAGCTAGTGACTCGAAAGATAATTGTTGACACGAATATAGCCGACAAGACATCCGCTTTGTACAAACTAAGTTTTTTTGCGACATCTGCCAGGACCACGGAGACCATTCTACAGCAGATTGCCCATTTAACATGAAAAATGGAAAGGCTTCCTGGTGTGCCATATGTGAGACCAAAAGTCACAATACCACTGACTGTTAATTAAACCTGAAGAACCGACAGAACTATCATGCGGTATATCAAACAAATGTAGTGGTGCCAAATCTTGAGCAAAACAACCCACCCAATGAACAAAACAGACAAAGGTACGACGGCCGATGATATGAGCATCGGTACGACAATCGACGCCAAGGATATGGAGGCAGAGGTCGATTCATCAGGAATCATGACATACGACCACATCGATCCACCCAGTGCTTCATATGTCATAAAGAAGGTCATCGCTATGCCGACTTTCCATACAAGGACAGGACTGATCTTAAATTCTGTAACCATTGTAGAGTAGGTGATCACTCCCTGGAGGATTGTCCTACCATGTTATAGAAAATCAATAATAAGAAAAATGTTAATGTCTTGTCTTGTGTCCAGAAGCATGATTTATTAACTACTAAAAATCTGCATATTGTCACTCGACAAGGCACAAAAACAGGCCTTGATAATCCTCAAATTAGTAAGATTAGAAACACAAATGGTTATCCCGACCCTACAAAAGAGAATCAAACATATCAAGACGCCACACACATATTCTGTGACATTGCACTCCATGAAAGCATCATTAACAGTCGACCTGACACAATACATCAAATAATCCAACTACTACAAACTAACAAATCAGTATCTCAGTTTATAGACTTATTGCATGAAATAAAAAGCACTAACCCTGAAAAGAAAACCAAAAATATCTGCAACCTAAACCAAAAAGACAAAAGCGATGTCGACCCACTTGTCGACCTGGAAATCGAAGGTTACCACGTCCGACAAGTCGTGCTTGACTTTGGGTCCCAAGTGAACATCATGACACGGGATACATGGGAACAAATGGGAAAACCTCGACTCTATGAGTCAGGCATCTACCTAAAACTAGCCGACCAAGGCCTCATTGAACCCATAGGGGTTTGGAAAAATGTCGACACGACCATCAAAGGAATCTCGACTAAGGTGGATTTCGAAATTATTGACCCAAAAGATGGATCTAGCTCCTTCCCAACCCTAGTTGGTCGACCTTGGGGATGGAAGATGAAAGCATCCATATCCTTATATAAAGAACGAATCAAGTTAAAAGGAAATGGACAAAAGGACATTGTCCCATTTCACCTTTCCCAAGGACAACCTTGGGTGGAGCCGGTTGATGAGGAGGTCGATGTTAGACAGCTCTACCGGATCCACAACAATAAAGACTATACAGAACCAAACATCCATAGGGAACTTCACTTAGGTGACCAAGACTCAATTGGGTATAACTCAGATGCTGAATTATATGACTAGGAAATGGAAAATTATGAAACACAAGCAAGAGGGCGCTGGACCATACAAAAAGTACAGAAAAAACCCACCCGACAGTGCTTCATAGTCTCAATTATCCCCAAAATATTCGAAAAGGAAGTCAAGGAACGCCCTACCTTACAACCAACTAACATAAACAAACCACACAATTACCCAGGTATAAGGAGAGGGAATCTCCAGTCATGCATATCGAACAAGTATCTAAGAATATTGGAGAACATGGCCGACTTCAAAGCTTAGTTTAAACGTTCACAGTTCAAGCAGCTAGATGGTGGGGTACCCATCAGACAAAACTGCAGACTTGGACAACTGCTTCGACTTTATTTGTTGAGAGGTTTGGTGGAAAAAATTTAACCCAACAAGCCCAAATCCCTATCTTTACCCAAGGTCAAAACCCAGAATATCATATCAAAACTTGTGAAAAGGAGTGGAGACGACTTGGACATAAGGATGAGAGAGCTTGGCCACATTTGTTCCCTTCAACCCTAGCTGCCTTACCCAGTAAATGGTATAACATGGAGGAAGCTAGATGAGAAACCTTCTTTTGGCATAAACTGAGGGAATTTTTTATCAAATACTTCACATTCATACCTCAAGATGAAAAACTGGTTGAGGAAGCACAGCAACTCAAACAGTTTGTTCAACCGACTGAAAAATAACCTCCCCACGACCCTCGACAAATCAAGGAATGTAACAGTGTACAAACCATATCGACACTCCAGTCAGCCTGCCTACAAATGGAAAATGAAAACACCAAAGGAAAAAGTTTCAGATAAAAATCTAACCATATGGAAACAACAAAACCTATCCACTCAATCCTAAAAGTTGAGACCACCGACAAACCAGATCTTGACTGAATGACTGCAGCCAACTTCCTTACCACATTCTCACAGTTCAAAGAAGGAAGTTGGCTGATCAATGAAGCTAAAGCCCCCGAGTGGGTAGATTCCAAAGTGAAAACTAAGGAGGTCGACATTTCAAATGAGGATCGACCAAAAATAGCCAAGATTGGTGACTACTAGAATGAACAACAGACCACCGAAATAGTGAAGTTACTTAGAGAATTCTAGGATGTCTTTGCAAGGGACTATAAATACTTAAAAGGTCTAGTACAAGAAATGGGTGAAATTAAAATAGATACTAAACCTGATGTTCGACCTATCAAGAAAAGACCTTATAAACTAGCTCATAAGTATAAATAAATAGTTAAAAAGGAAATCGACAACATGTTAGCAGTAGGGATCATTTACCCTATCGACCAGTCAAAATGGGCAAGTCCCATGGTCATACAACCCAAGAAACATGACCCGACAAGGTTGAGAATTTGTCTCGACTTTAGGGAGCTCAAAAAAGTCACACTGACTGACCCATTCCCCACCCCTTATGCTGATGAAATCTTGAATGAAGTTGCAGGCCATGAATGTTATTCATTCACAGATGGATTCTCAGGATACAACCAAGTACCAATAGAAAAGGAAGACTAGAAGAAGAAAACATTTGTCTATGAATTTGGCTTCTTTGCTTACAGAGTTATGCCTTTTGGGCTAAATAATGCACCTGCAGTGTTTTCCCGCATTGTTGTCAAGACTTTCCAAGAATACATATATAAGACCATGGCAATTTATTTTGATGACTGGACAATATACTCCACCTTAAAGGATCACTGCACATGGCTTCGACTTATGCTGGAAAGATGTCGACAGATTCAACTTTCCCTGAATATTAAGAAATGTATCTTTATGGCTCCCATAGGCATACTCTTAGGACATATTGTCTGTAAAGAAGGCATGAAGGTTGACTTTGCCAAGATTAAGATTATTCTGGACCTGAAACCTCCTGTAAACCCTAAACAAGTCAGGGTTTTACTTGGCCATACAGGGTATTATAGGAAGTTCATAAGACACTATTCAGACATGAACTATCCTATGGAAGAGCTGCTAAAAGAAGATCAAGAATTTAAGTGGACAGAGGAATTCCAGATCTCCTTTGACAAACTGAAAAGAAAACTGGTCGAAGCCCCCATACTCAAATTCCCAAACTGGTCGACCAAATTTCATGTGCACATTGATGCATCAAGAATGGAAATCGAAGCAATATTGACTCAACCAGGGGATGATGGGATGGATTACCCTATAGTTTACAGCAGTAGAAAACTAAATAAGGCTGAAAAGAACTACTCGACCATCGAGAGGGAAGCCCTAGGTATTGTCTTTTCCCTCCAAAAGTATCGACATTACCTCTTAGCCAACCCCTTCACCTTTTACACCAAACATCAAGCTTTGAAGTACCTTGTCAATAAACCCCTTCATCATGGGAGAATTTGTCGATGGCTACTTCTTTTTCAAGAATTTGAGTTTGAAGTCGTTGTCCGACCAAGAAAGCTAAATGTCGGGCCTGACCATCTATCCCATATAGACACAAGGGAGGAACCAACCAGGGTCGATGATGACTTACCAGATGCACATTTATTTTGCATAGAAGCAGTGCCTGAAGAACTCAAGGAAATAGCTCAGTTCTTAGAGACGGGTCAGGTACCAGAAGGCCTGAACACCAAGAAAAACCAAATCCTAGCTACGAAGGCTGCACCCTACAGCCTCATCAATGGATTTTTGTACAAAATGGGGTTAGACAACATTCTCAGAAGATGTGTACTCAACCATGAACGAGACCAAATCATGCATGAAGCACACTATGGACCTGCAGGAGGACATTTCCAAGCAGACACAACTGCCAAGAAAATCCAACAGTCAGGATTATGGTGGCCCTCACTGTACAAATATTGCAAAAACTTTGTTAGTCGATGTGACAGATGTCAACGACTTGGTTGACCACTTCCGAGCACAAAAATTCCCTTGATATCTGTAAACCCTAGTCTCACATTCGAAATCTGGGCTATAGACTTCATAGGACCATTTCCTATCCCAGCCAGATGATCAAGTGCATGTTATATTATCACTGCAGTCGAATATGTTACCAAATGGGCTGAAGCTGAACCTGTCGATACATGTTCGAGTGAAGTAGCCACTAAATTTATCTACGAAAACATCATCACTCGATTCAGATGCCCACTAACCTTGATCAGTGACCAAGGGTCACACTTTATCAACAAAACTATCAAAAACTTGACTGACCAGTTTCACATCGACCACCGACAGAATACAGCATATCACCCTCAGTCGAATGGCGCGATTGAAGCTTTCAATAAAACATTGACAAAAGGGTTAACCAAAATATGTAATACCGACAAGGACAACTGGGATGAGAAAATCCCCACAGTTTTATGGGCATACAGGACAACCTACAAAAGGTCGACCGACGAAACCCCCTTTCGATTAGTCTACAGACAAGAAGTAGTCGTCCCCCTACATTTTCGACAGTAGACACCTATTGTAGCACAAATACTACATGTCAATGTCGAACATGCAAGAAAGGACCGATTATTTCAACTCAGCAAGCTGGAAGAACATAGACTCATGGCTATCCAACACCAGGAAATTCAGAAGCAACAACAGAAAGCATGGCACGATCGTAACATCAAGAAAAAAAACTTGTCGGTCAACGACGTTGCTTTACTTTATAACAGTTGAGTCAAAGGAAAACCCAAGAAACTACATATAGAATGGATGGGACCTTACATTGTCGAAGAAATACACCCCAATGGCTTGGTCAGACTAAAGACATTACAGGGCCTAGTATTTCGGAAGCTCGTTAATGGAGCCCGACTCAAACGTTACAAAAACTAAAAAAAAATAAAATAAATAAATAAATAACGACCTTAACCGTCAATCAAAACCCATAAAAGGATAAAAATTCCAACAAAACAAAGTAATCCAACCGACACAACAAAACATGACAGGAACTCACTAATTCGATAACCGACATCATCACCTTCGACCATCTTCATCGACCAGTCGGGTCAACCATTCTCCATGCCGACATCGACCGATGACCTCCAAAGTCCCATCATGCATTTATGACCATGAGCATCGAAGGAAATCCACCATTAGTTCGCACGCAGGTATCACAACTGGAGTGTCATGTCCGCCATTAATACATCCATCCTCACACACAATCCCACCCTCACCTATAAATAACAGGTCAATGAAGGATCAGTCTCCACACCCTTTATACATAGAGAATCCGAACCCTGAGTTGACCAAACAGCAAGAAACCCATAACAACTCCGACCAATCTGACACCATGGCACCCAAGCAGACCAGAGCAGTGACCAAGGTGAAAGAACTACAGGCTGAGGATACACCCTTGATCCGCCGACTAAAGCATATCAAAAATGCCAAAGTGCAGGAGGGTCCATGGCCAAAACTCTAGGCTGAGATCCAAGAGTGGGCCTTCGTCAATAAGAAGATGACCCAAGCCACTGAAAAAATCCACAAGAGTACCATTTACAAATATCCCAATGCACCCCTGATGGCCAGCTTCGGTGGAATAAAAGAAGTGGCCATAAAATTCGTGATCAATCGATATCACAACGGATGGTTCTACTTTGACCGACCGGTCGACATTACCAGAAATATCATCTCCAAGCTAACTGGCCTGTTGAACCAAGGAAACCCTGTCCCAATCGGCATCAAGGAAGGATTGTTCAAAGAGCTTACGGGATCACCGTCTAGGAAAAATTCTAAAGGATTGATGATCGGGCAGATTGCCACTCGAACACCACAGATTGTGGCCAAAATCATCTCCATAACACTTACCTTAGAAGGTCGAAGTAGCGACCTCAAATTGGAGATGCTGGAGGTCGTCGACACAATTTCCACCAACGGTCGAATCTACAGATGGGGCGATTATGTCACTGACATGGTAAAAACTGTCTGCAAACGATGCCAAGAGACAGGAGGAATCATCAAGTTTCCCTCCCTAATCCTTTGGATCGTTATGTACCACATATGTCTAGAAGGAAGTCCAGTCTTCTGGGAGCTGACCAAATTCCACATGAACAGGTTCAAACCCTTCTCCCAGAAAGGAACCCTGCATGAGCTGGCCCAAGGAAAAATCTTTATGGAAAACTAGTTCCAACAATTAAAGCTTCGCAAGACCCGATGGCGAGTACCTCAGAACATCGGGCGTAATCTACCAGCGAAATATCACATACAATTGCGACCATACAACGGTCTGGTATATGCAGGGAGAAGACCCCATGGCCGCCGCTCTCAACTACTACCCGACTGTCGAGGAAATCTTCCGGGAGTTGACTCGACAAGCGAAGACCAACATACCAGTGCTGGTGGCTGCCAAACAGGTCGACTTCTCAGTAACGGAGCCACTGATCGACCAAGAGAAAGAGGAATATTACGAGTTAAACCTATACATAAGTACATTTGTGTCGGAGGACACCCCGGTCGAGCCAACTGCTTGGATACAAATAACCATCAAACCTCCAACCAGATTCAACCCACAGCCGACAAAACAATAGCCGAAAGAACTCTCGTTGAAAGAACAACAGTCGACGGAACCACAACCACAACATCAAGAAAACCCTCTGGCCCTGGCAAGTGTCGGCCCATCTCAGGTACTGATGAGTGAAGTCGCACAGGATTACCCTCGACCATTTCCCCACTACATCACCACCCCCACCATCATCATCCCCACCACCTCCGCCACCCCCTAAGACACAGCTAGATATACCCCAACCAACTACATCTTCTCACACAAAAGCAACAATACCAACCACCCAGACAGAAAAACCGTCGACTTCAAACCCACCAACCACTGCAACCCCCTCAGCTGCTGCAGGTACCAAGAAAAAATAAACAGAAAGACAAAAGAAGAAGAAAGAGCATCACCCTTCCAAACTTCGGATCAGCTTAAAGGATGTAAGTTCATTGAACGACATAGAATTCATCCAACTCCTCAAGACGTTGGCCAGAGAAGCAAAGACAAGGACAACACGAAAAACTAAAGAGTTCTCGGACAAAAATGTAGAACAGGTCGAGTTTCTCGGCAAATGCAGGGCTCTAGCTTAGTTTGTGATACCAAGCCCTATTGAAGTCAACACAGATCGATCATTGGAAAGAGCATATCAGCTCTTCGAGATCATGGTATCGACTGTCCAGGCTCGTCTCCAAGAAACTAAGGCAGATCAGAAGGAAGAAACTGCCCGACTACTACTAGCACAGCACACTGCCTTCTCAGAGGCCTACAAAGTACTACAGGACCACATGGAGGAATTTGTTGTTACCGAAGAAGTATTAAGAGATTGGGCTACTCACTATGGGCAGGTCTATCAGCAGACAAGGCAAACTCGATAAGGCATTCAAGCTTTGGAGGGCACGAAAACGACAGAGGTAGCACTCAGGCAGACGATAGAAGAATAGATAGTGGTGGAGACCACCAAGCTGCAGAATCTGGAACGGGAAGCTCATCAGTGGGTGCAACAAGCTCTTCCAAACTTGGAAAAGGTCGATATCATCTTCCCCCAGATGAAATGACTCATCGACGCAGCAGAAGAGCAGAACCAGTCATTAGGCCCCAATATGGAGAAAAACCATCTTCTCACACAGAAGCAACAATACCAACCACCCAAACAGAAAAAAAGTCGACTTCAAACCCACCAACCACCGTAACCCCCTCAGCTGCTGCAGCTACCCAGAAAAAAGAAACAAAAAGACAAAAGAAGAAGAAAGAGCGTCACCCTTCCAGACTTCAGATCGGCTTAAAGGATGTAAGTTCATTGAATGACATAGAAGTCGGCCAACTCCTCAAGACATTGGCCAGAGAAGCAAAGATAAGGACAGCACAAAAAACTAAAGAGCTCTCGGAAAAAAATGCAGAACAAGTCGAGTTTCTCGGCAAATGCAGGGCTCTAGCTTAGTCTGTGATACCAGGCCCTATTGAATTCGACACAGATCGATCATTGGAAAGAGCATATCATCCCTTCGAGATCATGGTATCGACCGTCCATGCTCGTCTCCAAGAAACTAAGGCAGAGCAGAAGGAAGAAACTGCCCGACTACTACTAGCACAGCACACTGCCTTCTCAAAGGCCTACAAAGTACTACATGACCACATGGAGGAATCTGTTGTTACCGAAGAAGTATTAAGATATTGGCCTACTCACTATGGGCAGGTCTATCAGCAAACAAGGAAAACTCAATAAGGCATTCAGGCTTTGGAGGGCAGGAAAACGACGGAGGCAGCACTCAGGTAGACGATAGAAGAATAGATAGTACTGGAGACCACCAAGCTATAGAATCTGGAACAGGAAGCTCATCATTGGGTACAACAAGCTCTTCCAAACTTAGAAAAGGTCGATATCATCTTCCCCCAGATGAAATGACTCATCGACGCAGCAGAAGAGCAGAACCAGTCATTAGGCCCCAATATGGAGAAAATTGCAGAAAACCCTATTTCAGAAAAGATGTCAGTACTTTCAAGTTTAACAACATTAACGATCGACATCCAAAAATCCTTGCAGAGTTGGACATATTTTCAGCATCACCTTTCCATCACAGCTCCGACCATTGTCAAAATCTGCGTCCAGAAGAGACCAACCATCCATCTGCAAAGTCCACAACAAAAGCATCTTTTTGAACAGTTCGACAAAAAATTCAAATTTTGTACTTCCCTGTTTCTTCAAGATGAAGAAACATTTTGTTCATGGGGGAGATGTAGAAGGAGACAAGAGACAAGAGACAAGAGACAAGAAATAGGAAACAGATAAGGAAACAGATTATTTTATTATAACCCTTTCCAGACAGAAAAATCGTCGATGTAGAAGGAGCAAGTCGACGAAGTCGACTTGAATGAAGATCGACTTAGTCGATCAGCCGACTAAGTTGATGGGCCGACTTCATTCGATCAGCCGACTAAGTCGATCGGCCAACTAACTAGAAAGATTAGGTCGGCTAACTAACAGTCGTTTCGGTTCACTAAACCGACAGGTAGTTATTTTGTAACTATTTGTAAATTGTATATATTAGGATGTTGAGCCAAGCAAGAACTCAGTTCAGTTCTTTGCCTTATATGAACTCATTATAATAAAATAATTTGTTTCCTTATCTGTTTCTTGTCTCTTGTCTCTGATTCATAGTTATGTATGTTTTAGTATGTATTATTTGTAACCTTATGTGATCTGTGAGATTACAACAATCCACTCCCTAGGGTGTAATCAATATTGAAAAACCCTTCCATGATTTGACATCGAAAAAGTGTGCACCCTTGTTTCGGTGTGTGCCATGTAATCCCTATGCATACTCAAGCAATCTTTCATAATGTAAATAAAATCACAACATGCTCTGCATATTGAATTAACAATTCTTAGCTAGGGCCGCAGAACACTTATCCATTTGTTGAAGCAGTTCTCCTTCGTTAAGGAGGAATGGGGGCTCCCTTCTCTGAGTTACAGTCCCTTGGTTTTCCATCCCAATTCCTTTCACATTCCATATCCACACATGTCTTACCGACATAATCTATACCATCTCACTCATGTTTCTTACCAAACATGTAGTGTAGATGAGACATTTCCAAAATTTCCAATGTATTTTCACCCGAAACCCATTCCAAGATAAAGGAAAACCTTCTCATGAAGTTTGGCTCCTGCAGGCCATCACGCATGATCTTCATGTAGTGTGTACCCTTGGCACATTCATCAAATAGCCAAACAGTCCATCATTATCTGATAATAAAATCAAAGTTTGGTTGTTCCATAACCAAGCAATAACATTATTAATTAAATTCAATGAGAATTTGCAACTCTGTTTACTACAGAAATTGATTTGCTTGGCAATGAGGTGATCCTCATTTGTGGGTCTCTTGTAAGTAGAAGCACTATGCCCATTATAAGTTTAAGCTTACTAGCATAACATGAATACCCACTTACAATGCATCCACCTGACACAATCTTATGCAAGCCAATAGTGATTAGTAGTTGTCAGCAATTTCTCAAATCCAAAATTCACAAATTCAAATTTAACAAATCATTATGCATACAAACTATTTTCACAGCCATGAGACTTTTCTCATAAGGTTTGGCTCTTTCACATGGTAGCCCTTGGTCCTTGTCATGGTCTTACCCACTTTTCCATGCCCCAAACAATCTACCTGAAACCTGAATCTCAGTCATCCAAACACTTAGTAAGTCTCAATGCATATAACTTTTTCATTGCCGCAACATCACTGAAGCATTTTTAGAATTTATAAAATTCAATACTCCCAGTTGTTAATCACATCAATATTACCAAACCCCATTTACTTCATGCAATCATTATCATAATTTAAATTACAGGGTAAAATCACATCATTTATGCAATTTAAATGAAATGTTTAGATACTCCTTACTTCACAAGCGTATCATTTGTACCACCCTGCCCTTCCATAGAGCATTTTCAGAAGCCAATTGATCCTGACTACCCTCTTCATGCACTTACTATCCTGCATTCATAACAGCTCTTGAAAGTGTTCCATAATTGCCACCAATTCATCATTTCAGCCATTAGTTATTCATAATAACTCATGCACTATCTCTATGCATTCATACATTGCATCGCAACATTTGCACCCATACTTACGTATGCATATTTACAGAATTTCCTCATATTTTTCGTATGCATCCATTCAATGCATAACTACAATATTTATAAAATATTTTAATGCATACCCACTCAATGCTACCTTGCATTGATTCAAGAATACTATGCATTCCAACATAACATGCATGGCCTAACCATGACTACTTCATATAGGATGCATGGCTATCATCAAGATAAACAATGCTTACTCTCCTTGGGCTACTAGGCTCATAAAAACACAATACAGGCACGACACATCTCTCTATGAATGCAGTATAAAATTCAAATACCCCCATGGTATGAGACCTCTTTCTTTTACCACTCCATGCAATTGTCATAATTAAACTCTTACCTTCATGGGTCCTACTTACACCCTTGACATTACCAGTTTGGTTGGTCCTTTGTAGGATATTGCAGAATTTGCTCACCAACTTTTGATTCTGGACTTGTTGCGTTATCCCTTTCTCCATAGGGTTGCTAGTCACATTCTCTGGCATGAACAACCTATTCATCCATGTCTAGGTTATCGTTGGTTGTTCCACTAATGCCAACACCAATGCAATAATTATCATTAGTGGTTCATTATAAATGTATAATCCTCACTATTTTTACCAACATGTAATATCCTATGCATGCAAGGAATATCCTCATACATTTCATGTATAAAACTTATAAAATGTAGTTATAATCAACAAGATAGGGTTTTAAGGAAGCTTCCCTTTTTACGTCCCTCATCCTTTTTACGTTCCTTTTTACGTTCCTCTTCCCTACAACAGCTGATTTGACTGCATGGTCTTGCTACCTCTAGGCATGCAATTTCCATATTTGTCCAGTTGATAGCAACACTTTTCTCTTTCAAGCAATCACTTAGCATTTTTCTGCTCCTGCCTATCCATATGCTTCATTCTGACCCTGGGTGTGAAAACCACATCATTTCAAAAGTGATTGCAAAACACACAACGGAATGTTGGGTCTGAAATGTGAACTTCAGCCACCTAGGGTTTTCTTCCTTTTTAGTCTTGAAACTACCAAGAACCCCAATGAGAACTTCACTACAAATCCCACTAGGGCACTAGCTGGAACTGCTAAAAATTCCACTAGAAAACCCCATTTTATTTCTTCCTATCGGGTCCCTTCCCAACTAAGTTTCTGATGCTTCGGTGGTCAAAACTCCTAGCTCATCGGCAGTCTGTTCCTTATTTTCTTTCCAGTCTTTCGGTGGGAAAACCAGCTAAAATTCTGGTCGGCATCAGCGAGAAAACTAACTGTTCATCGGGTGCGCAGTCCCTTGAGCAACCACAATGGCGAAAAGTAATCTTACTATGATTTCTGTGGGTGAACTGACTAGGCTTTTGATCAGTGGCATGATCATTACTAAATTTTTGATGCCTTTACACTCTTCAAAGTCGGGTCTCTTCCCTATTAACTCCCTGGCGTTTCGGTGGCTGAAACTTCCAGCTTCTTCCATTGAATCGACAAGTTGCTCGTCTATTTCCTTCCGACGTATCGGCCTGTTGTGGTCCTTTGTTTTGAGTTTCATCGGTGAATCATTGGTCTATTCTCGTCTGCAGTATCGGGTCCTTAGTCATCTATATCATGGGATAACCATGTTGCTTCAATGGCTAGAGGCTCTGCACTTTAGATGTCTAGTCATTAAGATTTCTACAGCATCGTACGGTAAACCATCTGTGGATTCCGTAGCTAAACAACTCATTGGTGATCAGAAACTGATACCAATTAGCATCAGTGACCAAAATACTAATAATCGGAATGATAGTCCAACTCATAGCCGCAACAATGGACTCATAGATGCTTGAATATTTGTGACGTTTTGATGATCAAATCGCCTAATTCCCCCACTACTCATCGAAGACAGTACAACTAACTCTTCCGTAGAATCGACGATCTGTTCATCTATGCTTTTGGACTTTATCGACGATACCAAAGGATCTCTCTCGATGGTTAAACAACTAATGTTTTCCATTGTTTCAGGTCTGCAGTTATCTAATCTTCTGCTCTTCATCGGCTATGCCAATATGTTGGCAATCTGATCTTCTAATCACTACTGTGTCGGTGGTTGGATCTTCTATCCATCGGGTGGCTAGTTCACTAGGCTTCCGCAATGACGACCCATAGACTTTGATCTGATCCACTAATATTTTCCAATGATTTATTCACTTAGGCAATTTTTTGCAAATTTTCCCTCTTTGCCTTCCGCCACGTCGGCTGTCAAAGCAACTATCCATCGGGTGAATAGTCCATTACATAGCTGCAACGGCAGACACATCATTAGCTACGTCTTGCCGATGTTCATCGACAATCACTACCACTAATTTCCACCGATCATTGATGATTTTATTTCCTTCGAAAATTTTTGTAAAACTTTCACTCTGCCGTTGCTGTCGACAGTCGAAACCACTAATATTTTCGATGGCCAATGAAGTCAAAACTTAGAGAAATTTTCAAAAAATTCTTGTTGCGTCGGCCATCGAAACGTCTTCCCTCCATGGCATCGGCGGTAGGAGGCTCTATCCGTCGGAAGGATAATCCTCTAGCCATCTGCAATGACGATACACCTGTCTAAGTGTTTTGATGTGTCGACGGTAAAAACACTTGGAAAAATTTTATGAATTTTCCTCCTCTGTCTCCCACCGCATCAGTCATCAGATCAACTATCCATCGGGTAGCCTTCCCACTGAGTGCTCTGCTCTGTCAGCTAGATTTCTCATGGCCCTCTAAGCCCCAATGATACAACTTTAGCTCCGTCACTGCATCTTTAAGGCCCATTCAGGCCCATGCTAAAACCTTGAGCTTTGATACCACACTGCAATGTCCCCAACCCTCTGATCGACGAGGATGATGCTACCCAACCATCAAAAGCCTCCAGTAAAAATAGCCCCATGAACATGAACATGCATATAAACTGGAATAAAATGCCTAAGACATAAAACATACTAATATGTCTATTCATGTGCCCCCAACCCTCTGACCGGCAAGGAGGACTCTACCAAACCATCAAAAGCCTCTAGGAAAAATAGCCCCATGAACATGAACATGCATATAAACTGAAATAAAATGCCTAAGACATAAAACATAATAAGATGTCTATTCATGTGCATAGCGGAAACCTCATACATTCCTTTAGGCATCAACATGTTCATCATGATTCATTATTCAATAGACAGTAATTGTAAATGTAGAAGCAAAATGGACAAGAATGCTCATCTAATAGAACTCATCCTACAACCAGCTACGTCGCTGCTACGTTCTACCCAACCATAGGCTAGCATGCTCATCAATATCTCAGCAACACTACCACCCTTGAGCTAGGGATGATTCCTCAAGGAATAAGGGTCAAGAAAAATTACACATAGCCAAGGTACACAAATCATCCAATCCCACACAATAGGGTCTATCAAGCCATTAAGGAGCTAGGAAAGGATAATTGCTAAGCTGGTGGCCTCAATGGAGAGCTAAGGACACCTACACTAGATTTAACCCGACTTCTAATACATCCACACACCCGTCAATAGGAATCAATCCTTTCTCTGCTTCACAGTCCCTCAGGCCCTAACTTCCCTTTCCAATACTCTTCAAGGGTTTTGGAGAAGAAAGCCAACTTTCTAACTCTGCCTGAGTGGCTCAAAACACCAGTTTTCTCAAGCATTCCTATCCTCTAATCCTACTCTCAATAGTTCAAATACCAACCACTGCACACTGCAGCAAAACAAACAGTTCAAAGCTCTGTGAAGAAGATGAAGACAACAGGGTGACAACCCCAAATGAAAAGGTGAACACAACTCCAGTTGGCAAGATGAATCATAGTTTTTCTTGGCCCTAGCATGCCCAAAAAAACTCAGCAGCAACCCCCCAAGGTACTTGCATACACAGCAACCCAAAGAACTGAGGGAAGAACAACAACCCCCAATCTCATAATGAAAACAACAGCAACGTTACACAGTTTGCAAATGGGAAAGAAACCAAACTCCCAGCATAGATAGGGGAAAACATAAACGCAGACCACAATCGGCAACATACACGGTCACAATTGGCAAGGAGACATACACCTACCATTGAAACTAGTATGGGACACACACAAGCACACAGCTTCGTGCGTGAATGGCTCTTGCACCCAAAAATCCTGAGTGACAACCACGATTTCTCTCGCTCCAGGAAAAAATGCAGAATTCTTGTGCATGAGAAGGTGAGAGATAACAACTCAGTGTGTGTGGATGGAAAACCGATGGAGAATCCATGGAAAGGTTTGGTCTTCTATATTCTTCATAAATTTCCATCTTACAATACTAACCATCTCCACATATGCATCACTCTCTATCTTCACATCATGTCAGAATGACGGATGTACAAATGCCATGCACACCATGATATGTGTGATTTCATAATATATCACAACATACCTAAAAGGGACTCCTAAACCTCTATAATATACCAAGAATTATGAGATATTTACATCCCATAACACATGTGAGATAAACCGTTTTTCACCTCTATTATATAAAAAATGGTTATAAGAGAATTTAATTACATGATGCATGTGGGATAACTCTATTTTATAATATTAGAGTTATTTATGTTATTTTATGATATTTTATCAACAATACTACGCAAGTAATCATTACATATACTAACAACATTAGGGTCTACTCATTTTGATGACAACATAAATTAGTTGAGTGATTTTGTGAGAAAACTACTGCAATAAATAATGAAAATGCACAATATAACAGAAATAACAAAACGATATAGAAGGAATTTTATTGATCGCGGGCCACTTTGAGGGGGAAACCTCCTTTGATAAAGATGGATACAAATAACTCTTTGATGCCTTCATTGGCCTCAACACGTACTTATACATTGTTGCCGCCTTTTCACACACCTGGATCACATGGCAGAAATCTTCAAGCCACTCGGTGTGTCCTTGGGGGAAAGTCTCGAGTCAAGGCTGTCACCTTGTTCTTGACTCCTCCGTTTAGGCTCAACTCTTAACAAATCCAAGGGGGGTAGACCCTATTAAGTTTCTTAAATATGATTTCTTATTGTGATGATGTTGTACTAAATCAGTTATTTAGGAGTTTGAATATTTTAACTATAAACAATCAAGATGACAAGATACGAAGATAAACACATGAAAGCACAAAGTTGATACACAATATATATATAAAGCAAAAATGAGCAGTGCCTTAAAATGGAATCAAATCCAATGATCAATATGCTTGTGTGTGCTTGGAGTGGATGTTTTACGATTGCATCTTGGTATGTTTTAAGTTAAAATTGGAGTATGAGTTGTTTAAATTAGGCTAAGGGGGGACTCCAGATATACCCGAGAGTACTTGGCGTATGTCCAAAACAAAACCTTCACGGCTACCTGCAAGGAATATGTGGGCTGAAATGGAGTCTCTGGGGCTATTGTTCATAACGCACCCGTTGGGGTGTGACATAGATCGGCACCCCGAGGTCACTTTTCAGAAGTTCCCGCTTCCTTTCGGTATTTTGCCACTGTAAAGGTTTGATCGAGGTGTTGGATTTCCACCTGATGGTTTGTCAATTGGGGAAGGTGAGTCCTAATTATGCTAGTCACCCAATTTCTTTTGATACAGCTTGACTGTTCGGACGAAGCGCAGCCAAGTGCAGAGCATACACACTGGAGTCTTGTAAATTTTAATGAGTTTTAAGTAGTGTGTTCTTGTTTAAAAGAAAGTCCTCCAAGAACCTCTTTCGATCCAAGTGGATCTCAATAGGGGAATCAAGGAGGGGTTAATTTTAAAATTTTCTGATAAAAAAATTATGAGAAATAAAACAATTACACAAATCTGGTTTTCTGATTAATCCTACCACAAATCTCTTTCCCCTTTTGGGTCACTCGGGAAATCGTGGGGTAAGTATTATGATTACTTTGAAAGTATAAGATATGGAATATGGAATTAAAAACAAGATCAAGTATACTACCCTGCAAGTCAGATCATTTCTAGTGGAAAAGAGATAAGCAAAAAAAAAAGACGAAAAATGGCACCGATGCGAATCCCTCCAAGGGGGATGGGGAATGGGCTCGAAAGAGCCAATTCAAAGAGTGATTTTATTAAAGTAGTTACAATATCAAAGGATTGATAAATAAGAACCTTCTTGGTCCTTATACAAGCTGAAACCAATATATTTAAAGTTATACAAAAGTTTTACAAATTTTATGACAAAAGCGGGACCCCTAGGGGGATTTGAGCGCTCCGAAAGCCACTTTGGACAGCAGCTTCCTTTCTTCTCTGTCATACCTGCTAAATGAAAGCAAGAAATTTAGAATAAAAAAATCCCAAAAGTACTTTAAGAGTACCTTTGGGTCATCCTACTTTATCTCAAACAATAATGAAATTAAACTAGCTAAACCGACAAAAAGGAACCAAGGAAAGCAAGCTTTCCTTGGGATATTGACTTGCTGTTTGTGCAGCCAATTAAAAAGAAATGATATTGCAGAATATTGAATTTATCATACAGCAAAATAAACTTCCTTAACAGCAAGCCATTAATTTTTCACTAAAATACTTGCGAAACTAAGGCAATTTTAGCTAGATCTCTTGAATTTGAACTTTATGTGCAAAATGAAACTAAGATATACAAATTTGAAGGGATATTGATAATTATATATATGTATTATTTTCTTGATGAGATAGATCATATTTAAAAAGAAACCTTAAAGTAACAAGTTTGAGGAAAGTTTAATAATTTTTGAAGGAGGAAGAGAGAGAAAGAGTGTTTGAAGCTTGGAAATGTTGGGCTTTGGATTCTTCTTTGGTGGAACACCGAGGGACTATGTCATTCATAAGATACTGAAGATGAGGAATATTCAAACCATCTCAACCTCTTCTACCAGAGATATCATCTGCAACTTAAAAATCCTTGCACAAACAGATGGTTAAAACATAGGTGCCGCCGAAAAAGATGATTGGAAAGCATGCAATTAAACTTAAATTACATAGAAATCCAATATATTTGGAACAAGCAGCAGTAAGAGCATAAATCAAACTAGAATAAACTCTTGCCCTAACAGGAGGGATCTCTCTCCTTCAAGGCCAACAATTAACCAGGAAAGCAATGATAAAAAAAAGCAGATTATATGTCATAAGCATTTGACAATAAACATTCACACATGAAGAGAATTACACCATAGATCTTGCCTCCAAAGCTTCTTTATTCTAGAATGAAAAAATAATACAATATAAGAGCAAGAACACCTCAATCCCAGTTCTAACTAGATTGGAATAGGAGGTTGTGCCTGGATATATACAATTTACAGGCCATCTAGCCCAGGGGGGGCGCAATTACTCATGGAATCAAGTGAAATCAACAGATGGAGAGTCCATGAATGCCTGATCTGTGTCTAGATGAGCCATATCTGAGTCTCACTGAGTGCAACTGTCAATTGGGGGGCTGATCTGACTAACACCTCAACCTATTGACTGAAGAATCCACCAAAAATCATCTAGTTGAGCCAAAAACGTGTTGAGGAGAGAGGGAGGGCGAAATTCCCCATAAAGGATGCTCAATATCAACTCTGGATCTGATTTGGTCACCTCCTTCAGTCAAGGATTTGTCAGATCCAGTCAATCTGCTTCAGATCTGACTGATTTCAATCAAATCGGCTGAGAATCCATTGATTTATTGATTTTGGATTTGCTTCATTATTCATCAATTTATTAATTAAAATAATCAATAATTGATTTTTGGGGCTTTCTGACCTGAGTGATGGAAAATCACTCAAAACTAGGAAATAGTGGGTCCATGGGTTTACATGGTGCTCTTAGCTTGAAAATGAGCACCTACATGACTGAAACCGATTATTTGGCCCACTTTTATTACAAAATCAATTTTTCCAATTAAACTATTAAAAAATAGCCTAAGTTTTGGAAAAATTAAAATTTAATTAAAAACACTGAAAAAACTAAAAAATTGAAAAATTGAAAAACACCTAAGGGGACTTAGACATGTTCATATGACTCAAAAATAATGTCTAGCATGCTTATACATTGACACATAGACTCTAATAACCTCAATAGGCCTAAATGCCAAGCCGACCACCCCAACTTTGGAGGTATGGAGTGAAAAACTCAGAAATTATCAGTCGTTTATTCAACAACCAATAATAACCAAGGGAAAAAACACCCTGGGCTGATCGGATTAACAAATGAAGTCTAAGAGACCGAGTCTTTTATAGACACTATCATGCTAGAACATTTATTACAATTTCCCCATGGGGTATGAACATGTGATATGATTCAACAAAGCTTCTCGGAAGCAAGACTGAAGGTTCTCTGAAGTCCGAACAAGTTATCCATGCCCGGTTCACCAGGCTCGCTTGATAGAAAACCACTAAGTACAACTTAGGTGGTAACATTCTGGATCCAACTGTGGGACGTGTGCTCGATCTGGTCTTTAAGGCAAGGAGAGGATACGAGAACACCAGAATCTCTGGTTTATATACCCTGTAAAAACATCTCAACTTGACAAGAAAAATCTCAATAGCACAAGTTTTATAAAAAACCAAATGAACCATTAAGTTGATTTATTTAAACAACATAAATGTGACTAACTAAAAGAAGTAAAGTTTTACTATCACTAAGTATAAATGCACAAAGTAAATGCCCTCTTTGAAGGAGCTTATTTTCCTATTCTAAGCATGATATAAAAAATGGTTAAGTGTAATCAGAAATCCAATGCAACCAACTAAGCATTTTGTTAACATAAAAAAAATTTCCTTATCTTTGGTTACCATCCAAAGTAAGGATACCTTATTCAGAAATTGCAAACCTGCGTGATGATTCAGAATGGGCGAGATGGATGGAAGATCATAGGCATGAACAACGTCATAAAAATTCTTCCCAATCTTGTATGTGCTCATGCAAGCTGCTTCTATCCATGACTGGATAGGACTGATATACCGATCAGAACGATGAGGTAGACTAATCACACCATCATATTGATCATCGGGGCTTATCAAATAATAACTTGTTGCACAAGCCCCAAGTAGCTCCAAATCATAAGGAACCTCTATATGTGAAAAATATGGCTAAGATTGAATTTCCACTGACTACATCGCATTTGAATTTTCACAATATTGTTTCTCAATGTCTTCATTACTGATACCTTTATGCGGCTCTACATGGTATGACTTTGAATGATCACGTGAAAATTTTGAATTCTCCTCTTCCATACTAAGGTTTTCCCAGGCATCCAAATCCATGCTCCCCTCTATGGACGTATCGTAGATTGGACTTCCACAAATTTATGAATAGACACTCCCATTGTTGGACATATCCTAGATGGGGTTCTCCATAATATTTTCACAATTTGGATTACCTATGAAATTCCAATAGTCATCACTCCCATCCGTGTCATATGTGGGGGACTCTTCATCCATGGCATCATGATCGTGCCTATTCATGTCCTCCTTGTATTCATAACAATCTTCTTCAGAAAGAAAATTACAAGGTAATAAACTTTCCAAACCTTCATCAACATGAGGAGAACAAGGTCTAGTGTCACCACACACTGTACTGATCTTATCATAGGTTTCTTTATAGGCTTCTATCATGATATCATGGATAGGATCTTCAATATTATCTTCAATCAAAGTAATTTTTTGGACATATTCAATGGGATCACTTGGTATGTGTTGCTCAGTGGATTTCTTGAGAGGGATTTCTGGAAAGGTATCAGCATTGCAACACACTTGAGAATACACCAAATATTCAATGTCTTCTGCTATGGTGACATGAGGAGAGTCTTCAACAATGTGTTCCATCATAGGATCCTCCTGGAGCTCTTCAATATGATCATCTTGGATTTTCCCTTCCTCAGAATCTTGCTGTGTATTGGGAGATACCTCATTTTCTTTAGGAAGACGCTTGATTTATTCATTTCTTAAATAACCTCTAGGATGTTTTTTTATGGGAGTATCATGGAATTCCTCTTTACTTAAATGTTCAAGAAGTGATTCCAAGTCTTCAATACTTTGTATCATGGAAAAAGGTCCATCATATGTTTCCATGTGATACTCTGTCCCAGATAGGTAGAAGGTACAAATATTTTCAAGGAACTTTTTTAAACCATTCATACTACCCCTACCATCATGCCACTACTCTAAAAACATCCAAAGGAAGCTTGGAAAAGAATTTATACATTTATCAGGAAGGCCTTGATAGAACCAACAACAAGCCTCATCCTGAAAAGTTCTAGCAAACATCTCCATCATATTGTCTTCATAAAGAATATTGAAGTTAGCAATCAACTGAAGGAAAGATCTGACATGCCAGATGGCCGAGTCACCATAATCTCCATGAAATGTTGGAAGCCATTTATATGCATCACCCATACCATCATCACAGTTAGGGAAACCTGGGATGTTTGAGAAATCAATAGGTTGAAACATTAAGGTTAACTGGGCACCACATTTCTCCTTTAATTCATCCAAAATAGTATCCATTTGATATAATGATTAAACCTTGTACTGACAAGGTGGAGTTGTCAAGTGATGAGCTTTAAAGGTTTTAACATGTTGCATGGGCTCATCTACACACAACAAAACTTCACAAGTTTATGAGAAAACAGGGTTTTATCCCTTCAATGGAGTCGCCATGTGAAATAGAAAAATAAGCATTTATAAATCTTTTCACAAAAATTATTTTTTGCTTTTCTTTGTAAAAATAAAAACTGGAAAAAAGTCAGTGGAGTCGCCAGATGAAAACTAAAGATCTACTCTAAGCATTCATCAAACAAAGCAAAAACAAAAAGGAAGAAAACAAAAGTTGTACTCGGGAATAAAAATATTTATCCCCGGCAACGGCGCCAAAAAGTGTTGCCGCCTTTTCACACACCTGGATCACGTGGAAAAAATCTTCAATCCAGTCGGTGTGTCCTTGGGGGAAAGTCTCGAGTCAAGGCTGTCACCTTGTTCTTGACTCCTCCGTTTAGGCTCAACTCCTAACGAAGCCAAGGGGGGTAGACCCTATTAAGTTACTAAGGATGATTTCTTAGTGTGATGATGTTGTACTGAATCAGTTATTTAGGATTTTGAATATTTTAACTATAAACAATCAAGATGACAAGATACGAAGATAAACACACGAAAGCAAAAAGATGATACACAATATATATATAAAGCAAAAATGACCAGTGCCTTAAAATGCAGTCAAATCCAACGATCAATATGCTTGCGTGTGCTTGGAGTGGATGTTTTGCGATTGCATCTTGGTATGTTTTAAGTTAAAATTGGAGTATGAGTTTTTTAAATTAGGCTAAGGGGGGACTCCAGATATACTCGAGAGTACTTGGAGTATGTCCAAAAAAAAACCTTCACAGCTACCCGCAAGGAATATGTGGGCTGAAATGGAGTCTCTAGGGCTATTTTTTGTAACGCACCCGTTGGGGTGTGACAGAGATCGGTGCCCCGAGGTCACTTTTCAGAAGTTCCCGCTTCCTTTGGGTATTTTGCCACCGTAAAGGTTTGATCGAGGTGTTGGATTTCCACCTGATGGTTTGTCAATTGGGGAAGGTGAGTCCTAATTATGCTAGTCACCCAAGTTCTTTTGATACAACTTCACTATTCGGATGAACCGCAGCCAAGTGTAGAGCATACACACTGGAGTCTTGTACATTTTAATGAGTTTTAAGCAGTGTGTTCTTGTTTAAAATAAAAGCCTCCAAGAACCTCTTTCGATCCAAGTGGATTTCAATCGGGGAATCAACGAGGGGTTAATTTTAAAATTTGATGATAAACAAAATATGAGAAATAAAGCAATTACACAAATCTGTTTTTCTGATTAATCCTACCACTAATCTCTTTCCCCTTTCGGGTCACTCGGAAAATCGTGGGGTAAGTATTATGATTAATTTGAAAGTATAAGATATGGAATATGGAATTAAAAACAAGATCAAGTATACTACCCTACAATTCAGATCAATTCTAGTGGAAAAGAGATAAGCAAAAAAAAAGACGAAAATTGGCACCGACGCAAATCCCCCCAGGGGGGATGGGGAATGGGCTCGAAAGAGCCAATTCAAGGAGTGATTTTATTACAGTGGTGAAAATATCAAAGGACTAATAAATCAGAACCTTCTTGTTCCTTATACAGGATGAAACCAAGATCTTTAAAGTTATACAAAAGTTTTACAAATTTTATGACAAAAGCGGGACCCTTGGGGGGATTTGAGCGCTCCGAAATCCACTTTGGACAGAAGCTTCCTTTCTTCTATGTCAGACCTGATAAATGACAGTGAGAAATTTAGAATAAAAAATTCCCAAAATAACTATAAGAGTACCTTTGGGTCAGCCTACTTTATCTCAAACAATAATGAAATTAAACTAGCTAAACCGACAAAAAGGAACCAAGGAAAGCAAGCTTTCCTTGGGATCTTGACTTGCTGTTTGTGAATCCAATTAAAAAGCACTGATATTTCAGAATATTTAATTTATCGTACAGAAAAAGAAACTACCTTAACAACAAGCTATTAATTTTTCACTAAAATACTTGCGAAACTAAGGCAATTTTAGCTAGATTCTTGAATTTGAACTTTATGTGCAAAATGAAACTAAGATCTACAAATTTGAAGGGATCTTAATAATTGGATCTATTTATTGCTTTTCTTGATGAGATAGATCAGATTTAAATATAAACCTTAAAGTAACAAGTTTGAGGAAAGTTTAATAATTTTTGAAGGAGGAAGAGAGAGAAAGAGTGTTTGAAGCTTGGAAATGTTGGGCTTTGGATTCTGCTTTGGTGGAACACCGAGGGAATATTTTATTCGTAAGATACTGAAGATGAGGAATATTCAAACCAGCTCAACCTCTTCTACCAGCGAGATCATCTGCAACTTAAAAATCCTTGCACAAACAGATGGTTAAAACATAGGTGCTGCCGAAAAAGATGATTGGAAAGCATGCAATTAAACTTAAAATACATACAAATCCAATAGATCTGGAACAAGCAGCAGTAAGAGCATAAATCAAACTAGAATAAACTCTTACCCTAACAGGAGGGAGCTCTCTCCTTCAAGGCCAACAATTAACCAGCAAAGCAATGATAAACAAAAGCAGATTATACCTCATAAGCATTTGACAATCAACATCCACACATGAAGAGCATTACACCATAGATCTTGCCTCCAAAGCTTATTTATTCCAGAATGAAAAAACAATACAGTACAAGAGCAATAGCACCTCAATCTTAGTTCTAACTAGCTTGGAAGAGGAGGTTGTGCCTGGATATATACAATTTACAGGCCATCTAGCCCAGGGGGGGCACAATTACTCATGGAATCAAGTGAAATCAACTGATGGAGAGTCCATCAATGCCTGATCTGTGTCTAGCTGAGCCAGATCTGAGTCTCATTGAGTGCAACTATCAATCGGGGGGATGATCTGACTGACACCTCAACCTGTTGACTGAAGAATCTACCAAAAATCATCCAGTTGAGCCAAAAATGTGTTGAGGAGAGAGGGAGGGCGAAATTCCCCATAAAGGATGCTCAAGATCAACTCTAGATCTGATTTGATCACCTCCTTCAGTCAAGGATTTGTCAGATCCAGTCAATCTACTTCAGATCTAGCTAGTTTCAATCAAATCGACTGAGAATCCATTGATTTATTGATTTTGGATTTGCTCCATTAATCATCAATTTTTTAATTAAAATAATCAATAATTGATTTTTGGGGCTTTCTAACCTAAGTGATGGAAAATCACTCAAAACTAGGAAATAGTGGGTCCATGGGTTTACATGGTGCTTTTAGCTTGAAAATGAGCACCTACATGACTGAAACCGATTATTTGGCCCACTTTTATTACAAAATCAATTTTTCCAATTAAACTATTAAAAAATAGCCTAAGTTTTGGAAAAATTAAAATTTAATAAAAAACACTGAAAAAACTAAATAATTGAAAAATTGAAAAACACCTAGGGGGACTTAGACATGTTCATATGACTCAAAAATGATGTCTAGCATGCTTATACATTGACACATAGACTCTAATAACCTCAATAGGCCTAAATGCCAAGCCGACCACCCCAACTTTGGAGGTATGGAGTGAAAAACTCAGAAATTATCAGTCGTTTATTCAACAACCAATAATAAACAAGGGAAAAAACACCTTGGGCTGATCGGATTGACAAATGAAGTCTAAGAGACCGAGTATCTTACAGACACTATCTTGCTAGAACATTTATTACAATTCCCCCATGGGGTATGAACATGTGATATGATACAACAAAGCTTCCCGGAAGCAAGACTGAAGGTTCTCTAAAGTCCGAACAAGTTATCCCTGTCTGGTTCACCAGGCTCACTTGATGGAAAACCACTAAGTACAACTTAGGTGGTAACATACACTAATTCCAATCTAGACAAGTATTACTCCCCATGAATGTGGGATAATAAAACATACTAATTGGACAACTTAAGAACTATTACTCCCCATGAATATGGGATAATACAATATGCTAATGGGATGACTTATAAAGCATATGGGTCCAACAAAATATACTAATGAAATAAAGAGGAGGGTTGACACAGGTTCTTAACATCCCCTCCCTCTTAGAAAATCTTTGTCCTCAAAGATTTATATGTGGAAACAATTGTTGAATATGAAGGAGTGTTTCCCATATAGCATCCTCTGGTTACATGTCGTGCCACAAAATTAATACCTTTGTGATGGACCGAGAGAGAATATGAAAAGTGTGCTTAATGATGATGGCCTCTGGCTTCAAAATGATGGATCCTTAATTATCCAGTTTGGGTAAAAGTCTAATGTTGGTGCAAATCACTTTCTTAAGACAAGAGACATGAAACACTGGGTGAATGGGAGAAGAAGGAGGAATTTACAACTTATAAGCAACCAACCCAATCTTTTGAAGAACCTGATATGGCCCATAGAAATTTGGAGAAATATTCTGATGCCCTTTAAGTTTCAAGGAGGATTGCTTGTAAGGATGCAGACAAAGAAAAACCATATCATCGAATTGAAAAGTGTGCTCATAAAGGTGCTAATCGGCATGTTGTTTCATGCAGTTTCTTTTCATGTGAATATTTTTTTACAGAATGTGAAGAATCTGATATCGATTTGAAAGAACCATGTCAACTTCCTGAACTGGTGAACTCTTGGGGGTGTATGGAAGAAGTACTGGAGGTGTCTGGCCATAAACTGCTTCATATGGAGTCATTCTAGATGCAGTATGGTAGGAAGTATTGTACCACCATTCAACGAGAGGGATCCACTTTTCCCAATGATGTTGTTGTTCAGAGGTGAAGCAACAACGATACATTTCCAAACATTTGTTGATGAATTCATTTTGACCATATTTTTATAGGTGATATCATGAACTCATGTTCAGTTTGGTGCCAGTGAGGAGAAATAGTTCAGTCCAAAAATGACTTGTGAAAGTTGCGTTGCGGTCTAATACAATGGAATAAGGGATTCCATGAAGATGGAATATCTGGTCCATGAAAATTTGTGCGACTGAGGAGGCGGTATATGGATGGATGAGAGAAACAAATGACTATATTTGGAGAACCGATCAACCACAACCAATATTACAGTCTTCCCTCCATATTTAGGTATCCCTTCAATGAAACCCATTGAAATATCTATCCAAATCCTTGTAGGGATGGGAAAAGGTTCGAGAAATGTGGGAAGGAGTGTAGTTTCACCCTTTTGGCACTAATAGGTAGCAAATTCAACAAACTTATATTGAATTTATAGTCTCATCCCCTTCCAAAAGAAGTTATGTTGTGCCTGCTCATATGTGTTGAGGAACCCAGAGTACCCTGCTGATGGAGAAGCATGGAGTTCATAGAAGACCGCATGTTTAATATTTGTGCTCTAGGGAAGCACCATACGACCCTTGTATCACAGAGAAGAACCATCCTAGGAATAATGCGGTGCAATAGAAGGGTTACTAGACAACTATTGGATGATTTCAGATAATGAAGAGTCATTGACATAGCCTTGTTGAATATAGTGTAACCAATTTGGAATAGGCATAGAAATAGCTGAAAGAGAAACATGGTCATCAAATGTGTGGGAAAGAGAATCTACTACAAGATTGTCCTTACCCTTCTTGTAAGTGATCTCATAGTCATACCGATAAGTTTTCTAACCCATTTCGGTTGTGTTGGGGATGAGACCCATTTTTCTAGGAAATATTTCAGACTCTAGTGATCAGTGTTGATGCAGAAATGGTTCCCTAAGAAGTATGGATCCCGCTTCTGTACTGCATATGAAATAGCCATTATTTCCTTCTCATATGTAGAAGCGGCTAAATTCTTACCAAAAAGGGATTTGTTGGTGAACACAATGGGATTTTCATATTGAAGTAGGACAAGACCAAGTCCATTTTCATAAGCATCACTCTCAATATTGAAGGGCTTAGAAAAACTGGGCATATATAGAATAGGTGTGGTACACATAGCTTGTTTCAATTTGTCAACACACTCAACAACATCTTTCCATATAAAAGCATCCATTCTTAGTAGAGTTGTTAACGAAGATGAAATATTTCCATAATTCTTGACAAACTTACAGTAGTAGTTAGTCAGTCCCAAAAACCCATGAAGGAACTTTAAGGTCTAAGGATGAGGCCAATTTTTCATCACATCTATTTTGGTAGGATCCATGTGAACCCCTTGTGCTGAAAAAATATTCCCGAGATACTCTACTTCCTTCTTCCCAAAAACACATTTAGTCCATTTGGCACGGAGATGATGATCAAAGAAAAGTTGTAGTACAAAATCCATATGTTGGAGATGTTCATCCTATGTTTTAATATAGAGGAGGATATCATCAAAGAAGACTAGAATGAAATTTTGCAAGTAGGGACGAAATATTTTATTCACCAATGCCTGGAATGTGGAATGAGCATTCATGAGTTCAAATGGCATGACCAAAAATTCATAGTGGCCATCATGTGTGCGAAAAGTTGTTTTAGGGATGTCATCCTCATGAACCCAAATTTGGTGATACCCTAAACAAAGATCCAACTTGGAGAAAAAATGAGCACCATGAAGCTCCTCAACAAATAGGAATCGGAAACCTACCCTTCTTTGTGATGTGATTAAGTGCTTGAAAGTCAATTGAGAGGCACCATGACCCACCTTTTTTTCGGATAAGGAGAACATGTGAAGAGAAGGAATTGGTACTAGGGAGAATACTACCTTGCTTCAGTAAGTCTCAAAAGAGCATCTCAATCTCTTTATTGTGTTAAAATTGGTAGCGATAGGGCCTGATGTTGGGAGGGACGCTTCCAGGAAGGAGTGGAATATGATGGTCCTCTGCTCTTGAAGGTGGAAATCCCAATGACTTAGAAAATACACATGCATATCAATCCAATGGAGTAGTTGAGACTGTTGAAGGTTGCATCTAAATGAAATGGAGCTGAGCGATGACACCATGTGATTTCTTCTTAAGGATATTTTCCATGCGATGCGAACAGATGATGCTGAGAGACCCTGGTTGTAATCCCGTCAATGTGTGTTTTTTCCCATTGACTAAAAACTACATCCACAATTCAGCAAAATACCATAAAATGGGTCCAAGTGTGCGTAACCACTGAGCACCCAAAACCACATCGCATCCTCCTAGGAAATGCAAACATGTCAGGGTGCAAGTTATAATACCCAATAGAGATTCACACATTATGACACTTCTCTTTGCAAGGAAAGCCTCCCCCATTGGCAATCATGACTTCAAAGTTGGAGCAAGGATGGGAAAAACAATCAGCATGTTTGGTGATCCTAGGGTCAATGAAGTTATGAGTGCTACCAGAATCAATGAGTATTGTAAGAGGGATATTTTTGAAGAAACCCCTGACATGCATGGTTTGTGGGATGGTGACTCGACTAATGCTTGGAGAGATATCTCTAGAGGGTCTTCCTAAGCAAGAGGGTCAATAGGAAGATGTTAAATTTCTCTCTCGTCATCTACTAGATCCCGAGTATCATCAGAAATTTTAGTGGCAGTCAAAGAATTCACATGCAGAAGATAGATATTTTTCCTAACACATCAATGTCCCTGGGTGAATTTCTTCTCATAATTATAAAAAAGTCATTTTTTCCTACGTTCCCGCATCTTGGCTTCAGACAAATGCTTGATAAGAGTGGTTCTAGGAGCTAGCATAATTTTAGGTCTTTGAGGAACCATATTTCTGAATGGAACAAAAGTGGATTTGGAGTGTTGTTGTTACCTAATCTTGTCCTCTGCTAACTTATCCAACCCTAGGGATTCTATCATTGTGTTGGTACATAACATGTTAACCTAATATCGGATTGCATCCTTCAGACCACTCATAAAACAACTCATGAAGAATTCATCAAGAAATCCTTCTGTGTGATTGGCCAGTTTCTTAAATTATGTCTAATACTCCCTCACAATGTCAGTTTGGAGAAGTTTGGTTAGTGCTCTTGTGAAGTCATCAAAAGCACTAGTTCCAAATCATTTCAAAAGGAGTTGGAAAAAATATGTCCAGTTTGGCTCTGCATGAGCGTTTATGAACCAACAAAACCATTAAAGGGATTGATGCTTGAAATGAAAGGATGCAAGTGGGAATTTATTGACTTCAAAGTGTTATGTAGAATGAAATATTGTTCTTCCTTGTAAATCCATCTAGTTAGATCATCACCATTGAAGCGATGAAAATCAAGCTTCGGCCCATGAAATTTTTCTAGAGGAAGAGAACCCGGTGTCTGTAGAAGACTCAGGTTGTCATCGGTTGCTCATGGCTGAATGTTGAAGATGGAGGCTGAGAATGTTTTGATCCAGATTTTTCAGTTTGGTCTTGATGGAAGCAAGTTATTCTTCCATTTTTTTCTTTGCTCCTACGCGAGTGACAACCATAAGCATTTTTTTTAGGGAAATGGGTAGAAAAACATAAACATAAAGGGTTTTAGAAAAAGGAAAATTTCGAGTTGGGAAAAAATCGGTTGGGTAATTGGGTTTTCACTAGGTTTTGGACACTTTCCGAGGGACAAGGAAGCAAAAAATGTGAATTTCAAAAGTGGGGTTAAAGAATGGGAAAATTTGTTAGAGAGGAAAGAGGAAGAATAAATGGGAAACAAACATAGTGGAAAAATTTGAAGGTGATTGGGTGAGAATTAGAAAAGTTATGGCAAACCCTAAAAATAGACAAATGTGGAATTTGGGACAGGGTCAAGGAAGGAAACATGCATAATGGGATTATGGGGGTTATAGTGAGTTTTCAAGGTAAATGGATCTAAATTAAAGAATATATAGCAAAAAATCAGAAATTTATACTCTTTTTTTTACTGGTTCAGTGGAAATGATCTGTGGAAATTCTGGAAATTTGCGCTTTATTAACTAGAAATGGATATGGACCCCAGGTATGTTAGGCTTCCTAAAGGTTCAAGGGATTCACTTGACCACCAATGTTGTCTAACGAATTCCATATTGGGGGAGTACCCCTCACTCCATGACCCGGGTAAAATTGATAACCTCTTTTCCACAAACTACACCTCTTGGTTTACCTCACAGATGGAAGTAGTCAATTAGGTAAGGTCATTTTCCTTTTCTCTTGGCAAGTTGTCTCAACGACCAGCTACTTCAAGGTTCCAGTGGTAGTCCTCACAATGCATTTTAGGGCTATGCTCAAGTACTTCCCACAATTAAGAATATATGATTTATTCCCTGATCCAAATGAATAATATCGATGCAAATAAGAATAACTATTGCAATAATCACAGTGTCAGGAAGTACTGCAAAAGAAAACAAATTGGAAGAAATTTCACCCAACGAGCCAAAGAAAGTTCTTTGATACCATATGTGGGAAACCTGCTGCAATAAATAATGAAAATGCACAATATAACAGAAATAGCATAACACATAAGAAATTTTATTGACTATGAGCCACTTTGAGGGGGAAACCTCCTTTGAGAAAGCTCAATACAAATAAATCTTTGATGCCTTCATTGACCTCAACATGTACTTATATACTAAGTCTAATATAGACAACTATTACTCCCTGTGAGTGTGGGAAAATAAAACACACTAACGAGATGACTTACAAATCATATGTGTCCAACAAAATAAAGAGGATGGTTGACACGAGTCCTTAACAATTTTCCTCTATGTTCATATTTCCAATTATTTAACCAGCGGATAAAGGGATTGCAAGGAATATTCAATTTTCTAAATGTTTTGTACATGCCTATTAACATTGAAACTTAGTTAAGGATTTTAATGGTTTCCTTATTGGGCATTAATATTCATCTTATCTAATTTAATCACCATTTTGGATTCTATATGATAATGCTAATATCTCATGGTTTCTAAAATCAAATTATAGTGAATTCATTATCTCAAAAGATTCAATCATTGAGGGACTATGCTTGAATTAAATCCATTAATTTTTATTTTCTATTATTTTCTCTTGAAATATACTTCAATCATCAATTTCATGCCTCAACAAATCAAGGAATGCTAGTTGTCAAAAGGAACAACTTTGAAAGAAAATATTATGAATTCTTTGTTAGTTGAATGCATAGTACGATAGAATTGGAGTACAAGATACCACATGATACTTATTACAAGGATGTCCATGTTAAACTATTAACCTTCCCACAATACTCAATTTGAATCAATATGTTAATCCATGGATTGAGAAATATGTCAAAATGATATGTAAATCTTGAGATGAGGGAATGCGAGTTACATAGCTCAAATTTGGTGTCAAAGGTGACTAATTATAATACCATAGGGGCTCACCTTCAACATGATATAATTATAATAGGGCTCGCATACCCAAATATAAATGCACGAGCTTGAAGAACTTAATTTTGATGCTCGGTTGGGTTTTTATTCCCTAGTGATTGTTTCACCAAGCACCCCTAAAAGGCTTAAGGACATGAGTGCAAATCTCCATCAAACAATGACCATGTCTTGGATCGGAGAATTTTCGAATCCAATATAATCATGATAATGAAACTCACCATAAAATGATGGCCATGGCTCAGATTGAAGAAATATCAACTCTATTGGAATCATGACAACCCATTCCAATAAGGGTCATCTCTCTCCCAAGATGTTTTGAATGGTTGTGTATGTGGTTTATTAATGTATTTGACTTTGTGAAAATAACCTATTTTAGCCAAAGACAACATATTTAGTAGAATAATAGGCTCCAAGAAGAATACATGTTTAGTGACATTGTTTAAAAACAATTGGCAAGGCCCTTGTCATGTATTTTGTTTCCCCTTTTAACAAAATAAAAGTTCATATTCTTTGTTTTGTCTTGTGTATGGAATGGCATGTGTATGAATTTGTTTGTTTTACATAATTTATAGTAGGGAATTACTTAATTATTGGATATTAGAGTTTATTTCTATTTTCTCTTGTTACTTGATTGTCATAACCCTCAATCAGGTACTTTTTTGTAAATATAGGTACCAAAACACCAACACTAGATTGGTGACCATGCTAGGGATGAAACATTTATTCAATCCCTAGTTGCATGCATGTCCCATTGAGCGATATATGTCAAGTATGTCGTCTATGTTTTTTTTCATTGGCATTAGTTCTTCTTAAAACTCCCTAGAGTTGGATAACTTACTTAGTGCATCATCGAAATTAAGGCTTGTCATTGTCACAATTTTTTATGTTCATTGGCACCAAAATGTATTCTCATACTTAGCACAATATTTCCTTGGCATTAGCACTAATAAAACAATTGTTTCTAGAAACGTATGCTTAAACGAACTGCTATGTATATTTGTGCATATGTTTGTTGGTTTTTATAAGTGCTATGCATATTTTCATAACAAAGGGATGTTGTATGACTATAACAAATACACACTAGAAATTTGATCTAAATAATAAAAAAAACCACTATGTCCAACTCAAATGTGTTGTCACCAATTTTTTTGAAAATGATACAAGTCCCAAAAGGAAGAGTTGTAATATTACAAAGAGGGTCTATGGGGCCTTTCTATTTATTTATTAAAATACAACTTGGTAAAATATTTGGCATCAAGAATACTCATTTAACTCATCCTAAACTAACAAGTTTATTTCAAACTCTCTCTTCATTTTATTACTTGAAATGAAACTTGAAAATGATAATAAAATCATATTGCAATCATTTCCCTTGGTAGTGAACAAGATAAATGAGCATGGAACAAAAGAAGAGTTAACATCTACTATTTGAGAAAGAATACCATTGTAAACATCCCTTCATCCAATATTTATATGATTTGATTGAAGTAATATAAGTATTACATTAATATAATTCACATATGTACACAATTAATGGAATCAATAACATGAATGAAAACGTGGACATTTCATCTAGATATAAATACAAACACTTCTTTACTAAGCAAAATTTTCACCAAACTGATTGCTAAATAGATATCCATTTAATAAAATATATTATAACTGCAAATCAAATTGGTCTTGAAATTCATCCAATTAAACATATGAGTCATGAAGAGATCAGAATTTATATCCAACCCTTCAGAATCATTGTAAGGATGGTACAAAACAACATCTAGGACATATAACACTAAGTCATCGTTGATATAGTCATTATCATTAAGATGGAGGGAAATGATTATTTGGTCAACTTGATTCCCCTTTTCATCTAAGTACACTTCTTCCTCCATATCTCTAGTTATATTCTTCTTGATCATGAACGTATTCTTCAAGAAAAATATACTTTACGGGCCTTCCTCTTAGATTAAAGCTAACAACAAATGACCAATCTTCTCTACCTGGTACTTCTAAAAAAAATACATGCTCACATTGAATTGGAAGTACATAGTAATATGTATTTGTCTCACACCTATGTGTATTAATCATGGCAAGTCCATTTTCATGATCAATAACTGTCATTTCATCATCTTGCAATAACAATCTGTACCACCTCACCTTAAAGAGAAACACTTTGAATGACTTAAAATTTATATCTAATATTTCTTCCGAATAGGCATAAGACCTCAAATTCGATGTGATTGGATGTTTTTCACCCTTATGGGAAATATTAGTAACCTATAAAATTGTGGTTATCCCACTATCACATGTTTTCCTCCTATCATCTAATAGTTTGGTGTGATATTTTCTACCATTAAACCACATAGACTTTAGATGTAGCACCTGCATGATCAACATGTTATAATTAATGTATAAGATAGTTTATCTTGAGCATATATTGTCATTGATGTCAAAATATCAAATTATTATGCATTTAACATGACTTCAAAGGATCGAATGATTATACTCTCAAAGGATCGTATGATTATGTACCAAACATGATCACAAAGCATCGAAATGTCGAAGGTGTTAAGGAGATTGTTGAACAAGTTGTATTGTTGAAGACTTCCTCACAGAAAGCCATCTTGAAGAAATGAATATGGAATAATGTGGCAGCCCCATGAGACCAAAGGTTCCACCATGACATTCGTCACAAATGTGCAAATAGTGATACACAAAGAAGAAAATTGAAAATAATAGATATGTGCAAATACCATTTGTGTGAGACTTATCAATAAAAAACAAAAAACATAAAATTGTGTGTAATAATACCACAAATAAAATGGTATGTGGTATGAAGACTTGTGAAGAAAAATATAGGTGATGAACTTATGTGCAAATGTACCACAAGGATGTTGGCATATATGCACCAAAATCCACAAAGATGAGTTGCGAAAAGTGGAATGTCGATGAAAATATTAGCTTGAAGAAAGCACAAACAAGTGGGGTGTTATCCAAGGATAACGAAATTCACCAAGTGGACACATCTCTTGACCCAAGAAGACTATAAATGAGAAAGATACTAAAGTGGTGAAGTAAGCTTGAAAGATGAATATCTGAGATAATATGGTTAGAAAATATTCGAAATTATTTGGGGTATCAATGGCTCGTTCATTGCAGAAAGAGTTTTTATATAGTGGAGTTGAAGTGTGCAAAACAACATATGTTGAATAAAAATAAGTGTGGTAGATGAAGAGGATACTTGTATTCAGGATGTGCTATGTTCTTACTCAGTGAAAGACATAAAATGTAGTACATTAGAAGTGAGTGAGTTAGGAACTCTGTTGAGTATAAAAAAAATGATTGAAAAACCATAAAAGAGATGCAAACTGCAGTGATTATCACACTTCATAGTTTGGGCAACTGTCTGTGTTAACACATATATTCAAAAGAAATATACACAAACAAGAAGTTACAACAATTGTGTATTGGTAAATAATAATCTCATCGAAGATAAGATATTTTTATATTGTAGTTATTCAATACATTATTATTTCATATCAGGGAGGTTGGACAGGGAAAGGAAGTGTGGGTCATAGACTCATTCCAGTTGGTGTTGGAAAATAACATCAGTGTGTTGTATCATCCTTTATGTTGGAGCAACTAAAACCTAGGGGGTTGGAGCCTCCTTCCAGTTGAATCTAGTAAATATAATTAGGGGGTTGGACCCTCCTTCTAGTTGAAGCTAGAGAATATAATTTGGAAGTCAGTGCTTCCACAACTGGAGATCAAAGTTATCCACAGGAACGAAGCTTGATTTCCATAAGTCATAGTTTGCAAAATCATACAGACATATGTTCAGGTCAGTCCCTAAATCTCATGAGTCGATGCTCACACAAATTGAAGTCATTGTAGTTCGGTGCCAGCAACCAACATATTATTACTTGAGGATCATGTCAACACCTAAAATGCATTATTTCTCATGTTTGGAAATTGAATTCTCCCACTGATGTAATCAATCTTATATAATTATAGATATAAAATTATTCCCAAATATTTTTCTGGTGTTGTATTTGATACTATTACTGCTGAAAAGTTTTAATTGGTGAAAATCTATCAAAGTGAAATAATATATATTTTTGGTATTATTGATTCACCCCCATCTAAGTAATAATATAAATCCAACAATTAGTATCAGAGCGGGTGTCTTCAGTAACAAATTAACTGAGCATCAAGGTTTGACAACTCCAATTATGCTTTTGGGAAAATACAAATGGAGGTTAATTTGTACTCTCTCGATATGGAAGTTTGGAAATCAGTGGAGGGCGGATACAAGTTTCCAAAGGAAACCATATATGGATCAAAATAAATTGATGAGAGCACAACTTCTAGAATGGTGCCAGTTGACCCTGAAAATAGAAGACAATATGAATGGAATGCAATAGAAAATAATGCAATACTTTGTGCGCTAGGTAATGTTGAATTTACCAAATTAATGCAATGTACTACAGTGAAAAAATTCTAGGAAAAATTGAAAAGTACTTATGAAAGTGATGAAAAAGTCAACAAGGCCAAGGTGCAAACCTTCTTCGCACAATTTGAAATGCTCAAAATGAAGGAGGAAGACATTACAACTTGCTTTCTTAGAGTGGATGAAATAGTAAATTCTATCAAGGGACTTGGAGAAATAATTGAAGAAAGATCATTTGTACAAAATATCATGAGAACCCTTCCTTCATGGTTCAATTCAAGATTGTCAGTCTTGGAAGACAGATCTGACTTAGACAACCTAACAAAATATGAACTGTATGGAATTGTCACCGCATATGAGATGAGGATGGAACCTAAGAATATATCAAGGAAGGAAGCATCTTTTAAAGCCACAGGAAATCCAAAATCTAGAAAGAATGATTACAATAACATATCTAACATGTCGAATGAAGTAGAGGTAATTTTGTGAGAAATGTGAAAAGAGGCCAAGGAAAATACAAAGGAAAGTTACCCTATAAGTGTTTTAAATGTGACAATATTGGACACTTCATTTCAGAATGTACATATGAATAAAATAAAGATATTTAAATTGAATAGTA
Organism: Pseudotsuga menziesii; assembly: GCA_001517045.1. NCBI lineage: Eukaryota > Viridiplantae > Streptophyta > Pinopsida > Pinales > Pinaceae > Pseudotsuga > Pseudotsuga menziesii. The sequence goes on along the minus strand of LPNX010220882.1, from coordinate 311,370 downwards.
GTCAAAATATCAAAACAAAGAAGTAAGCACCAACAGAACAAAGTTGTGGACAAAAAGAAATTTCAAAGGTAGAGGAAAATTGTGTACATTGAGAAGGACAATGTTTCAAAGGAAGAAGATAATAATGATAGTCCAAGGGATGTACCATTCATGGATTTGATTCAAGATGAAAACTCAATAGGATTAAAGTCCTCAGTTAAAGGAGCTCCAACTAGTACATCAAAACCGTCAAATAAATGGACCTACAATGGAATTCACTTGCCCTCTCAAAATTCTAAAGAAAAGAAAAAATCAAATAGCACAAAAGAATATTTAAATTGGAGAATACTATAAAAAATATACATCCCGTTTACGAAATCACTACCATTTTCAAAGTTCAAAAATTTCAGTAGCACTGAAGAAATTTCAAAATTTGAAAATGAGGACAACATTGATGTCAACTAGGAAGGAAAATTGATTAGCACACTGGAAGAATTGAAGAAATAGATGTTAACCCAAAAAATCCCTCACTTATCTCTACATGTCCTACACCACCCAAGTACACCCATTCACGACCCTCCATTAGCCCCCACACCCTCAAAAATGCTTAAGGATGAAGAAAAGGGCTTAAAAACCCCAAAAAGGAGCCTAAATGACTCTCCTAGGGGATAAAACCTCCAAAAAGGGGATAAAACCCCTCAAAGGATCCTAAAACCCTAAAAGGAGATAAATTTAGGGTGGAAGGGGCTAAAATCCCAAAAAAGGGGCAAAATCCTGGACCAAGGGCTTAAAATCCTAAAACCCCAAAAAATCTATAAAAGGAGGGTCGGGGGTCACTCTCAAATAACACCTCTCTTGCATTCTGTTATGCTACCCATGGATGCCTTGAGACCTCTTTACCTCTCAATCCACCCACATCCCCCTCTCTTCCACTCATATTCCCCATTGAGCCATAGCTCCTCCATTACTGAGTGAGATAGGGAGGTGCTTCTTCCAGCTAGGGCATGGTGGCCCATTGCACCAAAGAAGAGATATAATATACTTTTTTCATTTTTTTGCTTTGTTAGTTTAGTTTCTTTCTGACCATTATTTGTTTGCAGGTTTGATCTCTAACATATTTTGTAGGTTTATTGTAGCTTAATAGTTGTTTGCAGGTAGCCAAGTCGAAGCCCTAACCTTGTTTGCAGAGGGGCTCACAGCCATTTTCTTTCTGTCATTTGATTTCCTTTCTGTTCAGTTTATTTTTTGCCTTTTCCACACGTAGGAACCTACCCTTCCATCCTATAAATGGAAGGGAGGAATTCCTGCCCCTGTAGCAAGGAGAAATCCCTGGTATAGAAATGGAGACCATTCCAGGTTGATCCCATGGGATCCCTAATTCAGTTTTTTAAATTTCAAGTTTTTTTCAATTTATGCCCTATTTTTTAAAATTTCTTGTCAAACCTAGCTTAGATCTAGTTTATTTTCAGTTTTTATTGTTTTCGAAGCCTCTGTAAGGCAAACCCAAGTTTTTTTAGCCATAGTACAGGTTACTGTTGGCCGGATCTGACTCAAGATTAGAAAAACCCAAAATCTGGGGCAGGTCGCACTTATCGGGCCTGAACAAGGGATGAGGTCGCTCTTTTAGGCCTCACAGGTGTGACCAAGTCCCCCTTTCCCCCCAAAAGGTGCAACTTCACTTAGAACAATAGACCACTTCTATCTGTGAAATCTGTGCAACCCCCTTGCCTATTTTCGAAAAAAAATTGTGACCTCCTCGTCGAATTTGACCCGAAACAGGCGGTCTGTCAATCAATAGTTAATTTCTAGTTTATTAGGGACTGTCAGTGTAGCTCAGTTGCCTCTGTCTAGCATAGTATTCCTATTTCTATTTCTGTTTTAACTTACTACAATTTCATGAACAAACAAAGTGTAAATTCAAGGAAATTTTTTTAATGGCTTAATGAATGTAGCTTAACTAAAATCGACATAAAATTAATAGTATTACTTACCCTTCCTCCTCTTCCCAGTCATCACCCTTTGGGGTATTCTGGGATACAATGAAGGGCATAGCTCATATAGTCCGAGGCCCTTCACTGAATATTGTTCTAAACCATTAAAAACAGATGACCTCGAAGGTAGAGGGGGTAGAGAAGGATGGCTTCTCACGGTGCTAAATGTCCTCTGTGTTGACCAACCTTGCATCCGGGAGGTGACCTATGGATCTACAGATGGGATTAGTCCCATTGTGTTGAGATCCCATCACCTTCTCTTAGTTGAAGAATAATATAGGTGTAAGGTACTCGCCTAGTTAGGCCATCAACATTCAGGGTAAAATAAATTGTATCTGTTTACAAATTTTTGTTTATTTATTTCTTGTACACACAATGATATGAACTCTACGACATATTCATAAACCACTTGCAGCCACCTGATAACAAAAAAATAGAAAGACATATACACCATACCACTTAAATCAACCCAACTTAGTTCATGACGCTGAGAGCAGTCTTTGAGGACATAAGTCCTTGAATGCCTTAACCATGGTAAGTACTTGGGCTCAGCCCAGAAACTCATTGTGAGGAGTACCATGGGAACCCTAAAGTAGCTATCCACTGAGAGGAATTTCCAAGTGAAATGGGTAATGACCCCCACCGATTGAGTAGAAACACCTATGAGGAAAAATCCAAGCATTGTCTTTTGGCAGTCTTGGTGACCTAGTGACCACCTACAACCAATAGGAATCCATTGAAACCGGGGTCCAAATATCATTCCCACTAGTTTGATAAACACCTAACACAATTGATACCTCGCGATCTTCCTCATGCCTAAGAGGTGAACCACCATAATTCAGAATACTCAACCGACATCGTCGAGACCATTCTCAACGACCTCTCACACCATTAGAAGGACATACAGCCTTTGATTCAGATTCAGACCCATATCAATCTGAACCAGACCTGCACATTGTACCATCAAGCCCCGTGGCTGGTGTAAACTTGGATCCATTTTTCGGCATAGCCATAGCTAGTGGACCCATGTCCACACCACAAGTTGTCACTAACAACCCTGCAGGTGGCCCCAGCATGGTCATGCAAATGGTCATCAATCAACTACCACCACCCATAATAACCACTTAGGCTAGCCCACCTGCAACACTTGTAGGTAGTGGACCTTCCACATACACTGCCCCTCATGTCACACAGGGGGGCAATGCCCCGTCCACATACACTGTCCCTCTTGTCACACATGGGGGTAGTGTCCCTTCCATCCACACTGTCCCTCACACCACACTTGTGGGAATTGGCCCATCTACAATGGTGCCACCACAAAGTGCCCCAAGCCATGTAGGTGCACTATGCACCTGCAAACCCCAACACCATCCCTTCCCCATCCCACATCAACCTGGGGTCAAACCTACCTTTCATGGCTAACCTTAACCTACCTGATTTGGCTCATTTAACAAACGACCCCATCCACCACCAAGCTTTCTGGCCACCCATGCTAACCAAGCTGCCATCAGACATTCCCAAGTTTGAAGGCAATACATGGGAATGTACCCAAAACCATATCATGACATTCCATCTATGGTGCTCATTAAACAACATCATAGACGACTCGATCAAGTTAAGATTGTTCCAATGCACCCTCACAGGTGTGGTAGCCAAATGGTACATTGAGATACCGCAAGCCAAGTACCTAGATTTCAACTCCTTAGCTTTCATGTTCCTACAGTATTTCCAAATCCCTGTCAGATACGACGAAGGGTTGGAGATCCTGTTATCCTACCGCTAAAGCACTGCGACACATATAACCAACCACATCCATGAGTGGCAGTGATTTCATAGTTTGTGCAAAATCCAACTTGACGGTAGGATCTTCTTAGATTGGTTTCTCAAAACCTTGCTCCCACCCATAGCAAAGGACTTCGCATCCGAACATCCCCAATCTGAAGAAGAGGCCATACTGAAATCCCAACAGTTTGACCTGATCTACGCTCAGTCTGGATGCCTTTACACTGTCACTCTAGACGCTCCCCGTCCAGGTACCTCCTACCGAGATGCACTGGGGGCATCCCGTGCTACAAATGGCATCATAGGATTGGTCTCCCAACATCCACAGCACCGTCTGACACCACTTATAGCTCCACCATAACCAAGCAATACTGCTAGTGTTGCTTACTAGAACCAAACTCCAAACTATGCTAGAATGATGTCCCATTCTGGAACAACAAATTCCTATGGACAACCTGCGCCACCGCAGCAGGCTCAGGCCATGGATTGGCCAACAAAGCAGTACGCAAGGTAAATTCCCACATTTGTGGCACCTCCACCCCCACAAATTTATTATGCACCACCAATGCAAGCAGCTCAAGCCCCCCCCCCCCCCTACTCAACCCGCTCCGTTGGGACAAGTATTTGCACAAAAAAACCGTCCCAACCAGCTTGCCCCCAACAATCAATAAGGGAAAGCCATAAATATTCAGCCCCAGAACCAAGCCAATAACCAACCACAAGGAAGCAGTCAACAACCAAACACTACCAACAATGCCACGGTAAACCGACCTGCCAAAAACCCCCCATGACAAAATGCACCAAGACGCAATGCCTCATTGCGCACAAACTAGCCATGCACACTTTGTGAGGTCTATGGGCACTACACATTCGAGTGTCCCCTCATGGGTCAAGTTAAGCAGGTGTTGAGGCCTAGAAATTCGCAGGAAACAACAGTAAGGGATTCTCCCCAGTCAACGTTCCCAACTAGCCCATGATTGTTTGGTATAGGGAAAACGTCCGGCTTGTGGTCCGGCTACCGTAGGTCAATTAACAAAAGGGTTTACCGGTTACGGCCCGATCCACCATATATTTTTTGTATTTTGACTTAATATATGAAATGCAAGTGCCTATCTAACAATACAGGGTGGTAAAGAATGCCAGGAGCGGTCACAACGTGATGCGCAGGTTCTTACCTCTCGTCTTAGGACTCACAAGCCTCTAAATCACATATGCAGCAATAAAATAAAAAAACTAACTAAACTTTCTCTAGAGAGCTGGATATTAATTAATGAGTAATGTGCTAATGTTCATGTGTTATGGCAAATCGCAGATAGTTGTTCTTATAACCACACATATAAACAAGAGTAAAAGTATACATGACAAGATAGCTCATCAACAATTAAAACATCCCATTACTCAAAGTGGAAGAATCATCATAAATATACTGAAGAATATTCAGACAAGAACATAGGTTCAAGAAGTTATAACACTCTCACAGCTAATGAAACACAATTGAAAACGAAATAGTTTTCCTTCAACGTATTTCATTCAAACCCATTGATCCATTCCATGTAACACTTTCTCCAATAGGTAAAATTTTCACTTTCTGGTTTGTAAAACGAAATAGTTCCTCCTACAAGAAAAAGTTTACAATTTTTCCAAGGAAAAATTCCCTTCTAGCTTCTCACTTTCAAACATTTAAACAAATAGTAGATCATTTGGGCTACCCCAAACATGTGACTTTTCCAATCCGTCGAACGTTTCAGATCCTTCTTTTCTATCTTTTTTACCCACACCCATGATCGGGTGAGTAACTCACAGACCTTTCACATCTGCACCCCTATCGCTATTCATTTTGTCTTTTACTTTTCCCGCGCCCCTTGAGATCCTATCTCCTATCTATATCTTCACGCCGTGGCAATATGAGCAGTCTTTTGGATCTTCCTGTAGTTAATCAACGTGCATCATTCACTGGGGTTGTATTCTAAAATAAAATGTCAAATTAAATCAACTAAAATGGATAATCCACAAGAAAAGGCCAGGTGCACCACTTGTTCAATGCCAACACCGCTACCTTGTCCACCTACAGGCTCAACAAACATCACCAATGACGGCAAACAGGAAACTCATCGATGGCTCAAAATACTAACGTCGGAAGGGTAGACCAATCTGTAGGTGGGAAAATTTTAAATCGAAAGCCGGAAAGATAACGACATCAGAAGGCAATTGCTTCACACAGCTGCAACGGAAGGAAAGGAAAATATTACGAACAAGCAACCTACATCGGCGGCAGAGCGCTTTTCACTTCGGATGGCTAATTGGTTTGGGAGCCGCAACGGCAGAAGTGAAAATGTTAAGGACACGCGACCTATGGGTGGGAAAACTCTCAATCAAAAGTTGGAGGATACTAACATTGAAAGCTAAACATATTTCCCAGCCACAACGATGAAAAAGGAAAGGTTAAGGACACGCAGAATATGCATTGACGAGCGGAGTGCTTTACACTTCGGGTGGCTAGTTGTTTTGGGAGCCACAATGGCAGAAGAGAAAAAACTACGGCTTCTGATCAAACATAGTATGACGCTTGATCAATAAAACATTAAGTGTTCAAAAAACCTTAAAAAATCAGCAACAGTTAAAACCTGTTTTGCTTCTGAAACAACAACCTTTTAAAGAACAACAGATCTAATTTATCCTTGGCTAGCAAACGAAACTCACATCTGCGACCAACCACAAAATTCATACACATGCAACCTTTGAAACAAGTTGAAAATCAATCTTCAAAATCATCCAACATTAAAGCATGACCAAAGGTTCAAAGGATCCAATGATTAAAAACATCGCTAAATCATGAGGAGGGGCCCAAATTTTAAGAAATTTGGGGAGAACAGTTGCAGCTGCAACAATTGGCGATTACCTGGTGAACCTAGATCTCTGGGCGATTATTCTTTGAGTGACAGACTATTTAACAACAAATGCATCTATTGAATTCTTCCAGCTATCAGTATTTCTCAAATGATGGAAGTGTGTACCTTTAATCATTGATGATAGTCCAATTTGGGAGAGTGGAAAACAAGATTTTCAAGTCCAGATAACTCTGTCGAGGCCAGAGGATGAGTTTCATTATTAATTTTGTCTTCAGGTAGCTGATAGCTTGGACACCATAGGATTGTAGCATATGGTAAACAGAAATATTCATTTGTTCCCCATTCCCATGCCACCTTAGTACTTTTTATGCTTTTGGACTTTTGTCCCTTTTCATATGAGTCCTCCTGCATGCCTTTTTTTCTGAATTTTAATTCAGGTTCCTCTATCTCCTAGTGTCCTTTTGTGTGAGTGGTGTGCTTCATGTTTCAGCTCATGGATGGAGAGGAACTTTCATCAATTTAGTGCTTATGATTCAGCATTTGCTTTGATGTATGATGCTTTCATAGGATTTTTTTATTGGCTCTTATTTTCCTTTTGGAATTCATTTCTTGGCATGGGATCATTTATATTTAATATACTATTCACCTTGCTCCTTTCCATGGGTCCTCTGCCTTCACACCTTATAACGTTTTAAGTGTGACATGGATGGAGCCTCAACATAGTATTCCAGACTCTTCAAATCTGGTTTATTTCACAGGGGTTAAGTAGGACTTCAATGCACACAGAGCTATTCGAGAAAACTTCTAAACTGGAAGAATTTCTTTTAGACAAACAACAACACATATTCTGATACCCAAAAATGTTTATCATTCCCAAAAAAATTGATGTTCCCCATGCAACCATAGGTTCGCTCCCTTTATTGAAATCAATAAAACTCAAACTAAAACAAACTGAAAAACATGACTCAAAAGACAGCCAAACAAATTATTTATATACAAGACAGAAGAACTCAAAGAAACTCAGGAAAAATAAGGCTTGAGAACCAAACCATTTACTAGTAAGTTCTCTTCACACCCCTGTAGATTTTGCAAATTATAAGTAGAAGGGCCAAGCTTTGCCGCAATCTGAAAAGGGCCTACCCACAACTGTTGGAATTTAGTATGTTTTCCTTTCTCATCATGGGGGTGATCCCATTTGAGGACTAAGTCTCCCACTTCAAAGTCTTTTGTTCCAGATTTATGTTTGTCGAACCATCTCTTTATTAACTCCTTCTATTGCTTAAAGCATTCTCTAGCTTTAGATCTAGCCTCTTATGCTTTCAGAAGATTGCATATCCTCATCTGCAAAACTTCATTCTCCGACCCTCTAGACTCTTGAGCTATTATGGAAGATGGTAGCATGATATTGGGGGGAATAATGGCTTCCTTACCATACACAAGGGTATACGGTGACACTCCTATCACAGACTTGGGGGTGACTCTATCAACCCAAACGGCATTTGGTAGCGCTGAGTGCCAGCTCCTGTGGTTTTCTATCACAGTCTTCTTTAAAATTCTAATCAGATTTTTGTTAGTGGATTTAGCCAGGCCATTTCCTTGTGGATAGTAATTAGCAGAATAATGCAATTTTATCCCTTTATCATGACCAAAAGCAGTTAATTTAATTGATGAAAAGTACGTAGCATTATCAAAAACTAACGAAACTAGAACTCCAAACCTGGTCATGATGTGGTCCTGCAAGAAGCTGATGACCTCGTGTTGATTTATTTTGCGCAGTGGGACTACTTTGACCCAGCGAGTGAAATAATCGGTCACGGTCAGAATGTACTTATGTTGTAGGGAGGAATTTGGTTTTATTTCTCCAATGATATCCAACCCCCGTTGCTCGAATGGCTCCATGATCATCACAGGCTTTAGGGGTGTTGCTGCTTTAGGTTGTCTCCCACTACACCTTTGGAAAATATCACACTTCTTGGCATGTGCGTGTGCATCTTTGAAGAGCATAGGCCAATAGTAACCGACTCTGAGGATTTTGTGAGCTGTAGTATCTCCTGAATAATGCCCCCCAGCAGGCCCGTCATGCAAATATGACATTACTTTCTTCGCATCTTCTTTCTCTAAGCATCTGAGAAGAACTCCGTCATAATTTTTTTTGAATAATACTCCAACAATTTGCTAGGAAGCTGATTTAAGACACAGCTCTCTTCTTTGCTTATAATTCCAATGTTCTGGCAACAACCCTACCTGCAGGTAATGCAGGAGGTCTCTATACCAAGATTCGGGAGCTGTAAACAAAGGGCATACTTCCATTACATGTAATTCGGCTTCATCCTCCCAGGCGTGTTCTTCATTTTTTCCATTTTCAGTCATCAGTTTGCACAACTCTTGTCCTTTAACTATAGAGGCTGGCTTGAATTCAAGGTCGTACTCTTGAAGAGCTGTTACCCAGTTGCCCCTTCTTTCTCCTAACTCCTTCTGTACAAGAAGGGACCTTACAGCTAGGTAGGGGACAATCACCTTGGTTCTATTTTTTAAAATATAAGGATCGAATTGCTTCACTGCTTTGAATACTGCGTAAGCTTGTTTATCAATGGCTGGGTAATTTAATTCGGCCCCTTGCAGACCAGTGCTCATGAAAGATATTGGGAATTCATCCCCCCCATCTTGCTTTTGCGTAAGCACAGCTGCTAGCGAATCATCGGATGCAAAGGTATATAGAATAAAGTCTTTATAAAAATATGGGCTTTTTAGGGAGGGTGCGTGTGCAATAGCAGTTTTAATTCTGCTCAATGCATTCTTCTCAATCTCAGTCCATTTGAATTGTGCATTTTTCTTCACCATCTGCTATAGTGGCTTGACAATCTGAGCGCAATCAGGCACAAACCTTTGCACAAAGTTTATAGTTCCCATAAATGCTTGCATCCATTTTTTGTTATGGGGCAAGGGGATTTGTTCAATGGCCTTGATCCTTTCTAGATCTATAGATATTCCCTTCTTTGACACTATGTGACCCAGCAATTTTCCCTCTGTTGTTGATGTATATGTAACTTCGGAATGTATTCTTCTATTTATTTTATATATTGTAACCCGATGTTTATTCCGGGATGTTTCTATTATGTATTTGAGTCATATTGTCTTACCCCGATGTCCCGATCGGGAGGATTATTAATGCAAACAAGTCTTGTCAAGTCATTAGGTAAGTCCCCATAGTTTAGGGACACTTGGGTTATTATACACTAATTAAGGTGTAGGCTCAAGTAATTAATTATAAGTTAAGCCTACATGGTTGAGTGCACTTCAAGTCAATGGAAGAATATAAATAGAGAGTGAGAGTCGCTCTATTTATCACTTGTGAATTACATCACTTGCTCTCTCAAGTGTGGCGCACCTTTGGAGAAGGAAATACTTTGGCTTGATAGAAGACAGAAGGCTGCTGTTGTGTTGGGAGGTCATCTTACTATATTGGGGATCACATCTTGTGGTGATACTATCTTAGAGGAAGTTGAGGGGTTTTCTCCATTTATGGTTTCCCCTCCTAAAATCTTTGTGTCTCTTGTCTCTTGTGATGTGCTTATGTGATTGTTGTGCTTGTTATTCTCTCAATGAAAAGATCTTATCATAATGCTAGCTTAAATGATGAAAAACTAACATGGTATCAGAGCTAACTTGAGAAGAAGACATTGTGCAGCTATAGAAACTAGGGCTTCCTATTTTGTGGATCTTCCTCCACAGATTTTCAGCAAAAGTATGCTAGGATGACTCTCCATTGAAGGGTGCATCTTTCTGTCGATGCAAAATTCAATTTCAATCATTTTCAGTTTCGATGTGGAAATTAGGGATTTCTACAGAAGAGGAATTTTTGGGTGAGACCAGCATAGGATTGTTCTCCTCATCAAAACCGAAATTTAGAGACCTGGATCAAGAAATTTGGTTGGGTAAATCTCCGGGAAAGTCAAACCCTAGTTTGACCCCTAGCTAGGAGAAACCCTAAATACTAAAACTGCTAAGTTTTGGTACAGTCGCTATATTATGATATTGGCGAAGTCTCAGAAGCTGCAAATTTCAGGTACCGAAGATAACATCCTGATGAACACTGTGTCCAAAGGGAAACCTTTGATTCACTATATTCTGGGAGATATGATCTCTCCAAGTTAGGATTCCATCCTCTTCCAGAAATCATCCATAAACAGGACACCTGGGGAGATCTACAATATCTTGGGCTACAGAGGTCCAAATGGAATTCCTGAAGATGTTCCAGAAAGGAAACGGACTGTAATGTTTGTGGTCTAAAGTTCAGACTCAGAAGATGAACCAGTGACACGTGGCATGCCGTACAACTTCACTATTCTGAACAGTCCAGTAACAGGTTACCTTGGGAAAAGGATCATAAATCCCAAATGGTGAAACAAATTCTGATGAAAACTAGGGTGTTGGATCAGGGACATGTGAGGTTATCTCATTGAGAAATTTCTGACATATAGGATTATTAATTTCGGAGATATCACAGAAACAGTAACAGGAATTTCTGTAGAAGAAATCAGAAAATTAGGGCTTCTTGTTCCGGGAGTTTCCCTTCACTGTTTTCAGAAAAGGAGTACATTGGACAGCTCCATTTAAAGAGATATATCTATTCATCCAATAATATCTGAAGGATTCCAAGTTTTGAAAATTAGGGTTTCTGCAACAAACCCTAGATCAGCAAACTTCGGGACAAGGGCGGACACCTCAAATCGGTAAGATCTAATCCTTTGCTATTTCCATTTGAGGTTCTCATTTCAAAGTGATCAGCTTGATGATAAGCTTGGTGAAGTTGACAACTTCCAAGCATAGAAGTATTTTATCTCTCTGTATTGGACACCTACATGAGCATAGAGGTTCCAGTTTCAGAGGGAGACGACGCCAAAGAAGACATCATGCTCATGCTGCAGAGGATGATGAACCTTCCAGAAAGAGATCCAGATATGAAAGTGAAGATTCTTCAAGCGAGGATGAATATGTTCTGATATCATCTCTCACAGGTAACATTACTCATGGAAGTGATGATTGGCTCATAGAAAGTGGTGCTTCCAAACATATGACGGGATTCAAGGAATCCTTTGTAAGACTATCAAAACATGAATCACCTCACAAGGTGAAACTAGGAGATGACTACCAATGTCCAATAAAAGGTAGTGGGGAATATTTCATACAAGCTAGACTCTGGTAAGTCTCTAACAATGAAAGAAGTATTGTTTGTGCCAAGATTGAAGAATAACCTTCTCTCCATTTCAGCATTGATGCAAAAGGAATGCGGGCTGCATTCATAGATGGTCAAGTCATCATATGGCCAAAATGAAAGACTATCAATGATGTGGTAGTGATTGAAGAACAAGAAGGAGGCTTGTATAAATTGAAGGGATATCTAGAACAAGCCTTGATCCATGACACGGTAGAGCCAAATTAACTTTGGCATAGAAGTCTTGCACATGTGCATTACAGAGCACTACCTATTGCAAGCAAAGCTGTTGAAGGTCTTCCAGAATTTCAAGCTACTTGAAGTGGTAAAAGAAAAAGTGAAGAATGCAAAAGTGGTGATGGCCACCTTGAATGGCCTCCCAGGATCATGGAATTCATTCATATGAGAAATATGAAGAACTCAACTCTTGAAGAACTTTTTATCCTCCTTATCATTTGGATAAGAAACGATGCTATCATGAATGAAGAAGACGATGAAGATGAACACTCAAGAAGGAGTATGCCCACGAAACAAATAAAGATAAGTATTCAATTGTCATTTCATATTATTGTTTTGTTATGCATTTGTTTATATTTAGTTGATGTATTATGCATGATAGGATGTTTGCATTAATGACAGTATACTACTAATATGTATGTGATGGGTAAGTAGCTCATGGGGCTATACAAATTCTCCATTGCTACTTATCTAGAATGAAACCTCTTTGCTGACATATTGGATTAGTGCACAATCTCAATGTTGTCCTGGTAGAGATGGAAGGCATCTAGAAAGTTTCAGTGAGATATGGATGAATGTTGTATTGGCTAAAGTAGTTGCATGATCATATATTTATGCATAAGTGTTTGCCAGTATAAATATTCCTTATGAAATGTTTCTAACCATACAAATGCATTTGACTTGCAGGAAAGCTCGCATACATAATCGCTTACAAGCAAAGAAGAATGAAGAATTGTTCTGAAGAACAAGTGACGACAGTTCAAAGAAAAAGAATAATATGACAAGCTCACAGATGAGTGCAAGATGAACTTTTGAAGAAGTTCAAGATAGAGGATCTTAGTATCCAGTGATCCTAGATGGATACTACTTGTCACTCCAGTACAGAATGTTTCAGTGCATAGAGTACGGAAGACAGAGGGAGTATGATGCTCCACTTCAGAGGGAGTGATTGCAGAAGATCCTGAGGTTCGACATGGTACGACAGGATGGGAAGATTACTGATGATTCTAGGCTTTACTAAGAGTAAAGTGGATTCCACCCTTTGATCCAAGGTTGAAGGTGGAAGACCAGTGATCCTCCTGTTATGTGTCGATGCACTATTGTTCTAGGTATGGTGGTGTGGCAGAATACAGATGGAATCTTCCTTAGACAAGGGAAGTATGCAGTAGAGATCCTGAAGAGGTTCAGGATGATGGACTGCATGGCCTCACCTATGGCATCAAACCTGAAGGTATTGAGTGATGCTTCTTCAGAGATGGTTGATGCTACGATGTATCATCAGATGATTGGGTCCTTGATGTACTTGAGAATAGATATTTGCTTTGCTGTGAACACATTGAGACATGTTCACTTGATGGTTACAAAGCATGCAAGGGTACAATTGATTATGGGCTCAAGTATGATGCGAATCAGAAGATTAACCTGGAGGGTTATGTTGATTCAGATTGGGCAGGAAGTGCCATCGACAGGAAGAGTACTTCGAGATGTTGCTTCAGTATGGGATCAGGTATGATCTCTTGGTTTAGCAGGAAGCAATCCTATGTGGAATTGAGTACAGCTGAAGCAGAGTATGTCGTAGCTTGTTGAGCTAGTTGTGAGGCAGTATGGCTGTGGAAGCTACTGTCTGATATATTTGATCTCCAGTTGGATGCTACCTGTATACATTGTGACAACTAGAGTTGCATGAATTTGTCAGAGAATCCAGTGTTCCATGACAGGTCGAAGCATATTGAGATCAAATATCACTATATCAGGGATATGGTGCAGAGAGGAGCAGTGAAGCTCCTGTATGTTGCGACGGAGGAACAGATAGCTGATGTATTGACGAAACCATTGGCTAGGCTGAAGTTTGAGTACTTCAGAGAGAGACTTGGTGTTCTACAGATTGAGGCTTCCTCCCAGAGACAGTGATGTGTCCCAAATCCATTCTGATGAGGAGGTCAGATGTAAGGGCTGAGCCATTCTGTCATGGTGAGAGGATTCAGTTCCTTCCATGTCAGATATGAGTGCTGAGATTGAGAGCCATTCTGACGAGTAGGTCAGATGTAAGGGCTGTGCCATTCTGTTCATGGCTAAAGGATTTAGTTCCTTGCATGTCAGATATAAGTGCAGAAATCTCTCCTCATTGTGGGTGAGAGTCTTCCATCATTGGATGGGATTGTGCCATTCTGACGAGCAGGTCAGATATAAGGGCAGTGCCATTCTATTCATGGCTAAAGGATTTAGTTCCTTCCATGTCAGATATAAGTGCAGAAATCTCTCCTCATTGTGGGTGAGAGTATTCCATCATTGAAGACAGAGGGAGTATGATGCTCCACTTCAGAGGGAGTGATTGCAGAAGATCCTGAGGTTCGACATGGTACGATAGGATGGGAAGATTACTGATGATTCTAGGCTTTACTAAGAGTAAAGTGGATTCCAACCTTTGATCCAAGGTTGAAGGTGGAAGACCAGTGATGCTCCTGTTATGTGTCGATGCACTATTGTTCTAGGTATGGTGGTGTGGCAGAATTCAGATGGAATCTTCCTTGGACAAGGGAAGTATGCAGTAGAGATCCTAAAGAGGTTCAGGATGATGGACTGCATGGCCTCACCTATGGCATCAAACCTGAAGCTATTGAGTGATGCTTCTTCAGAGATGGTTGATGCTACGATGTATCATCAGATGATTGGGTCCTTGATGTACTTGAGAC
>LPNX010220882.1:281668-293276 GCA_001517045.1 Pseudotsuga menziesii | reverse complement strand
CTTGTCTCTTGTGATGTGCTTATGTGATTGCTGTGCTTGTTATTCTCTCAGTGAAAAGATCTTATCATAATGCTAGCTTAAATGATGAAAAACTAACATCTGTGACAGCGAACACACACTTTTTGGGATTGAGCGAGATGCCATATTTCTGACAGCGTTAAAAAATATGCCTTAAATGAAACACGTGCTCTTCTCTTTTCTTTGAGAATATCGTAATATCATCAAGGTATACTACATCACTATGGCCAATCAATCCATGGAAAGCTATGTCCATAGCCCTATGAAATGTTGCTCCAGCATTTATAAGCCCAAAGGGCATCCTTCTGTAGGAAAAGGTTCCCCATTTGGTCCTTAACGTCATCTTCAATCTGTGTTCTTTGGCTACTAATACTTGATTGTAGCCAGAGAAACCATCTAATAATGAAAAAAGTTCAGAACTTGAGACCATTTGTAGCAATTGTTCCATGGGTGGAACAGGATAGTTATCTTTATCTGAAGCATGGTTTAAATTTCTGAAATCCATGCATAATCTGATTTCTCCATATTTTTTTCTCGCTGGTACTAAATTTGATACCCACTCCGAGTGCCTGACCTCAAAAATGATTCTAGCATCCAATAATTTCTTCACTTCACTTTGAATCAGTGATTCCAATTTTGGATGCATTTTTCTTAAAGGTTGCTGATACGGCTTAACGCCGGCTTTGATGGGGACAACATGCTTGATGATGCTGGTGTCATATGTTTTCAAATCTTTGTATGTCCAGGAAAAAACATCTTTACATTGTTTAAATATACTGACGAACTTATCTCTTTCTGTTGGTGAGCAACATTTGCCAGGATTCACAAATTTAGGATTCATCTCAGTCCCTAAATTTATTCACTCAAACTGTATCGATGAGCTGTGAGTCTTCACATTGGCTAGTCTTCTGAACTTTTCATTTAAATCGAACATTCTTTCTAATGTTCTGACTCCTTTAGGGATGAAATTATCATACTTCAACTCGGCCTGATGTTCTTCATCATCTATAATTGCTCCTCTAAATACCTTGTCATTTGTTAAACATTCTATAATTTGTTGGTCATCATCGAACACTCGTAGGTTGGTGATCATATAAGGTATTGAGGGCCTGAAAAGCAATTCGACAGAGCATCGATTATTAGTAGGTACCATCCTTGCGGCTGATCTGGCCAATAGGTCAGCTGCTGCATTTTTAAGTCTTGGAATTGAAACAATACTGAATGCATTAAAAATTTTAAGTAGGTCCCATACCTCATTTTGGTAAGCCTTCAAGTGAGGGGAAACACAATGTATTTGATTCCATATTTGTTTCACAATAATTTCAGAGTCTCCAAAAACTTTTAGATTACTTACCTTTAATTCAATCGCTTTCCTTAAGCCCTGCACTAGCGCTTCATACTCAGTTGTATTATTCATACATTCAAACTCTAATCTACATGAAAGAAAATGTTTATTCTTTTGAGGGTCAATCAAGACACAACTAGCCCCTGACCCTTCTAGCGTCTTAGAGCCATCAAAAAACAAATTCCAAAAATCACCAACTGCTAAATGCAAATCTATTCCTACTGCTAAGTCTACTATTTTATAGTCGATTTCATCAGCCTGTGAAAATTGAAGGGGATCAGGCTGGGTGTCTGATGTGTTGTTGGATTCTTCTACTTGGTAATTTCCTAGTTCCAACTCGATAAAATAATTTCCCAACACAGAATCCACTGGTTCATTCTTGTCTTCAAGTTGAGTAACGTTATATTTCATGTGAGGCTCCCTCAAAATCTTAATTTGGTTTGGAATTCCTTTATACAGAAACCACAGATGTGACCAATCAGAGGCAAAATATCCATTTAGTTTCGCTGACCAATATCTGCTCAGAACAAGACCGTAAGCATCTGGTATATCTTCCACCATGATATTAATGACTTGGCACACATTATCATTTGATGATAGGCGGATCAAAACATCCTCCATCTCACCCATTACCTTTACATCCGTCCTGTCCAACTGGACAACTCTCCAAGTGGATGGCTTAGGCTTCCCATTTATCCTTTTATAGACTAATATTGGCATGACATTGACCGACGCCCCTGATTCTACCAAGAAATTATGTACGTTGTGATTAAAAATTTCAAACGTGAGGAGGAAAGGTGGATGTTTGCTCTTAGACTTACCTCCAATGCTGGTTTCTCTGATTTCTTCTTCTTCTTCAGGCCAGTTGTCAATGGGAAGCCTCTCATTTGATGCTTCAAGTGCTTTCAATAGTCTTTCTTTTTGCTACGGCACTTTACACATTTAGAATAATGAAACATTCGCTTTTACCTTCTTTAAATCCTCCACGATGTCATAATCCATCTGTTGTTCAATGGGATGAGGTTTATCAGCATTTATCTTTTCTTTATTTGGCTTGGCCAACGTGTTATTCTGCTTAAGATCTTGGATGGTAATAGTGAATTCGGGAATTTTATCAGCTAAGGATTTATTTTGAAATTTCTTAACATTTTGCTAAAGCCTTTTAATATTTCGAAGTATGATATTGTCTTCTTTAACTGACCCTTGGCTTCTTGTTGCTACGTTGGTTTCCATGACGTCCTTGTACCCCTGATTCTTTTCTTCTTCAATATCAAATAATGAAACAGAATTCCACAAAACCATGGTTTCCTCTTCTTGTTCTTTCGTTGAAGGAGTATTCTCTTTTCTTTCTTCATCTTCCTCTTCTGTTAATCTAGAATCCAACAGTTGATTCATGACCAACATCACCGATTTTATCCATTGAGGACAATTCTTTTCAGAGTGTGGTTGTAGGTGAAAAGTGCAAAAATTGTCCATGCCCATCTCTATTAAATTCATAGATGCAGAATTGTGTGGAGGAGGTTAAGACTGATTGTTATCCTCTCTTTTCTTATAATAGGGCTTATAGAACTTTTGTGCTTCCTTTTCTTTCTCCAAGTCTATGATTTTATTAGAAAGCTTCTACATCATTTTGGCCATACTTTCATAATCTGGTGATTTCTCTTCCTTAGGCTTAGTAAACAATAAGGCTTTCCTTCCCCCACCTTTCTCTCCTGACTATTCGGGATAATCTTCGATACTTTCTCTTTCAGCTTCCACTATTTCCACCTCTTCATAGGTTTCCATCAAAGTAGGCTTGGTCCTACCTTTGGCAAACATGACCAAATTAGGGCCTAAAGCTGAGGTATAATATTCAATCAGGACCTTGTCCGAAGATTTGTTAGCGTCAGAAAAATTCTTGAGGTATGCTGCAAATCTTTGAGTAAAATTGTGCACCTTCTCCTTTCTCTCTTTCTTCAAGGAGCATAGTCCTTTCATGAGGGTTGCATGAGTCTTTTGAATCGCATACTTACTACTAAAAATTCTCTCGAAGGTATCTTGTTAAGTCAGTAAATTTTTCTCCATTTTTGGTATATTTTTTCCAGTTTTGGTTTGTTTTCAATCTATCTCAGTTATTTCTTTTGGTTTTAAGTTTTAGTTTTAATCTCCTTAGAAGCTTTATTGGTGATTGAATAAGTTTTGAGCCCAATTTTTTTTGGTTTATTTGATTTTTGATGGTTTTTTATATTTTAAAAAGGGTTAAAGAAGGTCATATTTTTCAAAGTTGATTCATTAATGTGTTTAGAGAGCAGTTAGAATTGTTTCTTAAACTTAGCAATTCTCTAAACCTCCGACAATTTGGCAAAAAGTTGTAAAACTGCGAGAAATTGGCTTAGCAATTATTCTTGTAGCGCTGGATGAAAATTTAACAAAGGGCGCGCTACAAGAATATCGCGGCCCTTTGTTTTTCTGATTTTAATGCAGATTTTCATCATGATTTTTGTCTGGAAGTGACTGATCGTATTTTGTAAGTGTTTTAACACGTGTTACTGCAGTTTAGACACGTATTTTGGCAGTTATCAGTCACGCAGCCAAAGCAGTTTCATCATTGCTCAAAACGTGGAATCAGTTGGACAAGATCAGCAAATCTCGGCTAAAGCTGTCGAATTTTTCTTTCTACATGCATTATTATAGGAGAGGAGAGTTCGTGGAGAAGAGTCAAAACACTAAAGAAGTGGATTGTGTTCCTATGAAGAGAAGACAGCATTTTTAAACGCCAACAAGAAATTAGGGCATCTTAATTCTCTCGTTTGCGGTTAAGGAGATGATCTGAAGACACTTGTATACATGAGGAGAGACCGTTGCTACCTTAAAACAGAGCTTTAAGCCACAACAGTTGAAGAGATTGGTAGGTACTCCGATACAAACCCTTATAACTCAAAAATTTGGGTTTTTCTTGCTGCACGATTATCTGGATAAATTGCCTGGTTTTCAGTTTTCAGTTTTCTTGCAACACATAGTAGGAGTTTCTAAAATGAACCTGCCCTTCTTTTTCTTAAAAAGCCTGCAGAAGATGTCAAGCAAGATAAAGCAACAGGATGATCACACTTCACAGTCACTTTTTCACCATGGTCTCATCAAACTGATCATCACCACAGCATTGCAGCATGAGGGAACGACTTGGGATTTCTTTTTGTTTTGGTCAGATGTTCATCCTCAAAAAGAAGATCAGCAGCCTAAGAGGCAGACTGATAAGGGGAAGGTAATGATAAAAAAGTTAGGTCACTCAGTCAAATCTACAAGTAAAGAGGAGGTTAAAGCCAAGAAGCTGACAGAGCAGGTAGCAGGACAAGTAAAGACTGATAGTCAATTCAAAGTGGCTTCGGATTCCATAAGAAACAAGTACTCATTGTTTGCAGGTGAAGAAGTGCAGCCTTGTTTGAAATTACCACCAGTAGCACATTCTGAACAAGCTGGGATTATTGATAAAGGGAGAGCTGCTACTCCTGAAGAGGAATTACAAACTAAACAAAGGAGCCCTCTTACCATTCTATCTGAAGATGAAGGTTATTTATTGGAGGATGAACAGCAGATTGATGTGACAGAGCCAAGTACAGAAGCATATGGAGACTTTCCTACCTCAAGGATAAAATCAGCAAAATCTAAGAGGAAAAAAAAGAAAAATGTAGCTCCATATAGAAGACCTAAAACCAGACCTACTAACAAGCTGAGATGGAACATGAAAAAGCTACTTAACCCCAATCTAGAGTCCAGACAGGAAGTTGTGATGATTAATTCTTCCTCTAGTGAAAAAACAGAAATTGTTAAAAAGAGCAGTAAAGGTAAGGGAAAGAGAACTGTCAAGCCTTCTTCCTCTTCTCAATCTGCAGAGACAAAAAGATCACAGTTAGTAGGAGAAAAAGAATCATGTCAGCCTGTTTCTAAATTATCAGAAATAATTGTTGAGATAAGAGATAGACTCCTCAAACACCAGGAAGAAGAAAAAGCAAAAGCATGTGCTCCTGAAAAACAGGAATGGGATGAAGAGGATGAAGCCATACTCAAGCAAGCTGGAATTATAGAAGAATCTATTGTTCATGTTGATTTTTCAGATCTTTTAATGCAGGAGCCAAATGTATTGGAAAACCCTAGTTTTGATGATGAAAGCTTACAGGGAAAAGTTCAGAAATACAAACAGCAGATAAAGCAATTACAGGAGACTAATGACAGTTTGTTTAAGGTCAACAAGGGGCTTGTAGAGGAGCTGCAAGATGTACATCATCATTTCTTACAACTATCAGAAGTGTCTAAAGAAGTGTTAAAAAGGAAGGCAGCCACTGACAGGTATTCTATAGAACTAGAAAAGACAATTGAAAGCCTACAGCAAGAGAATGAAGATCTGCAGAAAAAGGTAGCTGCTATAGAGAAGAAGCATAAAAGAGCTAAGAAAAGGTCTCGAAGCCTAGATGGAATTGATCTCCTTATGGAGGCAGCGAAGAAGATCTGAGACAGTTTTTAGTTACTGATTATTTAAGATAAATGTTTTGGTTTTCGTTAAGAGTTTGCTATTTTTAACAACTTGTAATTTTTGTAAAAATAATTTTTTGACTTTACCCTCCTTGGTAATTCGATGGGAACAGTTAGGAGGATAAACCTAACTGATTTTGTAAGGGGTAGCTATTTAGAGGTGTTAGCAAGACATTGTGGAGGTGCTGTTTTGGGAGCATCAGGAGGTCTGCTAGCTGCTTGTACTTTCAGACTTATTCAGAGATAGGTACTGTACTCTTATATACATTTATTGATGAAACTATGAATATATGACTCTTTACCCTTCATTTGGTCTATGTTGGCTTTGTTATTGAGCATGTTTTGCTTCTTAAATGGTAATTTCATTGCTAGTTGATGTCTTTTTCTGGTAATGCTTATCTTTTAATGTATGAACCACAGCATAGTTTCTTTGTTGGATGTTTGTGATATATTGGGCATCTTCATC
Organism: Pseudotsuga menziesii; assembly: GCA_001517045.1. Classification (NCBI taxonomy): domain Eukaryota; kingdom Viridiplantae; phylum Streptophyta; class Pinopsida; order Pinales; family Pinaceae; genus Pseudotsuga; species Pseudotsuga menziesii. The sequence continues at coordinate 286,941 of LPNX010220882.1, read as the reverse complement.
AGTGTATGTCTGTGATTTAGTTGTTGCTTTTACTCTGAATGTATTCCCTGTATGATCTTGAAGCTTACAACCAAAAACAAATAAAAAAAACCCTAAACCCTAGTTTGAATTGAGTTTTTCTCTTGAGATTGTGTTGGCTTGTTCCCTTAGCCTTAGGAACAATTTCTGGCACAAACATCTTTGGCGCCGTTGCCGGGGACGAAGCTGAAGCAAATTTTCCCTGGGATACTTATCACTTTTCCTGGTTTGAGAGGTGAACTTGAACCAGTATTTTTTGAAGGCTATTTTCACCATTGTCACAGTGGCTTCTAGAAGTATTGGAACCAGGAGCAGACCTACATCTCCTTTGCTACTGGGTGTGACAGACCCTGAAAAGATTATCAAAACAGCAAGAAAGCTCAAGAGGTCCCAATCTTTTCCAGTTTCTTGTGACCCTCACCAGTTGGGTGATTCATTAGACCCAGCTGAAAACTCACCATGGCTAAAACCTATCATTCCTGAAAATACTTTCCAAGTTTTTACCAATCCAGAAACTTTTCTGAAAGCTAAGACTACTTCTCCTAGAAAAATCCCACTCTTTCAGCTGAAAATAGGAAAGAATCCTTTCCAAGAAAGTACCAGTCAAGTTTCTTCCTCTTCAAAACCTCAATCTAAACCTCAGACCACAATGGCAGGCCAAAATCCACCCATGGATATGATGGACAGAATGGTAGCTGCTAGGTATGCACCATTAGACCTACCTGCACCCTTACATGCTTTGCCTGGAGGAGATTATCAGAAGTACATGCCCAAATTCAATGGAAAAGGTGAAACAACTGTAGAAGAGAACTGGGAAGCTTTCTTGAGCTATGCAGACAATCAGAACATTGAAATTAAAGACGTATGGATGAGATTCTTTGTGCAGAGTTTAGATGGGGATGTGAGAAAGTGGTTCAGGGAGTTTCCTGCCAACTCCATTACAATCATCGAAGAACTCCATGACCTTTTCCTGAGACAGTGGGGAGACACCAAAGATCATACTTATTATATCACTGAGTTTGGTGCACTCAGAAGAAAGAAGGATGAAACTGTTGCTGATTTCTCAAAAAGATTTAATAAGATGTATAGTAAGATCCCAGCAGAGATAAAACCTACTGAAACATCAGCCAAGATGACTTATGCAAATGCATTTGACCATGAATTTTCATTATTACTTAGAGAAAGAAGAGCTGTCTCTTTGCTGAACATGCAAGATGCAGCATTGGAGGTGGAGTCAAACTTACTGGCTTCAAATAAACTTAAAAAAGAAACACCTCAACAGTTATATGAAAGGAAAGGAAAGAAGGAGGTTGTTTCAACAAGTGCTGCACCCCATTCTGCTGAGGCAAAAATAGATGAAATGGCTAAGCTTGTAAATATTCTTACTGCCAACTTGAACAAATTAGAATTGGAAAAGAATTCTGCCAAACCAGCTCCTGAGGTTCAGAGAAATCCAAATAACCAAAATCAGTTCAGGAGGCAGTTTGCTCCTAGATTCATGCCAAGGGAGCGAAGAAATAATGACATTCAGTAGGAAAGGAGAGAAAACGAAGAGCAAAGAGTGCCCCCACCTTTTCAGAATAATTTAGCTGATGAAGAAGAGGTTGATGAAAAGCTCCTCTTTGAGGAGAATGAAACTGACCAAGACATGAATCACTTTGGAGAAGGTTTATCCACAGGTTTTGTTACTGAAGAAGATTTTGTAAATTCTGAATACTATGATGCTGATTTGTATGAAGTTGAAGATGATTTAGAGTTTGAGAAAACTGCTGTAAATGCTGCTGCTAATCAGAATGGAATTAAAAAGACTATTAATCTCAGATCTGGTCCGAAACAAGTAGTTCAAGCCCCCAAAAAGAAAGCTGTTGTTCCTGCTGCTGCTGTTCCTGACAAACAAATTACTGAGCCTGCCCCACAAAAGAAGCAGCCTGCAGAAAAGTCCAAGAAGGATGCTGAAAGTGAAGAGGTAAACAAGTTTGTTCAAAGTTTCAGTCTAGAGAATGAGTGGAGCAAATTAAAAATTCCTGTACCATTGACTGAACTTATTAAGAATCCATCTTATAAACAAACAGTTTTGAAAGTTATGAATTCTGCTAGTGGTCAGCCTGCTGCCAGTGGTCAACCTGTTTCAGATACTGTCAATCTGCAAGAAGAAAGCCCAAAAATATTTATTGGTTCTGCCCTAGCTGAGAAAACAGAAAATGAAGCTGGTGCTTCTCCCCCCTTCTATGTTACTTTAACCGTCCATGATCATATGATCCATAATTGCCTGTTAGACTCTAGAGAATCCCATAACCTAATGCCTAAAGTTGTGATGGAAGCCCTTGGTCTCAGTATTACCAAACCTTACCATGACTTATATGCCTTTCATTCTCAAGCTGTCAAGTCTCTAGGGGTGATTAAGGACATGGTTGTTAACCTTACTCAGCTGCCCATGAAGAGTGTCATAATGGATGTTTTTGTAGCTGATATCACACCCAAGTTTGGTATGCTTCTTTCAAGATCCTGGGCAAAGAAGGTTGGAGGAACCTTACAGATGGATCTCTCATATGCCACCATTCCGGTTTTTGGTGGAGAAAATAGGAGACTTTACAGAGAATTAGAGTTTGCCTACATTGTCACAGATGATAAAAATCCCACCAATCATCCATTGTATTCTGTTGATAAAGATCTTGGTACTTGCATGTTGAATTTTTCTAATGAGGACAATTCAGGTGGTTTATTACAAGTGGAAAAAGATCCACCCATAAAACACAGTAGAGAAGAAGATGCATTATGGGAGCTGTATTTTGATGGATCCTCTTGCAAAGAGGGTGCTGGAGCTGGAGTTTTGCTAATTTCTCCTGGAGGTGAGACAGTAAAACTAATGTATAAACTAGAATTTGATACTACTAACAACACTGCTGAGTATGAGGCTCTGCTACTAGGATTGAAAGCTGCAAAAGACCTAGGCATTCAACAAATTGCTGAATATGGCGACTCCAAATTAGTTGTTCAACAAGTGAAGAACAAATATCAAGTAAAGCAGGGTTTGTTGAAGACCTACAGAAATGAGGTATGGGATATGTTAGAAAATTACTTCATAGCATTTAACATCTCTCATATTCCCAGAAATCACAATGAAACTGCAGACTCATTAGCTCTAGCAGCTACATATTTCAGAATTCCAAAAACTACGCAGCTAAGGTATCCAATAGAGGTCAGGTATAGACCATGTGTCCCTGAAAATGTGAAGCATTGGAGGGTTTTAGAAGATGATGTTGAAATTAATAAATTCCTGGAGCTTACAGATGAGTTTTCCAATGCTCAAATTGATCAGGATGAAGGAGAGGAACAAGATGATCAGATTGCTGAAAGTGAATCTGCTGAAAATGTATTTGCTGAAAATGAGTTTCCTAAAGGCAAGATTGCAGGTCATAAGATCATTGAATTGAAGAGTAATTTTATCCCTAAATGTTTAGTGCCTTTAGAAAGAATTTTTACTAAAGATGACACTCCATCAAAGCCAGTAATTCAATCATCAGAGGAAAATGTAATAGACTGCAATATTGGTACTGCAGAAAACCCTAGGATGGTTAAAATTTCTAGATCTTTGACAGCAGAGCAAAGGATCAGATATATCAAGCTTTTGAAAGAGCATGTGGATGTATTTTCATGGTCCTATGAAGAATTAAGAACCTATGACACAGAAGTCATTCAGCATAAGGTTCCCTTGAAGCCCAATGTCAAGCCTTTCCGACAGAAATTGAGAAGGATAAATCCAACCTTATTCCCTATGATTGAAAAAGAGATAAAAAAGTTACTGGATGCTAAAATAATAGTGCCTCCCAGGTACTCTTCCTGGGTTGCAAATCTTGTACCTGTCAGGAAAAATAATGGGGAGATTAGACTCTGTGTTGATTTCAGGAATCTCAACAGATCTTCATTAAAAGATAACTACCCTTTGCCAAAGATTGAACAGGTCTTATAGCAGGTTGTGGGGGCACAGAGGATTTCCATGGTGGATGGATTCTCAGGGTACAATCAGATTGCCATGCACCCTGATGACAAAGAAAAAACAGCATTTACCACCCCCTGGGGAACCTTCATGTATGATAAGATTCCCTTTGGTCTGATGAATGCTTGAGAAACATTTCAAAGGGAAATGGACATTGCATTCGTAGGTGAAAAAGATAAGTTTGTTGTCATTTATTTAGATGACATTAATGTGTTCTCACAGTCTAATGATGAACACTTAAAACATCTGAGGCAAACTTTTCAGAAATGCAGAAAATTTGGACTGTCTTTAAACCCCAAGAAATCCCATTTTGTTGTACAAGAGGGCAGGCTGTTGGGTCACTTGGTGTCTATTGATGGCATCAGAATTGATCCGGAGAGAGTCCAAGCAATACTGAAAATTAGTTTTCCCAGGAGCAAGAAGGATGTGCAATCATTTATTGGCAAGATAAATTTTCTGCGGTGGTTTATTCCTAATTTTGCTGAGACTATCAAACAAATCACAGCAATGTTAAAGAAGGACCAAGAAGTTAGATGGACTGTTGAAGCAAAGGAAGCTTTCGAAAAAATAAAGTTGGCTCTGACTGAAGCACCTATTCTGGTTAGTCCTGATTTTACCAAGGAGTTCCTTACTTTTTCTTTTGCTTCAGCAGATACAATTGCAGCTGTCTTACTTCAGAAAAACAAAGAAGGTCTAGAGCAGCCCATTTCCTTTTTTAGCAAGACTCTCAGGGATTCTGAACTGAAGTACAGCATTCTGGAAAAACAAGCCTATGCTCTGGTGAAAGCTCTGAAATTTTTCAGAATTTATATTCTTCATTCAAAAGTGATTTCAATTGTTCCAAATGCAGCAGTGAAAGATGTTCTGACACAGCCTGACAGTGAAGGAAAGAGGGGAAAGTGGATTTCTAAGATTATGGAATATGAGGTGGAAATCAGACCTACAAAGCTGGTCAAAGGACAAGGATTGGCCAAACTGCTGGCTGACTCAAATTGTCAAGCACTAGGATTGCATGTTATGGCAGAAGAATCAGTACCTGAAGATCTGGAAAAAGAAAGAATCATGGACTCTTATTCATCTTCAGATTGGTATGCTGATATTGTTTATTTCCTGTTATTTTTGTAATGCCGAGAACACTTAGATAGGAAGGCTGCTAGATCTCTGAAACTGAAAGCTACTAAATATTGTTTGCTGGAAGATCAATTGTTTTCGAAAGACCCAGGAGGCATCTTGTTAAGGTGTTTGGATCAAGCTAAAA